>CM034153.1:697747943-698067578 GCA_019776745.2 Taxus chinensis
CAGCGGGTTGGTGAGGCCACACCCTACAATGATAATGTCCACATACTAGATATTATAAATACCGTAGGCCACCTATTTCTTTTTAAGGTACTTTGCTAAAATTTTTCTGGAAAAGCCTGCCCGGATCATAAGTAGGTCTATTCGCAATAGGACACTCCCGAAGAAATAGAAATATATTGAAGGAGTAGGTATTTGGAAATCTTTAAAAATGAAAAAAAAATGGTGGCATGAGAACAAACAGGGCTACTATGCTGAATTATAATTATTTATTTTCAGAATAAAACTTAGTCAATTCATCATAGTGATATTGAATAAATGTAATAAGTTAACAGTATTTAATGAAATAATTAACTTATGTCATTGGTATTAGTATCCTTAGTACATTAGTTAACAAGGGAAGTTGCTCCCCAATTTTTATGGGATCATGTTCTATCTTGCATATTTTTGTTCCCGGATGATTTCCATGAGAGGCCATAGGGGCAGTTAGGGGCAATATGTATTCTCATATTTCCGCATATTATGTGATTTGTTTCCATATATTGTGGATGAAGATCTAAGTGTCCCATATCTATAAATATGCAGATCTCCTCATTGTTTGTAATACTTGATGTCATATAATAAAATTATGCCCAAGCACCGTTTTGTTTTCTGTAATTAAATCTGGTTTGCAGACAAGATTGGTATCAGAGCAGTATTTTTATCGAGAGAGGAGTGTAGGAAGTTTAGGGAACTTTAGGGAGATCTGGAGAAATTACAGAGCTATGAGGAGCCATAGATTCCCCCATTCGTTTCACAGCTCCTACCCGACTCCACACCCCCAAATTACAGATTGGATTTATAATTGGAGTCACTGGAGCATTAATTATTGTTTCTACAGGAGCAACATGTGACATTGTTCTTTTGTATTATTACAAAAAATTACCTATAGCTATCAAGTTACCTGTACTGCATTTTTTAAAAAATTGCAAGCATTTTGAAAAATATATACAATTTTTTTGATCTGTGGGGACCCAAGCTTTAAATTTCCCCACATTAATTCTTCTTCCTCTTCTCTATAATTTATCTTCTCCTTCAAAGCTTTTCAGAAGACGTTTAAGCGACAAAAAAGGAGATCTAATCACAAGGAAGCTTGTCTTATGAACCTGCACCTCCAGAGTCAGGTCTGCATCCAAAACAAGGACTACACAATGTGAACGTTTGGAAGGAAGATGTTGCAACCGACTAAGAACGACCGATTGACATGTTGAAAACAGAAAGAAATTTGTCTGCCACAAAAAAATACCTGCGTAGAGATAGAAGCGAAACCATACTAAAAGCAACTGTAGAAAGGGGTTATTATAATTCTTAGGGCAAACGTGGTTGAACTACAAGTTGTGCCCTAAAACCCCACCTACGCATGCATGTTAATCCTTTTTACTCTGCCTTTGTTTTTAAACAAATAATTGCTTCTAAAACCATTCCATTTTTGGACGTTCCGAAAAAAGATAGGACAGTATGAACAATTCACTTTTGGAAAGGGGCCCAGAAAGAATATTGAAATCACAATTTTTAAAAGCAAAACTTTTAAAAATCTGGTATCCAATTCTACAATCAAATTCGGTATGTCGACTTGGGTGCAACTCGACCCACATGACACGAAAGAAAGATTGGTTCTTCAAAATGAGTAAAACCACCACGAAAAATAATGTGTCTTTGGGTAGGATACATAATATAGTGTTGAAGGAATTGGTTACATTTCACGACCACTTGGGCATCTAATTGTAGAATTACAGATGATTCTTTAGGTCCTGGTTTAACAAAAAATAAGTTATCCATGATTCAATTTTAGATCCTAATCTCCAAAATTGACTTTGATTGTAAGCAGTAAAAAATATTGACTAATTCGAGATTAAGTCACGAAGTCCAAATTATTGCAAAAGTTTGGAAGTTTTGATGTTGGGTAAGAAGATGTTTTAGCTAGATTTTTTCAATGAAATGATCAAGCACAGGGGAAGTTGCACGAAGCTTGGGAGCCAAAAAGTGGACAAGAATATGGAAAATAATAAAACACGTACACGTTTCTATTATAACACAATCACGTTATCAATTGTCAAGTTTGGGATTTACTGAAGCATAATGTGTACGCGTTACATAACACGGTATATGTTATGCCTACTATAAAAAAAATTAAAATAGGCCTGAGCCTCTATCATTTTATCTCCCTCAAATGTGAGTTTCAAAGCTAACCGTGCCCTCACGTTTTTTCATTCAGCTGGATCTCAAGCTCAAAGGATCATTTTCTGGATCGCCAGGAAGATCTGAATCGACGATGGCACCACAAAGAAGAGGTAAGCACAATTATTTTCTCAAAATTGCATTGAAAATATGATAATTATAGATTAAAATTTGAATTGAATACATATTTTTTATTGTTACAGTTAGAGGTCGAGGGAATCAACCACAACCAAACCCTATTATTCCTGGCATCCCCCCCCGACACTCCCATAATTTCTCAACATCCCTCGGGTGGTCAAGAATATTTAGTAGCCCACATAGTTGAAAACAAAATTGAAATTGAGGATTTAATCAAAACAATGAGGGATTCACAATCTACAAACCTCCATCGTGCCTCTCTTGAAAACACATTGGAGGCATTACTTGTTCAAATTGAATCGAGCAACATGGAAAATTGATCATTGGACAACTTACAGAGAGGGTTGTAGGGTTTATTATTCCAACAAATTTTCATATGTGGATGTAAAGAAAAAGAAAATTTCAATAGACCTCATATGCGCCTTATTCACGGACCACCACACTAATTTTCCTGTTTCGTTGTCATATAAACGATTTCCCATCCATTGGTGCAATAATAATTTGATAAAAAAAAAATTGGGACCGATGGTGGATGGTGTTTGATTTTCCACCTTGTAATAACAACGGGGGTACCTCTATACTTTATGAGGAAACTCTTTTTTGAGTTTATCCTCAACGAGATCCCAAATATTTTGATTTCTGATATTTCCAGGGCCAAGGAAATGGATCTATACATGATCAACTAGGTGCACAACGTGTACCTATTCAGTAAGGTAGATTCCCCACACAGAAGCTCCCTCACCCTGAGATTGTCCCTCAAGCAGTGAAGGATACATTAGAGATTGATACACTCCATGCGCTTCAGGGGCTATCTGCGACCCTTGTTTGACATACGAGGGATATTTCTGAGCCAGATGCTTGTGGAGGTACACAGAGTATTCCTTCAGGGAGTACTAGCATGAAGCCACATATTTTCTTGTCATGTGGTAGCATATGTTTAGGGCTCGAGGAGGACAATACTCTCATGCGTACTGATTTTGGTGCACCTGGTGCTAGGGGTGAAAACGATAATGTCACTATGTCAGATGTCCTTTTGAGTGTGAAATTTGCATTACATTCATTGACATCGCCTTTGTAATGGAATTTTTTATGTTTTGTTATGTGTGTTACAAAAATTTTAGAGTACTTAATTTACTTATATAAGCTAAATTTTTGAAATAATTGTATTTGTACATGTATATGCATTGATATTATAGCACATGGGAGGTGCATCTTCATCCCAACCACAGGCGGAAATAACCATGCATACACATACATTAAGAGAGGTAATTTAGAATGTTAATTATGTGAAATTTTCACATACATGTGTGTGTGTGTGTATTAGTTTTGAAGTAAAATATATGTATGTTCTTGTATGTCCATCTAACTCACGTGATATACATGTTTGATAAAGATGTTGACTTCACTAGACACCCCACCATCTCTACGACAAGTAGATAAAGGTGTTGCCACTACGATTTCATCTACGCAGCAACTCACTAAGGTATTCAAAAAACACGTAAATTTTGTTAAATTTCTCGTGTAACTCATATTATGTTAAATTACATGTTAGTAATGTCCTTCATTGTGTATATGCAGGAATTACTTGTAACAGGTAGCAGCCCCATTCATCTGATTCACAGGCATGTCGGGGTAAAAACAATAGTTCAATATTGATAAAATTAGTTAAAATATTGTCATTATGTCAATACATGTACTTAGTTCTATTTTTGCTAATTTTGATGTTAGATTTTTTGATCTTATGTGTATGTAGGGAACTTCAACCCCCTCTATTTTCACTTCGAGGGCACGAAATCCACAATCTCGTCATATTCTTACTCCCGTTCGTACTGCAGGAGCTCCCTATGACTCATCTCAGCATGAGATGCAAATTTGGCATGATTGGTAACTTGCGGTAAGTTTGTGTATTTATTTAAAAAAATTCATTCTAGCATGGTCTTAAATATATGTTGAAAACATATATAAATTGAGTTTTGACAAAAAAACATTGTTTGCATTTACAATATTATCTACATGTGAGTATTCAGCGGAAGAGGACTCGAAGCATGGGATCATATGATCCAAAATCATCTCATGGATCTCCATCTTCGTCTAAGGGAGGGCCTTCCTCAAGTAAGGCCAAGAGAGGGATATATTTTGATGAGTAGGAAATATATATGTCTTACATGAAATTGTTTTTGTATGCCTATGTGCATGGCATTGTATGTACGCCTATATGGCATTTGAACTTGATGGTATATGACCTATTTGGGCATTTTTGTATTTATTATGTACATTAAAATACTATTTGGAACTTGATAATTTTGTATGAGACCTTACATTTCTGAGTTTATTTTTGCATGAAACTAATATGATGTGCACTTGACAATATTTAAGACATTATGGATTATTTTTTCATTTATTGGTGATGTACATGTACTAGCATTTTCAATGTATAATATGCATCAAATTTTGGAAATCAATATTTATATAATGTATGTATATAAAGACTTACCTAATCTGAGTACTTATTCATTCAATTTATCAATGTGCATATGTGTATTTACCTTACTTGCACTTCTTCTTGCTCATGCTCTCTTTGTACTAGTTCCTATCTTATCATGCACTTACTACATTATTCTATGCTTCGTAGTCTTCTCCCTGTTAAAACACCTGAGAGTTGTCACAATTTGATGCCTTTCATCTGTTGATATTTTGAGAATGTCTCTCCATATACATTACTCCAATGCTTGAGAATGTCTCCAGATGTAATGACATTCTGATTCAGACACTTAATGATTCTTGATTGTCTAATCCTTTCCAATTCATGTTATTACCTTTAAATCTATAGGAATTTCAAGTTATTTGGAAATCACATCACACCCTTCACTAAGCTTGATGATTACCCCTATCCTTTTTAAGGCACTTTTAAAAGCATCAATAGGTTTATCATAGCATAAATTATCAATGAATGGAAGGTCACTAAGCCATAGGCCATCTAACTCCCATCCAGAACTAAATAAGAAATATTTACTAGGAGATTGATAACTCCTGTGTGTTCTTAGACATACCCCTATCAAATTCATTCTTAAGCCAATCTAGCCATTTAGGGCTCTTAAGGGACTACGCCCAGACGAGGTAGCCTGAAAGCATGGGAGCGTAAAGAACCAAAACAAAGCCTCCACTACCATTCACCATGACACCCCAACATGTTTGCATAGTTGGTTCAGTCCCATGATCTTCTAATTGTAAACTACAACATCTGGCAACCGTACATTGACTCAGACTGCACTATTTCGCATGTTTGCAAACAATAGCATAGCGAGAGAACTAGATGGAGATGGATAAAACCATGAGAGGATTTCGTAAAGGGCCCCAACATGGAGTTATTGGATCTAACGAGACGTCTCTAGGTGTCATAGATTCTGAGAAATCACTCGTCAAAGATATGGCATGTTTGGGCCTCAGGGCTCTTAAATGACTACGCATGGACGATGTAGCCTGAAAGCACGAGAAGCTTAGGGAAACAAAATGAATCCTCCACTAGCATTAACTTGGCCACCTCGACATGTTGGCGTAGTTGGTTTGGTCTCATGAGCTTCTGTTTGCAAACTACAACGTCTAGCAGTTGTACACTGACACAAACTGCATTATTTTACGCGTCTACAAATAATAGTACAACGAGAGAAAAAGATGGACATGGAGAAAACTGCGAGAGGATTTTTTACAGGGATTTAACATGGAGGTCTCAAATCTGACGAGACATCTCTAGGTGTCATGGAGTCCAAGAAATTACCCATCGAAGATATGGCGTGTTTGGGGCTCAGGGATCTTAAGCGACTATACCCAGACGAGGTAGCCAGAAATCACGAGGAGCATAGGGAACCAAATAAAAACCTCTTGTAGCATTCACTAGGACACCTTGATGTGCTGACATAGTTGGTTTGATCCCATGAGCTTCTGTTTGCAAACTACAGCCTCTGGCAGCCATAAACTGACTCAAACTACACTATTTCGCACGTTTGCAAACAATAGCACAGCGACAAAACCAGATGGATATAGGGTCCCAATGTGGAGGTATAGGATCTGATGAGACATCTCTAGGTGCCACGGAGTCTGAGAAATCACTCGTCGAAGATATGGCGTGTTTGGGCCTCAAGGCTCTTAAGGGACTACGCCCAGACGAGGTAGCTTATAAGCACGGGAAGTGTAGGGAACCAAAAGAAATCCTCCACTAGCATTCACCAGGCCACCCTGACATGTTTACGTAGTTGGTTTTGTCCCACGAGCTTCTGTTTGCAAACCACAACCTCTGGTAGCCCTGCACTAACTCAAACTTCACTATTTCACGCATTTGCAAACAATAGCACAGCGAGAGAACCAGATGAAGATGGAGAAAACTGTGAGAGGCTTTCGTAGAGGGCCCCAAAGTGGAGGTCTTGGATCTGATGAGACATCTCTAGGTACCACGGAGTCTGAGAAATCACTCGTCAAAGATATGGTGTGTTTGGGCCTCAGGGCTCTTAAGGGACTACACCTGGACAAGGTAGCCCGAAAGAACGGAGAGTGTAGGGAACCAAAACAAAGCCTCCACTATCATTAACCTGGCCACCCCAACATGTTTTCATATTTTTTTTTGGTCCCACGAGCTTATGTTTTCAAACTACAATGTTTGGTAGCCCTACATTGACTCAGACTGCACTATTTCGTGTGTTTGCAAACAATAGGACAGTGAGAGATCCGAATGGAGATGGATTAAACCGTGATATAATTTCATATAGGGCCCCGACATGGAGGTTTCCAATCTGATGAGACATCTCTAGGTGCCTCTAAATGAAGAAAGTAAACTTGTAAATGAATCTTCACCTCTAAGAACACCTCCACGTCAGTGTAGGGCTGCCAGAGGCTGTAGTTTGCAAACAGAAGCTTGTGGGACAAAACCAACTACGCCAAAATGTCAGGGTGGCCTGGTGAATACTAGTGGAGTCTTCATTTCTGTTCCCTATGCTCCTCGTACTTTTGGGCTACCTCGTCCGGGCGTAGTCCCTTAAGAGCACTGAGGCCCAAACAGTCTATATCTTCAATGGGTGATTCCTTAGACTCTGTGGAACCTAGAGACATATCGTTAGATCCAATACCTCCATGTTGAATCCGTCTACAAAATACTCTTGCGGTTTTCTCCATCTCTATCCGGTTATCTCATTGTGCTATTGTTTGTAAACTCGCAAAATAGTGCAGTCTGAGTCAATGTACGGCTGCCAGACATTGTAGTTTGCAAACAGAAGCTTGTAGGACCGAAAAAACTATGCCAACATGTTGGGGTGGCCTAGTGAACACTAGTGGAGGCTTTGTTTTGGCTCCCTGCACTCCCCGTGCTTTCAGGCTACCTCGTCCGGGAGTAGTCCCTTCAGAGCCCTGAGGCCAAAACACATTATATCTTTGACGGGTGATTTTTTGAACTGTGGCACCTAGAGATGTCTTGTTAGATCCAAGACCTCCATATTGAATCCCTCTACGAAATAATCTATTTTTTTATCCATCTCCATCTAGTTCTCTCATTGTTTTATTGTTTGCAAACACGCGAAATAGTGCAGTCTGATTCAGTATAGGGCTGTCAGACGTTGTAGTTTGCAAACAAAAGCTCGTGAGACAAAACCAACTATGCCAACATGTCGGGGTGGACTAGTGAATTCTAGTGGAGGATTTTTCTTGGTTCCCTACACTCCCCATGCTTTCAAGCTACCTCATCCGGACATAGTCGCTTAAGAGCCCTGAGGCCCAAACACGCCATATCTTCGACGGGTGATTTCTCAGACTCTGTTACACCTAAATACATCTCATCAGATCCGATACCTCCATGTTGAATCCCTCTATGAAATCCTCTCACATTTTTCTCCATCTCCATCTGGTTATCTCATTGTGCTATTGTTTGCAAACGGGTGAAATAGTGCAATCTGAGTCAGTGTCGGGCTGTCAGATGATGTAGTTTGCAAACATAAGCTCCTGGAACCAAAACAACTATGCCAACACATCAAGGTGGCCAGGTGAATGCTAGTGGAGGATTCATTTTTGTTCCCTATGATCCCTGTGCTTTCAGGCTACCTCTTCCAGGCGTAGTTGCTTAAGAGCCCTGAGGCCCAAACATGCCATATCTTCGACAAGTGATTTCTCTAACTCCGTGGAACCTAGAAACATCTCATTAGGTCTAAGACCTTAATGTTGGGGACCTCTACAAAATCCTCTCACGGTTTTTTCCATCTTCATTCAGTTCTCTCGTTGTGCTATTATTTGCAAACGCATGAAATAGTGCAATATGAGTCAGTGTACGGCTGCCAGACACTGTAGTTTGTAAATAGAATCTCGTGGGACCAAACCAACTACGCCAACATGTCAGGGTGTCCTGGTGAATGTTATTGGAGGCTTCTTTCTTGTTCCCTACACTGCCTGTGCTTTCGGGCTACCTCGTCGGGGCATAGTCCCTTAAGAGCCTTGAGGCCCAAACACACCATATATTCGACGGGTGATGTCTTGGACTCCATGGAACCTAGAGACATCTCATCAGATATGATACCTCCATGTTAGGGCTCTCTACGAAATTCTCTCACAATTTTCTCCTCTCCATCTGGTTCTCTCGTTGTGCTATTGTTTGCAAATGCGCGAAATAATGCAGTCTAGGTCAGTGTAGGGCTGCCAGAGGCTGTAGTTTGCAAACAAAAGCTCGTGGGACAAAACCAACTATGCCAACATGTTAGGGTGGCCTTTTGAATGCTAGTGGAGGCTTTTTTTGGTTCCCTACACTCCATGTGCTTTCAGGCTACCTCGTCCGGGCATAGTAGTTTGAGAGCCCTGATGCCCAAACACGCCATATCTTTGATGGGTGATTTCTCAGACTCCATGGCACCTAAAAATGTCTCATTAGATGTGATACCTCCATGTTAGGGCCCTCTATGAAATCCTCTCTTGGTTTTATCCATCTCCATCTGGTTCTCTCACTGTGCTATTGTTTACAAACGTGCAAAATAGTGCAGTCTGAGTCAGTGTAGGGCTCCCAGACGCTGTAGTTTACAAACAGAAGCTTGTGGGACTGAACCAAATATGCCAACATGTCAGGGTGGCCAGTTGAACACTAGTGGAGGGTTCATTTTTGTTCCCTATGCTTCCCATGCTTTCAGGCTACCTCGTCCGGTTGTAGTCGCTTAAGAGCCCTGAGGCCCAAACACTCCATATCTTTGACGGGTGATTTCTTGGACTTCGTGGCACCTAGAGACGTCTCGGCAGATCCAAGACCTCCATGTTGGGGCCCTCTACAAAATCCTCTTGTGGTTTTCTCCATCTCCATTCAGACTAAGTCAGTGTAAGGTTGTCCATTTCCAATCACCTGAATAATATAGGTGGTTTATACAATATAGGTGGTGAAATGAGAATTTTAATAAGATATTTTTACAATATAGGTGGTGAAGTGAGATTTTTTGTTTTTTGTTCCTTTCTAACATTTAATTTTATTAGCTTCACTTGGCTTCAAGAATAATAAATTCTCTACTAAAAGTGCCAACCACGTGAAGGTGGAAGCTTTTTTGGCACCACTAACCTACATAAACATGTAAGTAAGCAATTAAATAGAATTTTAAATCATACAAGATTTATACAAAATCATTTAAGTAAATATTCAAATTAAATTCATGAAGAACATACCTTTGCAAATTCAATCCAATAAACCACAAGGATCAACTCTATTCTTGACATTAGTAGGAATTCCTTCATGATCTGATTCACGAACCTTCCACATATTTTTGTTTGATGGCTGACCTCGGTATTTGATCAATTTAATATTTGTTGCAAGGACCAAATGTGAATAGTGAAGTATCTTCCGATGTACTTCATATTCTTCAAACAACCAAATGTTTGATTTTTTTATAGGATATCGTTGAAGCCAAGTTCCAATGACTACCACTGATCCAGTGGGATACTCGAGGTCTTCACCATCAATGACTGTGAAAGTCAATTATTTTTCCCCTCTATAGAATGAGACAAGAAGTAGTCTATTCCCTCATTTTTAAATTCCTTCGCAATAACTGCAAAAATGTGCCCTATGTATCGCAAAGTAAAACTATTCAGCCAATTTATAAATACATTAAGATTTTACCATTTAATAATTTATAAATCTAAAACATGGCATGTACATATATGTATGTACCTTGTTGCACTAAATCAGAGACTTGGTCAAAATCAGGTGATGTTGTCATTTGATCTGAAGACCCTGCAAGTTGTAATGCTCATGGAACTTGATGAGTGTTAAGTGGAATTAGAGGTCTATAAGTCCATTCATCCACCCACTGATGTGACTCAGATTCATTCCACGCAAAATCAATGTATGATATACAAAAGCATGTCATGCACCTAGTATAAATAGTCCAATCATTTGCATCTGAACTACGGAATGAGTGCATATCACTTGATCCTGCAACCGTCATACAATCTTCAAAGTTTTCCATATGTTGTTCCTCTATCAGCCAAAAATATCTGTGAACCATTGATCTCTCTTGAGATTCATGGCCCATTTTCTTAACACACCAATCAACAATGTTTTTTGCATACGTAAATTTAGCACCATACTTGAACTTTAACTCTTCTCTTGCAAGTGCTCTTTTCACACATTCTCCTATACCATCATTCTCTCCTTTTCCATGCCCTACCTCAGTAAAACTCCAGATATGTTGTACATTTGTTTCTTTTTGCATCTTGTTTAGCCAATAAAACATCATTGCATTCTTGAATTGTGATGTGCAGTTGTCTAACCAAATGTAATGTTTATTGAAACTAATGTTCCTCTCATTCAAGTTCACATAAAACACTTAGAAACACCCTTGTACATATTATGTAGAATGTGTCTGATCATCACTGATGTAGAAATGATACTCTCTTAATATTTTTTTATCTTTCTTAGTGCTATCAGGAGAGTGCATGAATGTTATATGCACGAAAATAATAACTTGCACTGAGTTATAATATTGATACCGAACCTCCATTTGTTGTTGTAATGTGTAATTCTATGTGAATTCAACTACTAAAACAATAATACCAAGTGGGAATCTATCCTTGCTTCACTTGAATTGTTCATCCAACCATCGAGTTCTATGTGTGTTCATTGCATACTCATAAAAAATTTCCTCTCTAAATTTGACCATATATTCTGATACAAGTAATTGTTTTCTAACAAGCTCACACCTCTTAGATTCTTTTCCATCTTTTAATTGATATGCCACCAATTTATACTTGGTGAAATCAACCAATTCTTTTCCTATTGAATATGTACTCTCCTCGTGGATACAACTTTTCAACTTTGGAAAGCCACCGCATACATTACACGTTCAATCCAAACATGCTTTATTATAAAAAAAATTGTCTTGTTGATTTTTCACAAAATATTTTCGGAATAAATTCCCTTGAAGATATTTTTGGGACATTTATTCCACACTCCCGCAACATGATGTCAGTATGCAAAACACGACGTATTTGACAAAAAACATCATAATGCATTGAAAATTCAACATGATTCCTGGAACAACAAGTGGTACGTAAGTGATTGATTTTCACATAAAAGGGTTTGCTCATTTCAAAGAATCTTTGGCTAATGTTAATTTGTGGATTTTCATTCTTAAAATTAGAGAATAATTCTCTTTGAGGCATATCTAAGAAATTTTTTGCACACGATTCACGATTACGAGAACCTATTCTTCTTTTTACTGTATCTCTTCTATACGATGACACCCTTGTGTTCTCATTCCAAAATTTTACAATTAATTCTTTTAGAATATCAGATGTATTCTTATATTTTTGTGGAATTCTACTAGAGAAAGCCCAATAGTCAGTGTTATTGACTAACTCAAGACGTTTACGTCTCTCTATTGCTTTCATTAGTGTTTTTCTGTTTAGCTTCAAAACATTGCTTGTTTTTCTAATCAAGCATTTATTAACTATTTTATCACTTATTGTACAATTAGTAAGTGCACGCCATTTAGCATTACTATCTTTGGTGCGTCTTTTTCCACCTACAGTTTTGTATGCTTTATGTATGTTTTCAACAATTGACACATTTTGATCAACAACATTAGATGTTCTTAACCCCAGGGTCTTCATTATAGGTATCATCTTAATTAATTTTATCAATGAAACAAATAATTGACATATTTTTGTGTCATTTAAATTCTCAAAGTAATTATCCCAAATTCCACTACCTTTTCTTCTCACATTTCTTTCAGACATTTTGTTAGGAATTGGTTTTATAACATTTTCATCAATTTCAATTAAGTGAATTGGTTTTTTCTTCGCAAAATGGAAAGAGGTGTTCTTAGAGGTGAAGATTTGTTTACAAGGTTACTTTCTTCATTCAATTTTTTCATACAAATTTCGCGGTTAACATTTGGATTCTCAGGTAAGGGTTCAACAATTGGATTCATATCAATTTCTTCATCCATACCAACATTATCATTCAATTCAATATCATTATTCATTGCAAAATCATTATTCTCTACATTTTCATTATGTATTTCATCCCCATTTTCTAATACATTAGCTACATTTGATATAGCGGATGTACCTTTCCCTGCTTGAAGTTTTTACATTCTCTGTAATTTATTTATTCTCTTCTCTTCCAATTGCTCTGATGTCTTATTCTTGATTTTCCTCTTGTCCTTAGCTCGACATTGATCGCCCATGATTACAAAAAGTCAACTAGTGGGGTAGGTGACAAAATGAACTACTAAAACATCGTGCAAGAATGTAGAGAAAATTACAGACAAAATAGAATGTTTGCATAATTTCCGTGAAAGAGATGAAAGGGACATTGGGGGGGCCACAATATATAAAACAAAGAAAAACACGTACGCGTTTTGCATTTTCTCTTTTCCCAAGCCATGCCTCAAGGTTTGGGATCCGGTTTGGATCCCCAAGCCTGAGGCATGGACCTATACAAACACAGCAAACAACGTGTTTTTGCAAGAAAATGTAAAAATTCCACTTCCTCTATGATAAATCAAAATAAGACAATCGATCCATTTTTAAAAAATTATACCACAACGTAAAGCAGAGTTTCGTCTTTCTAAAAATATAATTTTTCAATTTTTCTTACTAATATAAGGTTTCCATATTATTTATTTTCTAACTATGCCTTTTTATAGCTATTTTTTGAAGTGTAAATATTTCTATCTTTTATTGTGTATCTTTTTTTTAGGTGATCGAAATTTTAAAAAAATTATACTAGCCCAAACTAGGCATAATTCTATACATATTTTTAAAAAATTAATTTTTGATACTTTTTTAGGTAGTTAGGGGGGCACGGTCGGAGCTCCGTTATTTTTCAAAACATAAATTTATGTACTAGAAAAATCATAAATAAACAAATATTGGCTAAAAAAATCTTTTAAAATAGAGCCCAAACTAGATGCTCCTAGCTATCTTTCTACCAAACGGTTTTCAAAAATACTAAATGGTGCTCAAAAAATGGTGGGGGGCACAAAAGTCACTCTATTATGTTTTTTAACAAAAATAAGAGCATCTATTAGTATTTCAGTTGTTTAACCCACTTAAACTTATCCTTTTTCAATCAAATTTAGTAACTTAGAAACTAGACTCAAAATTCTACGATTCATATTTATACAACATCGTCCAATTTAAAGTGTAACTAGATTTAAAACCCCCTTTTGACCCCCTAACTTTGTGCACTTAGCCACTAGTAGCCAAGGATACATCATCAGCTCAACTATGGCATCAAAGACTTGGACATGTGAGTTTTTGCTATCTTGGCACACTTCGTCAAACAACATGGTTAGGGGTTTACCACCTCTAAAAAAGGGTACATATAAATGTCAACATTCTTTGGCAGAAAAACAACATAGAGCACCATTCAAACATAATACACTTCGGGCTAAGGGAAAACTTGACTTGGTGTATACCAATCTATGTGGACCAATGAGACCTAGCCACACTGGGTTTCAATATTTCATGCTCTTTGTTGATGATTTTTCAAGAAAAATGTGGATATACTATGTTTCTAAAAAATTCCAAGCTTTTGAAACTTTCAAGAAGTTCAAATCCCTTATTGAAAGAAAGTATGGTAGGAAAATAAAAACACTCCGCTCAAATCGAGGGGGAGAATACACCATCAATAAGTTCATTGAATTTTTGAAAACACATGGCATTCTTCATCAAATGGCTCCTCCTCACACACCATAACAAAATGGAGTTGTTGAAAGGGGAAATCATATTATCATGGATATGGTGCGATGTATGATTGATGATGCAGGTTTATCATTAACATTTTGGGCCGAAGAAGCTAAAATGATAGTCTATTTACTAAATAGAGTTCCCACTGTAGCTCTTGATGGAAAAGCACCTCAGGAACCATGGTCAGATCATAAGCCATCTATTTCACACCTTAGAGTTTTTGGATGTAAAGTGAGTATGCACATTCCTAAGAAACAAAGAACTAAGCTTGATATGAAATTAGAAAAACTTATCTTCTTTGGATACAATGATGAAGCATTTGGCTACAGACTTAAGGATCCAAAAACAAGGAGGGTATACACTAGTCGAGATGTTGAGTTCTTTGAGAAGAAATAAGTAGATGTTCCTTCCATGCACTCACGTGATGAAAAAATCATTCCTACAGTGAAAAAAAAGCATGGTAATCACTTTGATGATGACAATGGTGATGGGTAAGATGGTGAAATTCAACCTCCCATAGGAACGACAAAAAATATGCCTAAATGGAATACATGTATGATTAGAGATGAAAAATTGGATAGTGCCCCCGACACATCTACCAATGGAATGAGGACTCGTAGTATGGCTCGAAATGAGGTCAATTTGTCCTTAATGGGTAAATTTGTTGAAACTACTGAGCCATCCACAGTTTCAGAAGCCCCACAGTCTAAACCTTGGAAAGATGCTATGGATGTAGAATATAAGTCACTTATGAAAAATAATACATGGAAACTTACAAATCTTCCCCCAGGGAAAACTCTGATTGCATGCAGATGGATCTTCAAAATGAAGTACAAAGAAAATGAAAAAATTGATAAGCATAAGGCTAGACTATTTGCTAAGGGATATGCTCAAAAAGAAGTCTTTGATTATGAGGATACTTTTTCTCCCATAGCTAAAATAAAAAATTTCATGTTAATATTTTCTCTAGCCGCACAATTTGGTTGGAAAATACACCAAATGGATGTGAAAAGTGCCTTTCTTAATGGTGATTTACAGGAAGAAGTTTACATAACTCAACCAGAAGGTTTTTTCATACCAAGTAAAGAGGAAAAGGTATGTAAACTCATAATATCACGATATGGTCTAAAGCAATCTCCCAGTGCATGGTACATAAACATTAACAAGAATCTCATTCAACATGGATTCAACAGGAGTCCATATGATCCTAATCTCTATCTCAAAAAATAAGGGGGGAGATAGTGATCATTGTATTATATGTCGATGATCTAGTCATCACTGGAGGATCAGTGAGGATGATTGAGTCAACAAAGAAATATCTAACATGATCATTTGACATGACCGATCTCAAGATTCTACATTATTGTCTTGGACTTGAAGTTTGGCAAAGATAAAATCATATCTTTGTGTCACAATTTAAATATGCCAAGACAACGCTCAAGAAATTCAATATGATGGATTTTAAGACATTTTCCACACCTATGGAGACAAGACATCAACTGTCTCGAACAGACCCATCACCACAAGTAAATGCAAATCTCTATCGGTAGTTGATCGAGAGTCTCATCTACTTGACTTACACTAGGCTGGATATCAACTATGCAGTCAGATATCTTCCACGGTTCATGAAAGAACCAAGGGTTTCTCACTGGAAAGTAGCAAAACAGATACTGAGGTACATCAGAGGAACTATGTACTATGGCCTAGAATACAATGATAACTTCTTCTTGACATGATATTCAGATTTAGATCATGCAGGAAACATAGATTATAGGAAATCCACTTCGAGATTTGTATTCTTTTTGGGATCTGGAATGATATCATGGGGAAGTAAGAAGTGGACTTGTGTTTCAAGATCCTCCACAGAATCAGAATATCATGTAGCATGTGAAGTTGTTTGTGAAGTGATATGACTCAGACGTATACTTGAAGGATTGGGAATACCACAGAAAGATCCAACTATACTACATATTGATAACGAAAGAGTATTAAAACTTGTTTAGAATCTAGTTTTTCATGAGCGCACCAAACACATTGAGGTGCAAATATATTTCAGTTGCGAACATGTTTAGAAAAACAACATCCAGCTCCAATTTTTTCCAACAGATATACAACGTACAAATGTCTTCACAAAGTCACTTGCTCGAGGTAAATTTTAGGGTTTTAGAGAATTTATTTCTTGTTCACTTGAGACCATGCTAAATTAAGGGGGGGAATGTTAGGAATAAAACTTAGCTTAATTCATCAGTAGTTGATATTTGAATAAATGTAATAAGTTAAAGTATTTAATTTAAATACTTTAAACTTATGTCAATAGGTATTAGTTATCATTAGTTCTTAGTTAACTAAGTGATATTGTTCTCATCCCAATGTTTGTGGGATCATGTTCTATCTTGCATATTTTGTTCCTGGGTGATTTCTATGAGGGGCAATAGGAGCAGTTAGGGGTAATATGTTATTTATGCATATTTTCTCAGATTAGGTGATTTCTTTCCATATATTGTGGATGAGATAGAAGTTGTCTAATATCTATAAATATTACAGCTCTCTCATTTGTTTTGTAATTCTTGATTTCATATTAATAAAATCATGCAAGCACCGCCTTTTTTTCTGTGGTTAAATCTGGTTTGTAGACAAGAATTTATATAACTTTTTTTTCTATCAAATCTCATTTTGAGTTCGTTAACATTAGTTGAATCGTTTAAACGAGCTTTCAACAAATTTGAGATTGCTAAAAATTTGTTTCTTTGGAGTTTAAATATGATTAAAGCATGTGTACCTTTGCACTCTCAAGCAGCTTTGTGTTACATTAACTTAGCAAATTTTTATTTATTTTTAAAAAGTTAAAATTCTGAAATATTTTTTTAAAAAAATTGTATCTTGTACTTAGAATGCAAACTCCCTTTGGGAACTATTATTTAGGCTTTTTTTGGGAAAACATTTCTCAAAAAATTTGAAAAAATAAGAATCTTTTGGTTATGGATAAATGTTGTCTCTAATTTTATTTAATTATTTAAGAAGAGCAACTCTAACATGTTCGATGGGTGCTTATAGTAACATCCTTACCATAGACTATTTATTAAATTAATATTATTTAATGAGCACCTATTTTACACATTCTCTTAAACAAACATTTTAAAAATATTTTAAAAAATCAAACATTTATTAATAGATTTAAATATATTTATAATAAACAACAATATAAAATAAAATAATTACTTTGGATCTCCTAGGCTTGGCTTAGTTTGACCGGTGTTTTTGGCTCAGCCTAGTTTGAGTTTCGGTGTTCTAGGCTCGGCCTAGCTCTGTATGTAGTTTTGGGGCATTCTTTCATACCACCCACTTTTTTGTTAAAAGGTATTTTGTATCGTATTGCATTAATATAATATAAGATCCTTTTTCATCAAAAATAAAATAATTGATTAGGGCCAAAACTTCTTACCACACTTTAAATAAAATGACACCCTATGAATTATATATGGCCAACTGGAACCATTTCCCATATCCTACCTTCCAGATGGCTCCAAGGGGCAGGGTATTGATTCAAACTCTATGTCATAGGGAAACTTTATTGTAGGATTTAAAGGGATGCTTGTTACAAGCTCAAAAATCAAATGAAACAAAAAGTATATCAAAAAAATTCATAATAAACATTTTCCATCAATGACATGGTTTTTTGTAACAACTCCCATTGATACAAACGAATTTCCTAAAATCTCAAAGGCAAGTCATATGTTAGCACCAAGATTAAGTTGAATGTATATAGTGATGTAAAACAATTGAGAATGTGGCGTATAAATTAGATCTACCCCTATATTTCAAGCTCCTTGTTTTTCATATATCGTGTTTGAAGAAGGTCTTTAGGGAGAAAATTCATGCGTGCATGACTCTCTCGAAGTTGGATGAAGTGAGATGAAGATAACCTTGGAACTTGAGGTTATCTTGTGTATATGAACATGCACAATCTACAATTGGAATATCATTGATGATTTGATCCAATGTAGAATCATGCAGCCATAAGATGTAACTTGAGAACCTCTCCAACAAATTTAACAATGCTTTTCCACAGCTTAAGTTTTTTAGGAAAAATCTTTTCAAAGTTTTGGCATGCTAGGAACTTGATATCGAAACCATCTTTTATTGTTGTATTGTAATTGTCAAATTTATCTTTTGGCTCAGGAAACTATTATGTGTGGGGGGACCGTCCCTTGAGTAGGTTTTACAATGATTTCAAATGCATATGTATTGTAAAGCTCACCATTGAGAAATAGGGTTACTGGGCTCTAATTCCTATATATTGATATTGTAAGGAAGAGATGGGGTATCTTTTGTTTTTTTAAATATATTTTTAAACAATTTTTATGACCGGATCTTTGAATTGAAGGGTTGGTAGGGCCTCACCCTACAATGCTAATGTCCACATACTAGATATTATAAATACCACAGCTATTTTCTTGTTAAAGTAATTCTACTAATTTTTATGGAAGCCCGATCAAATTAATAAGTAGGTAAGATTCAAAATAGGAAAAATAATTAGAACTAGAAATATATTGAAGAGAGTGGGTATTTGGAAAGCTTTAAAAATGAGAAAAAAAATGGTGGGATGAGAACAAAGGGCTTCTCATGTTCAATTATAATTATTTATATAACTTTTTTTTCTATCAAATCTCATTTTAAGTTCGTTAACATTAGTTGAATGGTTTAAATGAGCTTTCAACAAATTCTAGATTGCTACAAAAATTGTTTCTTTGGAGTTTAAATCTGATTAAAGCATGTGTACCTTTGCACTCTCAAGCAGCTTTTATGTTACATTCACTTGGCAAATTTTTATTTATATTTAAAAAAGTTAAAATTCTGAAATATTTTTTAAAAAAATTGTATCTTGTACTTGGAATGCAAACTCCCTTTGGGAACTATTATTTAGGCTTTTTTTGGGAAAACATTTCTCAATTTTTTTTGAGAAAATAAGAATCTTTTGGTTGTGGATAAATGTTGTCTCTAATTTTATTTAATTATTTAAGAAGAGCAACTGTAACATGTTCGATGGATGTTTATAGTAACATCCTTACAATAGACTATTTATTAAATTAATATTATTTAATGAGAACCTATTTTACACATTCTCTTAAACGGTCATTTTAAAAATATTTTAAAAAATCAAACATTTATTAATAGATTTAAATATATTTATAATAAACAACAATATAAAATAAAATAATTACTTTGGCTCTCCTAGGCTTGGCCTAGTTTGACTTTCGGTGTTTTAGGCTCGGCCTAGTTTGAATTTCAATGTTCTAGGCTCGGCCTAGCTCTGTATGTAGTTTTGGGGCATGCTTTCATACCACCCACTTTTTTTTGTTAAAAGGTATTTTGTATCGTATTGCATTAATATAATATAAGATCCTTTTTCATCAAAAATAAAATAATTGATTAGGGCCAAAACTTCTTACCACACTTTAAATAAAATGACACCCTATGAATTATATATGGCCAACTGGAACCATTTCTCATATCCTACCTTCCAAATGGCTCCGAGGGGCAGGGTATTGATTCAACTCTATGTCATAGGGAAACTTTATTGTAGGATTTAAAGGGATGCTTGTTACAAGCTCAGAATCAGAGGAAACAAGAAGTATATCAAAAAAATTCATAATAAACATTTTCCATCAACGACATGGTTTTTGTAACAACTCCATTGATACAAACAAATTTCCTAAAATATCAAAGGAAGTCATATGTTAGCACCAAGATTTGGGGGAATGTATAAAGTGATACAGAACATTGAGAATGTGGCGTATAAATTAGATCTACCCCCATATTTAATGAGTCTCCGTGTTTTTCATATATCATGTTTGAAGTAGGTCTTTAGGGAGAAAATTCATGTGTGCATGACTCTCTCAAAGTTGGATGAAGTGAGATGAAGATAACCTTGGAACTTGAGGTTATCTTGTGTATATGAACATGCACAATCTACAATTGGAATATCATTGATGATTTGATCCAATGTAGAATCATGCAGCCATAAGATGTAACTTGAGAACCTCTCCAACAAATTTAACAATGCTTTTCACAGCTCAAGTTTTTAGGATTTTTTTTTTCAAAGTTTAGGGCATGCTAGTAGGTAAGATTCGAAATAGGAAAAATAAGTAGAACTAGAAATATATTGAAGAGAGTAGGTATTTGGAAAGCTTTAAAAATGAGAAAAAAATGGTGGCATGAGAACGAAAGGGTTGCTAATGCTCAATTATAATTATTTATATAACTTTTTTTCTATCAAATCTCATTTTGAGTTCATTAACATTAGTTGAATGGTTTAAACGAGCTTTCAACAAATTTTAGATAGCTAAAAAATTTTGTTTCTTTGGAGTTTAAATCTTATTAAAGCATGTGCATTTGCACTCTCAAGCAGCTTTTATGTTACATTCACTTAGCAAATTTTTATTTATTTTTAAAAAAGTTAAAATTCGGAAATATTTTTTTTTAAAATTATATCTTGTACTTAGAATGCAAACTCCCTATGGGAACTATTATTTTGGCTTTTTTTGGGAAACATTTCTCAAAATTTATGAAAAAATAAGAATCTTTTCGTTGTAGATAAATGTTGTCTCTAATTTTATTTAATTATTTAAGAAGAGCAACTTAACATGTTCGATGGGTGTTTATAGTAACATCCTTACCATAGACTATTTATTAAATTAATATTATTTAATGAGCATCTATTTTACACATTCTCTTAAAAGGACATTTTAAAAAATAATTATTTATTAAAAGATTTAAATATATTTAAAATAAACGATAATATAAAATAAAATAATTACTTTGGCTCTCCTAGACTCAGCCTAGTTTGACTTTTGGTGTTCTAGGCTTGGCCTAGCTCTGTATGTAGTTTTGCGCAGGGGTTAAATTTGATGGCCATCTGTGCCTGTCAAACAATTTTTAGGTGATGGTAATTTCTAAATACTGCCTTTCAAATATGGAAAATAGTGTTATTTTATACTATTAATAAAATATATATATATATATATATATACATACAAGTATATTTTATATATAAAAAATGATGGTGAAACTTAAAACATGCAAGTTACATGTGATGTTTATTTGAAATATTTGCAAGTATTTTACAGCTAAAATCACGAAAAACGTCTAACCGGCCGTCAAATTTAACCCCTGGTTTCGGGGCATGCTTTCATACCACCCACTTTTTTTTGTTAAAATGTATCTTGTATCGTATTGCATTAATATAATATAAGATCCTTTTCATCAAAAATAAAATAATTGATTATGGCTTAAAAGTGACATATTGCCAGAAATTTAGTAAAAATGTGAGAGAGGGTTAAGGACGTCGCAGACCCATCCAATGGGAAGAGACTACCCTTCACTCATAATGCACCCGGTCAACCACGGTCAATGCACCATGGTCAACGCACTAGTTGACCATGGTGCATTGACCGTGGTTGACCGGGTGCATTATGAGTGAAGGGTAGGTCATCCACTGTTGGGCAAAGGAGTCAGGTGGGAGGCCAATGCCATTAAACCATATTATTCCTCCTCTGTATTGTAACGTTAATAAGTAGAAGGATGAGTTTTAGAACACTCATGCCCATTGCCATCGAGTCATCTGGCGACTGTATTACATCTTGGGGTTTCAATAGAAAGATTTTCTACCTGTATTTCTCTGGTTTTCATCAAGTTATCCTTTTCACAAATCATCGGCTGAAAGATGGGTAACTCTCTTTAATGGTCGCTGTTTGGGAAATTCCTGTGGTTGCAGCTGTTACGGACAGCTGTTTGGCCTACTGTGTTCCATCTCACGAGGCTGCCGAGAGCCCTCCTCATGCTCTGCGTTTGCAAATCTCAGACTTGGTGAAATCAAGATACACATTGGCTGGTACATTTTCCTCTCAATTTTATCCTAGACTGGATATCTCTATTACTCAATGTAATAATTAAATCATGGCCATTGAGTGAAAAATGTATTGTGACCACATATTGCAATTGCGGACAACCAAAAGTAAATTTTAATATAATATATTTTGAAACTGAAACAAGAAACATCCACTTTGAACCACTGTCCCCGAATCTTCGAAATGCACAAATCACTAAAGATAATACTCGACAATTTTCTTCCATGACACACAAAAGTAAAACATCCATCCACTATGTCAAATTTATTGCTCGATGTAGCAATGCAACAACCAGCAAAGAACAACCACAACAGGTTGTCACAAAACCATGCACTCAGCAAAGTTATGTAATACCAATGGAAATTAAAACATTGCTTTGTCAATTCAAGTCTATTGCTTGAAACAAAAATACAACTGGCAACAAAAAACACACAACACAATGAAAATACACCCATTGAAAAGGTTTTATACGAAAAAATCCAAGGACACCCTAAAACATGCATTTCACATTTTCCAACAATTGCATTTTATCAATAGTATGGTGCAATTTACGCAATTACAAAAACAGACATACATAGCTTTGGCAAAGAATATCAAATATATAGTGTCTAAGCGAATATGCAAGAAGTGTAGAGAGTCATTGACAATTGAAAAGTTGCCAAAATTCGCATGAATGTATAGAATGGGGAGAGATAATTCACTGGAAGTATGTCATGAATACATAGAAATCTCTTCACAACAAAGTGGCTGAGGAAATTGGAAAGCATATGCCCATTTTTGTATGGTCAAAACTCTTTTCACCTATCTCATGCATCTCTTAACACCATCTTATTTTATAGATGTGTGGTTAATAAGAATACAAAAAAAAGTCATGAGATCGAATATCATCTGCAATATTTGGCCAGAGGTGAAACATTTTTAATTGGGACACTAGTCAAGGCCTAACCTTGTTTGCCCCATCATATAACACATGGTTATAAAATAATCTCCCACCATGTGTTAAAATTGACATAGGTTTAGATATTCTTCATAATTTTAGCCATAAAATAATTTCAATTTTTGAAATAATCGTCTCCTATGTGTTGCATATTTAAAATATGGAAGTCATTTTTATATAGATTTATATGTTAACTCGATTAATATACATAAATAAATATTTTGAATAATAGATTAAATCTAAAATAATATTTTATATATTTTATTTGTAGTATATAAATAAAGGGCATTTTCTACATTTTTAAGGGCATTTTCTACATATAATAGACTTCCCTCCTAAAGTTAATTAAATTTAACTTATTGATATCAACAAACAAATCAATTAGACAAAAGTGAAGCCAAATACATGAATTCCTTTGAACAGTAAGTCAAAGGCACTAAATCTTCCTTGGCTAAGATCAAATAATCAAGATAGTACATTTTCTATTTTTTTCATTACAAAAAATCCAAATGATAAACCCACATTATTAATAAATACATTATTGTTACTAGCTACAAGTGTGGCTAGGGAGAATTAGACCTTGGTAGGATGTGAATTGGTCAGGGTAGCTACTTCCTTAATAGGAACATCAATCTTCATTCCACAAACAATGTGACATGGTATACCGCAAATGAAGAATAAGGTAAGAACACTCTTTACTATTCACATTGTTTTCAACCTAATTGATTTTATATGTGTTATGGGATTGTAACACACTAAAAAGGATGAAAGGGTTTGTAACATGTACACTATTATGATGAAATCAAAAATTAACCATTCAAAATCAGAATAATGCATTCGCACTTGAAATGATTTATAAATGATGATTGATTTCTCAAGTGCACAAGAGAGGAGAGAAACTTGGATGTATATGTCATAATAGGAGGAATTTGGGAGTGCAAAATAGTGGAGTAGGCAAAATAGAGACTGTAATTGCTTTGATGTTGATTTAAGAACTGCAAAATGTAAAGGGGAAGAAATCTACAACTATTGTATGGTCTGAACCTACGTTTTGCAGTAATTGTAGACACCTAAAATTTACTTACGCAGACTTTAATGCTAAGATTGCACTAATTATCCTTGGTCTTGTCATTTTTGTAATAATTAGCATTTTTCAACTAATTATCTAACATTTCTCTTCATATTTGTTGATTAACAACCTTTCGTTAATTAATTAGCCTTCCTATCATTAAGGATGTCAATTAATGACCTTTCGTTAATTAATATCCGCTTATACTGGGGTTAATTAATTATGCTCATAACTCTAAATCTATAAATTTCTATTTATTGGATCAAATTCCTCTCTTACATCCCGCAAATCATATTAATTTTCCTCTAATTAGCTTCTATAAGCTTACCTCTACCTATTGATTATTCACCTTTGATTAATTAAAACATCCCCCAACTCCCACGACTTACTAATGACAAATTAAACTCTTCTAAATCAAGATTACCTTTTATAAAGCAACCTTATCTATTCCTAATCTTGTTTTACCTTTATCCCATGTTCATCAATTTGCTAGCCTTGCCTCTTTAGGCAAACTATATAAAGAACCCTCTTTCTTACCTTTCTTCTTGCACCCTGCTTTGAATAGTGAAAACTATAAGCATTTTGATATTGAGTTATTCTCTATTGTTGGAAATAACTTCTCCATCTTGCATCGTTTCACTCAAAATTTGAGTAATATGGGAAGATTCAAAATGGCCTTGTAGCCATTCTTGGTGAGATTCCATTCTCAATTTTAGATATCACCACCAACCACATTTGACTGTTTATGTTCTTCACAAGTTCATAGTTTAAGTTAGCAACCATAGAGAGTAGGAAATAACTTAGTATGTAGTTTCCTTTATGCATTAAAGAAGCATTTTCTTTAAGCTCTTATCTTGATGGTTCATGGTTTAATTAACATTTTCTTTTGAAGCTATGTAGATATTAGTTTCAATTTATAGCTTGGTTAATAATACATGAGCACATTTAACATACCCGGTGGGACCTACTCTGCTATCCTTTGCACTTAATTTCAAGTTTTTGTAGTTAAGTTTCAAATTTTGGTTACTAACCCTCTTTTGCATATATTGACATATAACTTGTTTCTCTTAACTTGTTTTGTTGAGTTTGCATGTGTTGAGTCTTTTTTGTAGATATAAACGAGGCAAAGTGCTGTCAAAATTAGATCTTGATGGGAAAATTTAAATATTTCTCAATGTTTTCATTTTTAGAGCTTATTTTTTCAACATTTTATATGTTATTTTCGTCAATTTCTTGAAAATGTTAAGTTTTTTATCATGAATGTTAATGTTTGATAGCGTTGAATCTTCTATTCATATATTAATGTGATGGGTTGTTGTCAAAATTGAATCTTGGTTGGAAAAATTTGACCTTTTTGCAGATTGAGGGATGTTTTTATGACATTTTTTTTGGGTACATGTTAAGTGCATACCCGTGAGCATAAGAGCATATGTGTAATCCATCTTCCGAAGGCCATATCTTTTGCTCCCGAACTCAAAATGACTCCATGTTTTTTGCATTGGAAAGGTATTGAAGTGAGATATGCAATAACAACATAAATTTTGGATTTACACTTACATAATTTGTAGGTTTTTCCCTTTATTGTAAAACTAGTCATTTTCTGACATGTCTAATGTTTTGATGAATGTTGTATTTCCATGATTTACTTGATTTAGACCAAAGCTTGTATATGATCTTCTCTTGCACCTTTTGGTGATCTTCAGAATAAAAAAAACTTGATCTCTATCTTTTAAAAATTTAAATTAACTTGGAAATTAGATTATTTATTTTACTTAAACGAATGAACCTTTTACAAAGAATTTTTTTATGGTCCTTTGATTTGAAGTTTTCCATTTCTATCTAGTTGGGATAAAATTTATTTATGCTCTTCTCTTTCACCTTAGGATGATATTAAGAATAAAAAAAAACTTTAGTCTTCATTTTCTAACGTTTGGTTAATTGGAAACTTCATCTTTCATTTTTTGTTTAAGAGAATGAACATTTATCAAGCTTTTTGTATGGTTCATTAATTGCAAAGTTTTTCTTTACTTTGTAGTTGGATTCTTTGTTGTGTATGCTCTTCTCTTCCATCGTTGGATGATATTGAGAATCAAAATCCACTCTTAATCCTTTTTATATAACATAATTTTCTTGGAGAACTACTAACATTTGAGTACAGGGCCTAAAAACGCTTGTCAAAGAAATGAGTTTGAAACAAAACCTTCTAACTACACGTGTTTTGCAGGTTGTCAAATGATGAATGAATAAACCATATTAAGTCTAAAAGATTAAAAACACACCACATTCAAAACATTTGATTTGTAGGTTTGGATAAGGGTACACCCTGTCCACTTAAAACTAGGACATAACCCCTTTGGCATAAGCCTTAAGCCACAACAATGGGGATGGTCCTAGGAACCCCAAAGTAGTCCACAAAAGAGGGAACCTTGTGGATGAAATAGGAAGTTCTCCGTACACCTACTTGACTAATAGACACGTAAATTTATCATCAAAGTTATTTGTATCGCGACCCTAGTGAGAGTACACAATGGATGCATTTATTTCCCACTGTGCTTGAAGGGGGTAAAGTAAATATGAGATAACCCAAGAATAGTTAGTGTGACTTTCTTGGTAAATAAAGTTCACATCTAGAAAATTTGTGACACCTAGTTGAGCAAACCACCTAGGAAAGTCATTCAGTCTTTGGAGCCAACTTGACCAAATCGTTGTAAATCATTCATCACGAAATGTGTGAAGTGTTACTTTTGTTTAGTTTTTCACTCACCCTAAGGTGAGGCAAAACTCTGCCAAAGTGAGGCCATCATTTTTCATCCTCACTTGTACTACTTCCTTTACTTTATTTTGACACTTTTTTTATCAAAATAAGAGTGACCACATGTGTATTGCCAATTGATTGTGTCACCAATTTTATGTATTTTTACACTCATCCATGTTTGCAGCTGGGTTGTTAAATGTTTAAAGTGTGTGGGCACATTCTCATATCATTGGTAGCCATTTTGATCTCGATATCCACATAAAGATCCTCATCATAGTTAGGATTTTTTTCATCACTTGATTCTCCTTTAAACTGCTATCTTTCTTATATTGTATCATAACAATTTCGATACTTACGTTTTGTTTATTGAAAATTTGACCTACGTGTTTAGATTGTAACGTTACCCTACACACATCATAACAATTCCTTGGTATAATCTAGCCTTGGTTTTATTTCAAACATTACCTCAATTTTGAAAGGTGTTGTTGTTACCTTTTTGCGCATCATACTAATATTATTTTAATACTAATACCTTACTTTTCCGTAAATTTTGGTTAACGTATCTTAGTGGTATTGTTACAATGTTCATATTCGTAACTCCCACTTTTTGGATTTTAGGTCTTGATTGGGATTAAACTCACCTTAAGTATACCTTGATTGGAAATCATTTCAACCTCTTGTCAATACTTACGTCTTGTTTATTTTAAAACTTGACTTAAGTGTTGATCATTTTACGCTAACCTACCTTTGACAGACATTTTGCATAAAGAATATTTCCTTGTAGATTGGATTTGTGTTTTGAACTTGTGTGATTGTTCCTTGTGTTGATCCATCCTATAAACATGTTTCTAGGATAATCCTTTGGGACTTTCGATCCTCTTCATCTTTTTTTTTTTCCCAAATTCATGGTCATTTTTGAACATATATTTCAAACCTTATCAAAAACATATCCTATCAAGAAAATTTTGCATCAATCGAACATTGGAAATATTTCCTTTGTATCCTTTATGTTGCTAAAATTTTGATCAATCCTTTGACATTTATGCCTCCAAACTTGTTGTCTAAACCTTGTTGGATTATCAATCTTATGTCAACACAATGTATGTTTTCCTTAGCTTCCCTTTGGAAAATCACACAAGTATCCCCTATCTGTTTGTAAAATGTCTAGTTGGTTGTCATTATGCTACCCAAATTGACATGGAACTTCCTTCTATTTGAAGGATTTTAATCACACTATCTAATTCTAGGCATTTGGACTTAATGAATTCCAACCATGACTGACTATTATATGGTTCCTTATACCTATGACCATAAAGAATCAAAATTTAGGAATGCATATCAAAAGAGGCCCATCATGACTAAACCATGTTTTTTTATTCACGCTAGAGAACCCATTCAGGTAACCCATTCCCCACCTTCATCTCATATTCATTTGTATGGTTTAGACACTTCTGATCCAAATTATTATTCGGATTCCCCCCACTCTTCTTTTGATTCTAATCTAAACATTTCCTCTTATTATGAGGATTCTAATCCAAATATTTCCTCTTATTATTCTGATGATTTGGATCCAAACTACTATTTAAATTCATCTAATTTGACTCCTAAGTCACGGTCCTTCCTTTCTTCGCATGACCTTATTTATAAAAAATCTAATGTGATTCTTCAATCGTGGTCCCGCCATTCTTCATAGGGCCTCTTTTATCAGTCACCTCAATGAAACCTTTTTCCTTTGAAGATTCGTGTAACTCAAAGTATTCTACTCAATCATCAAAGTAGACTCCTACATCACAATCTATGGAATTTTGGATACGAAATCCTTCTATTCTTCCTCCACAATGTCACCTTATAGGGAAACCTATACTAACCAATTCTAAATCCACATCTTCTTCTACTCACGATATATCTATCCCTAAGTCTACTTTTCCTATGAATCATCATCAAACATATTCTAAGTCTTTCGCACTAGTTAGACATTTTTCTTGCAATCAAACCCTTGTGGTCGATCAACAACCCATACCGATTGATTTCTTTTAGAACGAAGGATAGATCATGGCATTTATAAGGGCACACAAAGATATCCTGATAACTAATTATGAGAAAGGATTCTCTTTAGAACTCAATTCAATCACGTATTGTGGAGAAAAGATTAATTGGTTTATCAAGAAATAGAGGAAGAGCCTAAGAACATGTATCTTGATCCTCCTCACATTCTTCATTCTGTGATGAAATTCTTGGGTATAGTATTGAGCCATGGCCCATCTTCTCATAACCCAATTCTTCTTTAGATATCACAATTCCTCAATCACAATCGCACTTTGGGTCATCGCCAAGTAGCCCATCACCTTCTTCTATATATCATGGGCCACCTTCAAGTATCCCTTCATCATCTATTTGTGGGTCTCCTTCGGGTAGCCCATTACCTTCTATTTTGGGGCCATGTATATCTAGCTCCTTGTCTTATATATATTGGAAACCTCTAGGTAGCTCCTTATCTTCTATTCTTGGGCCACTTCCTAGTATCCCTTCTTCCTCTATACTGGGGTCACATCCAAGTAGCCTTCCATCTTCTGTCTGTGGCTCACCTCTTGGTAGCCCATCTTCTTCAATTCTTGGACCATATCCTTTTCTTCCATCACATTATGTTATCAATGATTGTGGAAATATCCCCGTCATTCCTCACATTCCTCTCCTCAATTCTAAACTTCTACATTCTTCTCCCACTTCTCGGGATCAAACAAGTCACGCATTAGCTTATAAAAAACCCAGATAGGTTCTTTATCAAAACAAAGCACTATTCAAACCATATGTACCAATGTAAAATGATTTTGAATTCACTGTCAATGTGGTGGCTTATACTAAGGAATCTCACATGCAACCACCTCCACGTAAATTCATCCACTTTTCGATGGATCCTTATTTTATACTACAACAACTCCTTGAGAGTAACCTTATCACACTACCTCCACCACTCAAATTAAATCCTTCATGACGTAAAGGAATGAACTATAGTGAGAGTTTTCAATGCAATTATCATAAATGTGTAGGAAATTCTACCAACTGATGTCTCAATCTCTAGAAAACTAGTTAGGATCTTATTGATAATAACAAGCTTGAATTTCAAGAATCCAATAATTCGTCATCCATTGCTGGTAGAGGAAATCTTAAACTATCTAACAACTAGCAAGGTGATAAGAAAAAAACTAAACCTTCAGCTAATAATGCATACCACGTCTTGCCTCCTCCCTCATCATCGAGAGATCTTGATTTCTTAGTCACACATACTAATGCTTCACCTCTACTCATTTATTTTTTGGATCATGACTATCATGTGCATTTCACATAAAATAACTTATACATAAAGGTATTTGTTGGTCTGGTTACTATTAATAATACTAAAGTAGATCCATCTTGGCCCATTAATAATTGTTATATTCCATTCCTCCAAGCTATCACCTACCCACCATCACAGATTGAAATACCCTATATACAGACCATATGGTGTGGTCATGATCAACATTACATTTGGTCCTCTCACAATGCTTGTGTGCTTCTTAGTTGGAAGCAAAACCAATGGGTGTGATATGTTTCTTGGTCTTAAGTGGATTTTTTTGGTCTCACACTATCATTTCTATGCCTCACTTATGGCTTAAGTTCATCCATAACAATTAGGTTGTTTCTATAGATAATGTCCCCCCCAACTCCATTTTCATTGTCTCCTCGCAAAAACATTAGTATTTCTTCTATTGCATCTCATACATCACATACTATGTTGCTTAAGGCACCATTCACTCCTATTTCACCCACTCATACACCTTCTACATGACCATTTTTCTCAGTTAGTGCTCCTTCTCGGCATAGGCCTATTCCTCACACGATTACAGCCTCTTGACATAGGGCACCACCTCAGTTTATTCCACACCAGTGTCCATCATTTGCAAGTTCAGAATCATGTCGATATCCATCACTGACCCACTTCGTCACACCATGATTCTCATCATACATTCATCCATCACATGTATATAGGATGCATTCATAGTGTACATATTTTGTTTCATCATCTTTGGGGCACATGCCTACGCATTCACCACCACTCATGTCAGTTGCATGACCTTTGTCATTCACCTTTATTGCATAAATCATTCTCTTCCATACTCATGGGGGGAATAGTATTGACACACACCCCTGCATAGGCATATAACATCCCTTTAGCATGCATATTACCTGATAACACACTCTTGTGTTATGGTTCACACTTGAATGTTGAGGGTTTATTACACATGAACCTCACACGCTGCACATAGGTAGTACACATTACACAACTTGCATATATAATACCTTATACTTTTTTTCTTCCTCTATATATATTTCACACTTGTTGTCTACGTGCTTTACATGTTCATATACACATTACATACACTCATTTTATGCATATTACTAGTCCACATACTTTGAATTCCTACACAATCCTTCATTACATATACATTTACACTTTATACCTTGCATTTATAGGCACACAACCTTGCATATTGTGTGTATCATACTAGTAGTCATCACATTTACAATGGTGAGCTGGTTATTCATACATATCATGATTTCTTATACTCATCACATACCCTGTTTATCCTACATACTACATACTATTGCCTTACATTCTACATTTCCACTTTACGTGCATTCACACCATCAATCTATGTACCTCACATAGACTGCATACATCTTGCATTTAGTACCTCCCTTACCATGCATATTACTAGCATTACACATACTATTTTTTTGTGTACTCACCTTACACTGCATTTTAGACACTGCATATTTACACACTTTTACTCATCACATGGTCGTTTAGTTCCATCATACACCTTACGTGCTGCACCTGTCACCCTATGATGCAATATATTTCCTCAGTCCATACTCAAATACTGAGGGTTTACTAATCAAGTAGACCTTATTTCTACTTACATTATCATAATTCCATCTTCCATCCTCCATCATGTTGTATACCTAGGTTAGTGACATACGCTTTAGGATAAATGGTCAACTTTACATTATACTCATCTTTTAGTGGTATACACTTTAGGTTACATCACCACTCCTATTTGTAGTTTCATCACTTTTTCTACTCATATTATAGTGGCGTACACTTTAGACTAAATTTTCACCCATTCTATCATTTTATAGTGGCATGCGCCTTATGCTACATCCACACTCCCATTTGCATCATCATTACCCACCCTAACCATCATATAGTGATATATGGCATACACTAGATCATAAATCATCGTTGTTTATTGTGTCGTGATATATGCTTCAGATATAGGGTTCACACACACACCATTATTAGGATGCATACCCTCATCACTTTACATATACACATTCATCATCGCATAATATACAACACACACACACATATTACAACCATTTCTCTCGGTGACGTACTCTCATTTATGGTTCATTCTTGACTACTGAGGGGGAAAACCCAATGAACCTCATTGCATACATTTCCATCCACTCGGGGGGCATGTGGCTCCTATCATTGCATCTTGAATTTCCATTCCACCCATCCACAACATATTACATTGTCTTGGGAGTATTTACTCTTGTTTACTAGTACTTTTACAATATCACTTTACTACACATGTTATATTTATTTCTTATATGTCATTATCATACACACATGTGCATTCACTCTTTTCTCTAGTTTTGATTGTATATATAGTTCTCTCACATGCATCATGGATGCTCTCCTTCTTCCCTTATTATACTGGTCACTGAGGGCATCCACATTCGTCTCATACATGTGTTATTGTTTCATTTTTTACTTAGCACTTTTACATTACATGGTTCTACATGTTTTTGACATATTGGTTATCTTTTCTAACATGGTAACAGGTGTTCCATGTGCAACACTTGTTTTTTAGGATTATATGTTCTCATGACTACTAGTTTTTTTACTTTCTACTTGCTTGTACTTGTTTTTTCTTATATGCGGGGCCTTGCCCTATGTTTGGTGTGCACACTTGTTTTCTTGTATGTAGTCGTTATGGCCTTTGAGTGTCTTGCGATATCATGAGTGATGTCCCATGTTTGTGACCTGCGTTATATGGTTTACTTTTTCTTCTTGGGTGTTTTACATTACTACCTTGCTTTTACACTATTTGCATTGTTGCACATTATTTTCTACATGCATTCTTGTTTGTACTAACACTTGTTCATTCACTAGGTCACTTGTTTGTGCATGCCTTGGTTTCCACCAAGCACTTTATATGGTTTTGGTTATGTGGTGGTCCTCTTTTGGGGGCTGCATTCTTCTTTTAGTGAAGTTACAAGCACCCCCAAAGAGGGGGGGCATCATTTGGTTTACTACAGAGATATCTACAAGTAAAGTCAGTTCAATTTAGTACACTCATCCACCCTCAGCATTGTGGGTATAGTTCAGTGCATTTTATGCCCTTCACATTGTGGGATATTCACAATGAGTGGGTTCAAACTAGTATACAAACCCCATACACAACATATTTTACAGGACATTGTGTCCTTAGCATTCAGGGACATGGTTAAAGGTTGGAGGATAAAATGATATTCCTCCCTATACTTCTTCATCCAGCAATGGTGGACCACCCAAAATAACCATGAAAATATAGTGATCTCTTCACATTTATGGAAGCAGTTAAAGGTTGGAGGAATAACAAAAAATTATCCCTATACTTCTTCGGCATACCATCGAAAAGCCATCCAAAATAACCACAAAAGTGTAATATATCCTTCTACACACCCTTTTTCCTTGCCATGGATTAGGTGCACATGTTCCATTTACATTTTCTATTTTACGTGCTTTACATTTACACATACAAATGCCTCTTTTATATAGAATTTTTACATACATACATACATATTTGACTACTTGATCACTTTCTCCTTACATGTCTATCCGTATGAGAAACAAACAGTCAAATGGGAGTAACAACAACAAACATTTTACAAAAATCCACTACACCACACACATCAAATTTTATGTTGGTACATCACACTATGTGATAGCTACAAACACATGTTTTCCACCATAGGTCCAATGTCGTCACTCTTTTACACTTTTTCATCGTTAATCTCCATGCTTCACTATTTTTTCATTCCATGTTTTGTCTAGTCCGTCGGCACATTTTCTACTTCACTCTTCATGGTCATCAGGCATGCACTTCTATCTACTTAATGTTACCAAGAATTCCACTCACCAACATAAAGTGGGGGAAAATGTAGTCACTAAATCACACACTTTGAGGAAATATTTAGTCTCGGTATCATACTACTATTTAGAAGGTTCTTGAGTAAAGAAAGTACTAATTACCCCTATTTTTAGCCATCTTTATTTTATTTCTTTTGACATTCCCGACCTCTACAACAAACTTATCCATGCTAATTTTAACCGTTCCATAGTTCCTGCCATAAAACTAGGGCACGCATAGGCACCCCGTTCCTTTCTCCCACTTTTCCAGCCTTTTTGATATTTTCTAGCTATTGCAACTTTTTAAATTTCTTATGGTCGGCCTACTTGGGGTTAATTCCAAAATTAGAGCAAGAGAACCTTATAAATACAAAGTTATGAGGACCATAATGAGGGACCAAGCAGTAGTCACTACTATAACTCACCTAGAGTTGCATCCATTAGCTCCATCAGAAAGGGATAAATCTAGTCATCCGCATCATACACATAATAAGTGGGATTTATTCTATTTCATGCACCATTTCCACTACATTTATTAATAGTTTATTGCTCACTACTTCACAAATTTTGAATGTCACAAGAGCACCTAGGGTACATGATTACACACACCAAAATTGCATTTGGGTATGAAATGTAGTACAACGCTCAGTTAGTAAGCCCATTGTTGTGGCAGCTGAGGTCGTTCTGACCTATTCATATGCATTTTTATATTTTTATCTAGTTTTTTTATACTTATTTTATGTGTTCTTGTAGGTTATTCTTCCTCTTGGATTATTTGGAGCATTCGGTGAAGTATAGTGGATTTTTTGTGATAGGTAGCAAAGGTTACTGACCATACTGCAGAACCTTGTGAAGACTAATTTTTAGAACATTTTCCTATACAAGGGTGCCTATTCTACATACCAGAGCACCTATGGGTGCCCCAATCCTCCTTTAGGTGCTCCAATCCATCCTAATCACTCAAATCCACCCTTTTTAGGGACTCCTACACAGTCATTCCTGCTTTCCCAAATTTCTAGTCAGTCTTAGGACACAGTCTTGCGAGCTCATGTTACCAGCTAAGTCATCTTTCTCTTTATCTCTCACTTAAGGGTTTTACATTTCCTTTTATTTAGTGTTGGGATCACCTATTAACTTTTAATTTACTGTATTTACATTAGTTTATTACTACCATTAATTTTTGTTTCTATTTAGATTAACTACCCCTTTATACTCGATTTAAGTTAATCAATCCTACTACAATTCTGAAGAACTTAACCAAGTCAAAGATTCTAGTTTCCTCCATTTCCAAGCATGAGATGGTCATAGATCCATGTTTTAACAAGAGAAATTTTACTCCAAGCATTACATAAGGGGTTTAAGAAACAAAGGGTTAGGATACATAGTTGAGGTACACCACATCTCACTAATATCGCGTTGGGTACATTCTATAGTATGCAATTAGCCCACTATGTTTGTGTCGAGGGACATGAGGGAACCTCTAGGGGGTTTTTACCTATTCATACTTATACATGTACCTAAATAACTATATGATACTTGATCATGTAATATGAGCATATAGTACAACACTTGAATTGGTTTAGAATTTGGTTTTCTACACACCAATGCTAGTCTAGGCTCACTACAAACACATTCTTTCTCCTTTTAGTTCATTAATATTCTAATGAAGTGTTGTGCATGTTGCTAGGGTTTTTCCTATGTTACAGGTAATTATAGGTCATCCAAAATTTCTGCAAGAAAGTGCAACATACAAAAAATTCCTTTGTAACACAAGAAAAACACTCAAAATTTATAAATCTAGACTATCACAAGGTCCAAGACCATACAAATCTAGTTCATTACGGTGCTCATGTATAATTAACCAAGCTATAAATTGAAAATTAATATCTACATAGCTTCTAAAACAAATGCTAATTAAACAATGAACCATCAAGATAAGAGCTTAAAGGAAATGCTTCTTCAATGCATAAATGAAACTACATACTAAGTTATTTTCTACTCCCTATGATTGTTAACTTAAACTATGAATCTATGAAGAACATAAGAAATAAAATGTGGTTGGTGGTGATCTCAAGAATTGAGAATGGAATCTCACCAAGAATGGGTACAAGGCCATTTTGGATCTTCCCATATTACTCAAATTTTGAGTGAAAGGATACAAGATGGAGAGGGCTATTTCCAACAATGGAGAATGGATCAAGATCAAAATGCTTATATTTTTCAATATTAAAAGCATGGTGCAAGAAGAAAGGTAGTAAGGAGGGTTATTTATATAGCTTTCCTGAAGAGGCGAGACTAGCTAATTGATGAATGTGGGATAAAGGTAAAACCCACCGCATAGCATAATCATGAAGGCTATGTGGGAATGTTTTAGCCAATAGAATTTGATTGTCTGCAATTTCAATACAAACAACATAAAATTCCCTCAGATGTTCTTGTGGGTCACCATTTCCATTGAAATGGAGTAGCTTAGGGGTGAAAAAGTTAGGTGGGAATGGATAAATAAAAATGAGAGGTGAAAATGACATATGTAATAATGTGGTGGAGTCTAAAGATGGTGATGCATGAGAAGTAGTTTGTTTGCAAGCTTACGAATGTTTGCTTGAAGATCATGATATAGTGAAGTTAAGTCTTGAGTTCCATTAGGTGAAGCTTGACATGTATGAGATATTATAACTGGCATAAAGTGATTGGAAGGAGTAGGTAACAGTAGCTGGAATGGTAGAAATAGGTGGTAGAGTAGAGACTAGTGGATTTTCAAAAGAAATAGGAGGGACCTTAAAAGCATCGAGCTCCGCTAGATTACTAGTATCCTCATGAGAAACATGTAGAAGTAGGTCTAAGTATTGTGGATGCTTAGAAATATGTTCATTAAGAGCCTTAGATGTTCTACAGTGAATTCATCATATGTTTGGGCCATGATGCCTAAATTTGAATGAGAGAAAGGAAAGATATCAATATAACTCTAGAAGGTATGATGATGTAGGATCAGGCTCACCAAAATGATTAGCTAAAATTGGGAATGTGGGGTAGTTAATCTAAATAGAAACAACAATTAATGGAAATAATAATCTAATAGAAATATAGTAAAGTAAAAGCTAATAGGTGATTCTAAGCACTAAATGAAAAGGAAATGTAAAAACCCTAGAGTGAGAGATAAAGAGAAAGATGACTTAGATGATAACAGGAGCTCATAGGACTAAGTCGTAAGGCTGACTGTAAATTATGGAAGCAAGAATGAGTGTGCAGGAGTCCCAAAATGGAGGATCTAAGTGAGTATGCTAGACTAGAGTGCCTAGAGGAGGACTAGGGCACCCATAGGTGCTCAGGTATGCAGAACAGGGGCCCTAGTATGAGAAAAAGATCTGAAATTGATCATCACAGGTTCTAGAGATGGTCAGTAACCTTCGTTTCCTGTCACATAAAATCCACTATACTTCACCGAATGCTCCAAATAATCAAAGAGGAAGAATAACCTGTAAGAACACACAAAGCAAGTATCAAAACCATAGATAAAAATACAGGAATGCATATGAATAGGTCAAACTAACCTCAGCTACCACAATAGTGGGCTTACTAACTAAGTGTTGTACTATATTTCAGACCCAAATGTCGTTTTGGTGGTGTTTTATAATCATGTTCGCTATGTACTCTTGTGAAAGTCGCACTTTGTGAAGTAGTGAGCAATAAATTGGTGATAAATGTAGTGAAAATGGTGCATGAAATAGAATAAATCCCTCCTATGATGTGTGTGATGTAGATGAGCCAACTTTTTCCCTTTGTGATAGAGCTAATACATGGAAATTGACCTCCAATGGATGCAACTCTAGGTGAGTTATAGTAGTTACTAGTGCTTGGTCCCTTATTATGATCTCATAACTTTATATTTATAAGATTCTCTTGATCTAATTTCATAATTAACCCCGAGTAGGCAAACCACAAGAAATTTGAAAAGTTACAACAACAAGAAACTATAAAAAAAGGTGAAAAAAGTGGGATAAAGGATCGAGGTGCCCATGGTGGGACGAGGGCGTCGATGGGCACCCAACACAAGCATGGGCAACCCCGGTTTTATGGTAGGAAATGTGGATATGTAAAATCTACATGGGTAAGTGTGTCATAGAGGTAGGGAATGTTGAAATAAATAAAATAAAAATGGACAAAAATAGGGCTAATTAGTACTTTCTTTACTCAATAACCTTCTAAATAGTAGTTTGAGACCATGACTAAATATTTCCCCAAAGTCTAGATGACATATAAGGGTCTACTCTAGATGACATACAACTGATTTGGGTATATTTAATAAAAGTTTATAATAGTTCCAAGTGAGTTATAAAGCGATAATGAATTTCTTTTCTAGCCTTTTATGGTTGAAATTTTCTAAAAAAGGTGACCCCTAAAAAATTTGAACAGAACCAAATAAGATTGTGAAATTGAAATACGAGTAATTGAATGTGTAGGAGTAAGACCTTATATGGTGGTCAGTATTGGACATGACATTCTAACCCTTACCTATATTATTGGAAAGAAGTAATGAAAACCAAAGTTAAATTTTGTGTCATGAATCAAAGATATTTTATACTTCTTTGATCAAGTAATATTATCACAATTAATGATAGAAGATATTTTAAAGACAAGAAATTTGTAGAAAAGATATAGGTATTAGGTGATTTGATTTTGAATGCAATCATTAGTCCTAGGAAGGGATCATGGTCAACCTCAACATTGCACAAAGACAATTACCAAATTTTATAGTCTACATTCCCTCCCACTCTACCTTTAAGTGTGTAATTGACAATTTCATCATTAAAGGAAATACATACCTTTGTATTCACACACACTTATTCTTTGATCTACAATGGTTATATGATGTTTTGGTGTTAAACTTCTCCATGATGAAACTTTCAACATAGAGTGTTGTTGATGTCTATGATAAAAATCAAACTTCAACTCAAAATATAGATAACTCTTATAAGTTTAAACTTTGTAAAAAGTAATTAAAGAGGTGAAAAACATAGAAGGATTACACTTCTTTGTTTTGTAGAGGGAGAAAATCCCATTTTATTCCATGGCTCGGTGTTGTTATATTTTTTTCATTCGTTTCGATTAAATGAGTTAGCTACTAAAGAAAATTATATAACTAAGAATATGGAGGGTTTATGGAACCCTCAAATGTGTGATATGGTTGTACGGGAGCAAAGTGAATGATCCTTTCTACGAGCTAGATGAACCTGCAGATAATAATTACTAATCAAATAAATGATTAGATAAGATATGCGGGGGATACCTAAAAAATATGACTCAAAGAAGTGTTACCTTTCTTTCACGGATTACAACCCCTGCTTGATAATATAAAGTGATATAAATAAAGGATAACATATAGCATGCAGAAACTGAAGTACTACATAATCTGAAGGTAACTAAGATGGATCTAAATGTTGATCTAATCTACAATATAAGTAAATAATATTATACCTAACTGGGTCGACAATGACCAAGATTGTGCAAAGGCAGGTCGACGAAGACCTATATGTGTGAAGATCTGGACAACAAAGTAAATATGAATACCTGTAAGGATCTGCATGTAAATGTGATAACCACAGAGAGCTAGGAGCATTGGACATGACCTGCAGAAGGATGTATGAAACATAAATCTAGAGAAAATGGCATAAAAAAAGTAATTTGTTGTAATGCCCTGCCTCGGGACACTGGAAAACCATACCAATGTGTCACTAAAAATTTGGGTTTTTTTTTTTAAAAGTGGGCAATTAATACTATTTCCATTTCTTAATCCGTTCTCATTAATAATTATTTTATACAACTTTAATTTACTTAAAATTAAATAAACACTAGCCCAATAATAGCTCGATTATTTTATTCTACTAAGTATTAACTAGGGTCACAAAATTTAAGTCTATACACCCCTTGTTATAATCACCCCCCTTTTAAATTAATTGATTGCCCACACACCCTCCTTTAATTTATCTCCCATACCCATTAAATTCCCATGACTTAGTTTGTAGGTTTAAACATGGGCCCTAGGATTAAACTAATCTTGGCCCTAGATCTTATCTTGCCCTAAATTTTCCCTAACACATCTTTATCTCTTCTTTCTCTCCATTTCGGTTTCATTTTGTTTTCTTGTTGCTGTGCAGGTTGAAGAGCTATGGGGGTTTTGATTTCATGGAATCTTCTTTTGAGAATAAATCTCATTATTGTCTCCTTATTGGTTTATTTATGTATTTTTTTAATTTTTTTTCTTACTCATGAATTTCGGGTTGTTGGGTAAATGAAATACCCACAAATGTTCTTGTGTTGAATAAGGAAAAACTGTGTGTGTGTGTGTGTGTGTGTGTGTGTGTGTGTGTGTGTGTGTGTGTGGCATAATGAAGAGGAAAACCCAAAAAATAAATAGATAACCGAATGAAAACCTACATATTTTGACGCAGCTGTGTATAGTGACGATTTGGGGGTATAATACCCACAGAGGGAAGGGTGAGAAAACAACATGGAGGGGTGTGGAGAGAAATTGGATCTGGGGAAGTATGGAGGGTTGGAAGAAATGTGTGGTGAGAGGAAGTGGGGTTGGGGTGTGTAGGATGCAGGGTGGAAGCAGTTGTGGGTGCGTGGATGGGGGGAGGGTTTTGAACCTCCCCCATTTGCTTTCCTTTTATGTTTTAAAAAAATAAAAAACATGTTAAATTTTTTCCACCGAACTTTCTAACATTTAATCACTTTGGTTTATTTCTATTATTAATTATTAACAGATTTTTATATAGTAAATTATGTAGTTATATATCTATTATAATGATAGACCCATTTATATTATTTTAAATATGTTTTTTAATATATCACTTTTTAAAATATATTATTTGATATATCAATTTGTATTATATTATGTACATTATATATATATATATATATAAAGTATTTAAAGTATAATAAATTATTTACTAAAGTAATCTAAATAAATAAATGAATAAAAAAATACATTATAGTTATGGTTTTAAATTACTACTATATGGAATACATTTTAATATAACAATTTTGTATGCTATGAGACGAAAATAATTACAAAGTTGTGACTAATAAAATCAAGTTTGTAATCTGCATGAACTTATGCAAATTAATAAATTCTTTTTTTGACAAATTTAAACTAAAATGATTCACTTACTTATGTGAAAAGAAAGGATGTAGCAAACTATTTCAAATAAGAAAAGAGGTTTGAAATTGAGTTTAAAACTTAGTGAAGGAGAAGTAAATCCACATTGGGCTTCCTACTACAATCACATTTAAGTGTTTACATTGGAAAGGAAGTAAACTAATTTTTTTTAACTGTAGAATGCTACTAAAACTTCAAGAAGAGAGATATTAAATGGATGGTAATATCTCCATTTAAGGATAATCCTAAATCTCTAAGCTATAGCTATATTTCCCTTCCAATGGTCTTAGCAAAATACATATTTCAAACTTTCAAATGAATATGATTCTCCAACCAAGTAATATCATTTCTTTTTGTAGAAACATACTTCATGAAATTATCTTTCTTTTCAAATGGAGTTTTCAAATCAAAACATAGTAGAGGAAATAACTAGTTTACATGATTCCTTTCTCCAATGATTTTAAGCTCTCAAATACAACTTTTTTTCCAAAAATTAAGATATACAATGGAATCATTAAAAGACTTCACTTCAAGATTGAAAGGAAAGTTGCACCACAATAGTGACTCAAGTTTACAAGCAAACCCAAATACAAAACAAGATTTTTACAAGATAATGAAATATCCCACATATCCATATCCATAAATTTAAAATGAAAGTGGCATTCACACGAAGGATGAAGGAGACAATGAGAATACAAGATGACAAGAGACTCCAACCAACTTCCAACTTGAGATCCAAATTTGAGTTTCCTTCGAAGAACAACCACAAGGAGAAAAATCTTGTTTTACCCACCCAACCTTTAGGAATCATTACATTTGTTTCCAAGGTTGGAAGACATGGTATCCTCCCCCAAGCCCATAGGAGAGAGAGCTAGCTTCCAAAAATTTGTGCACAATATTTAGGGAGACATAATAACATTACTTTCACATACAAGACAATTCAAACACTAAGAAAAAAAACACCAAATTTTGCACACAAGGAAAGGAGGAGAAAACTGTATTCTCCATCCAAAATGGGGAAGAGAATATGAGATATTCAAGGTGCCAAAAGTGTGTTCCAACCATAGGATGCAAACAAAAAATAATCTTCACAACCTCCTTATTCCTCCAAATCATCAAACCCTACTTATTTATCCACCCATTCACAAAAATCCCAAAATTAAAAGGGGTCACTTAAAATGCCATAAATAACCCAATTTCGGGTTTGGCACATTTAGGAACAAGTGTAGAGGATGTGGGGCCCACCCAAGGGTTCACATGTGACCCTAATCCCCTATAATCAATACACAATTACCCAAACACAAAACTAAATGCACATGGGGACGATTAAGTCCCCAAACCAAGTTTACTTAACAAAAATAAGACATCCTAAACAAGATTACTTTTACATGACATACTACATTACAAATGAGGGCCACTCATGGTGCCAAAAATAATTAAATCTAATACTAAAGCTTCATACAGATAACATGGTTAGGGTTTAGCCTTGTGGGCCGCTTGTGCACAATTTACGTATCTGCCATGAATCCCACGTTCTCTTGTGACCTGTCACCTACACACTCATTGCACGCATTAAACGCACCTACCTGATACAATGTAAGTCAACTACTCAATAGGTGATCAATGAAATATATGATATCATAACATCATCATGGAGTCGTAAATGCGAAAACATACTCAATTACACACAATTTACCATGAGTTATCCATAGAGATAAATATAAATGACATACATCCATATAACCCAGACATGTGACTAAGTATCCAACATATATCAATTAGGTCCAAACAAAATCGCAATAAGTTAGTATCCGCAACATCAAATGAAAATGTGTCTACATACTAATCAAGTCAAATTAGCGCTACGCACCCCAAATCTCTATACATGTCCAAGAAGGTCAAATATCATAACATAATGTCCAAAATATATCAAATCCCTGTCAAAACATGTCTATGAATAAAGAAGTCAATAGATAACTGAGGCTATAAAAATGTGGGCACTACATCCCCCTCCTAAAATTAGACTTCCTCCTAGAATTCACTGAAAGTGATTGGGATATCTAGCCCTCAATGGTGTAACATCTTCCCAGGTAGCTACTGTCTCATCATATCTGTCCCACTACACTCTAACCTGGTCCAAGTCTCGACCCCAAAGGGCCAACCTCTGGTGCTCCAGTATACATATAGGCTCTAGTATCTACTACCCTCTGTCCTCTACCTATAATGCCGACCAATCCAAAACATGAGAAACATGAGTGACATATCTACGTAGTACAGAAACATGAAATACATCATGGGCCTATGCAAGGCATGGTGGCAAAGCTACAAGATAGAAAACTAGACCGATGACCTGTAAAATATCAAAAGGCCCCACAAAATGAGGCAATAGCTTAAAACCCTCTACATATTAGATTGGGCTCTTATGTGTACGAACTCTCAAGAATACTTTGTCACCCACTGAGAAGTGACGATCAATCCTATTGGTTTCTGCATACACCTTCTAACATGCTCTAGCATGTTCAAGACACTATCTAATCAGAACCATGTGTTGCTCTAAGTCTTGTAGGTAAGCTAGTCCTAGAATAATCCTGTCATCTATTCTGTCCCAACTCAGAGGTGTCCTACAAGGTCGACCATAAAAATCCTGGTAGGGAGCCATATCAATGGAACTGTGATAGATATTTTTGTATGCAAACTCAACTAAATGAAGATAATTTTCCCACTTCTTATGCTGGTCCATCACATACATCCTCAAAATTTCCTTCAGTACCTGATTAAACCTCTTTGTCTGTCCATCTTTCTCTAGATGATATGCTGAGGTAAAATTAATCTGAGTACCCAGATCGGCCTGAAAGGAAGTCTAGAAAACTAAATTGTAAATGGTATCCCTATCATTGATGATGGTCTTTGGAATCCCATGAAATCTAACAATGTCCTCCATAAACACTTTGGCAATGGCCTGTGCATTATAGGTGACCCTTGGTTGGCAAGAAATGCGCAACCTTGGTCAACTTATCCACAGTGACCATAATGACATCATGATGATAAGAAGACATAGGGATTTATACTATGAAATCCATGGAGATCACATCTCATTTCCACTTAGGAATATCATGGGGATGTAGGAGTCCTATGGGATGATAATTCTCTACCTTGAACCTCTGGCACTCAAGGAAACATGCAAAAAAAAATTATATATCTTGTCAAAGACCAAGCCAAGAATATAACTTTCTTAGATTGGCATGCATTTTATTCACTCCTGGATGTGCTACATATGGGGCTTAATGAGCCTCTGTAAGGATGAAGCTACGTAGATCACCTGAACTTAGGCACATAAATTTTCCTATGGAACCAAAGTAAACCTTCTATGCTCTAAAAATACACCCTAAAAATATACCCTCTAGTAAATCCTGTGACTCCAAACATCTGTCTAGAACCCTCATAAAACCTATGTCCTCTAAAAGGTGCTAAATAATCCTACCTCTCAAGTCTGACTATAGTGTCAATGCATGCAAGCACATGTCTGTTGTCTACTAAGTGCATCTAGCAACGAAATTTTCCTTTCCTTTAATATATTTCACCTCCATGTCGTACTCATATAGGAAATCCATCCAACGCCATTAACTAATCAGTGTTGAGGTTCAGTTGTGAGAAGATATGTTGCAAGCTATAATGATCTGTCCTCAACATGAAAGGCCTACCCAAAAGGAAATGATGCCAACACACAAGAGCATGAAAAAAATTTCTACAATTTATAACTCATGCAGTAGGATAGTTAATCTCGTAGTATCCTTGATCTTAGTGTGAATCAAAGGCAATAACCTGAACGCTCCTACATAAGAACTAATCCCAAACCCTCTAGTGATGCAATCAGTACAAACAAAAAAATCCTCTGTAGGGTCTGGAACTACTAAGATAGGTGCATCTGTGGTTAACCTTTCCTTAAGCAATTGGAAGGCCTGCTCACACTTCTATGACCAATAAAAATTCTTCCCTTTTCTCTAAAGGGAAGTAATAGGATGAGAAATCCTAGAAAAGTCTTGTATAAACCTGTCGTAATAACCTATTAACCCCATAAAAATTCGTCACCTCAGTAATTGATATGGGTGATGGCCAATCAATAATAGCATATATCTTAGAGGGATCTACTGAGATACCCTCACCTGATATGATTTGTCCCAAGTACTGAATATTTGTATGGAAGAAGCTACATTTTTCAAAGTTCCTGAAACAAATTCTTCTCTCTCAACACTTGTAGTACCTATCTCAAATGTTCCCCGTGTTCCTCCTCGAAATGAAAATAAATGAATATATCATCTAGGAACACTATGAAAAATCAGTCACAGAAAGGTCTTGAATACTCCATTCATGAGGACTCATGAAGACAATCGTAGATCATTGGTCAAACCAAATGAGATAATCAATGAACTCATAATGCCCATAAATTGTGCAGAAAGTCTATCTTATGAATGTTTTTATTTGATATACACAATTAATGATAACTTGACTTGACATCAATTTTGGAGAACACCCTCACTCCCCAGCATCTGATCAAACAATGTCATTAAACATAGGGAGTGGATAATGATTTCTTTATTGTGACTTTGTTGAGCTTATGTGAATTCTACACAAAGCCTGAGAGAACCATCGTTCCTCTTCAAAAATATGAATGGCGCTCCCCAAGGAGATACATTAGGATGAATGAGACCCTTTCCCTAACAACTCCTCTAACTGATATCTTGAGCTCATGAAGCTCTGGAGTTCATCATCTGATAGAGTGCCATAGAAATTGGTGCTAATCATGACACTAAATCAATGCTAAAATCCACCTCTGTGTGCGGGTTGGTAAACCTTGAAAGCTCACCTAGGAAACACATCTACATACTCCTTCAAAACTACATGATCATCTAATGTTAAATGCTCTAGAGTTATCTCTTTGATCAATCTACTGATGGTGATAGAAAATAATTGATAACCTTTACGTATGCTCTACTTGATTTTCTTAGCCGAGATCATGCATAAATAGATAATACGTTGACATCCTTGGATATCACAACTCGAACTCCCAAGATCATCCTGACACTCAATGACCTTATTCCTATGCAATCCACCTTAGCCTGATGAGCCTCGAATGCCAATCCATACCCAAAACAACCTGATAGGATCCTAGAGTTATAACTTGGAGGTCAAGTTTAGTGGAGAAGACTTCATAAGTCAAGTATGTAACTCTCTAGATATGAGTCCATGGTGAGTTTTTCCCCATAGACCAACTCAACCCGCCAATTGTCTAGTTACCTAGCCACCATTAGCCCACACTAGTTCAACTATAGAATGATATATAAAAGAATCTAAAGCAACCTAAATCAAAGAGTACTGTGATAGAAATAGCCCTGATAGTACCTGTATCATCTCAATGAACTCTGGTTTTGATGCTCATCCTGGTAGTTCTTAACCACTGCATATACACAATGGGCACGTCCTACATCAACCAATGTTTTCTTAGATCTAGCATCTCTCTGCATATCCATAGTAGCGGGTTTGTGCAGACACATGTACACATAGTGATCAGGGGACACAAAAATTAAACATCCTCATGTACCCCTCTGAGATGGGGTCCCTCCTGTACTCCACTCAACTGATCCTTTCAGCCCAATCCTAGCAGACTATTGAGTGTGAGCTGGTTATGCCTGCTGAGGTAATCTTGTCTCTTATCCCTAGCTCCACCAAAACCTTCTCTAGTACCACCTCTCTGTAAGCTTTGAGTATGTCTAACCCTCTGGTGCTGGTGGCCCTGATGTTATGTCTGTTGTTGTGGATGTGGAGGATCCCTCGATACTATTGGTGGAGGCCAGAATTCTCCTCTACAGGGTGGTGGTGTACTCAATGACCTCTAACTCTAAAAGGCTTGTATCATATCTTGAATATTGCTCTTTTTCCTATCTCGGTGCTCCTGTGCCATATTCATTTTCTCCTCGGCTAAGTAGGCCTTCTCAATGACCTTCTCAAGGGTAGGAGGAGATATCATCCTAACTGTTCTTGCTATGTCAGCATTCAAGCCCCGAATAAACCTGTTTACCTATAATTTTTCATCTTGCAGGTATTCCAAATATTGCAGAAGATATAGGAACCTAATCTCATCCTGTGCCACTGTGTAAGAGCCCTATCGTAATTCATGAAACTTGTCAATCCTCTTCTTTACGAAATGCTCTGACATATAGCGAGCCCTGAATTACTCCTCGAACAACTCCTAGGTCATTGTATCTCAAGTAAAATGGATCTTCCGCTCCTCATTCCTCCATAAAACACCTTCTGCGTCTCAGATGAGGTGTATGGCGAACCTAGCTTTGACATTTCTCTTATAGGAGTGCAAGCCAAAGTAACTATCCAAGCTAAAGAGCCATGACTCGGCCCCAAAGCAATCTAGAGAGCCGGTGTATGTAGGCAACTGCAAGTGAAGAAGATTCCTAATCACACTGTTTGTGTCATGATCATGGCGCTGCCGCCCAATAGGTGAATATCATCTTCTATCTCTAAAAGGTCCCTCAACGCTGTGTGAACAGCTACAAAGGTATGAGGCCACCATATCATGGTGAATGGAAGGGCTACACGACCTCTCCCACCTCAAAATATCATGCTCTGATGGCCCTGAGTATGTGTCATCACCTATCGGCTCCTTATCTTCTGACTGGATTTCCTCCTCTCTCACCTCCTGTAGTGGTGGGAGGCATTGTTACACAACACCTATCAACTATTGAAACACCTTTAAGATATGAGGTCCAAACTTGGGTGCCTACGGCTCAAGCATAGGAAAACTACGTCCCAAATCCCTAACCGATTGTCGTCTCACGGGTGCCATCCTGTGAATGAGGTAAGAAAAATGATTATTAAGTTATAATGATTACAAAAATGTTTTAATTATTTTTTTTAATGTTATTAAAGTATTAATTAAATATTAAATGTTTTACCCAAAGTGTCCATGTGTGCGAATCTCATGCTCTGATACGAAATGTAATGCCCCACCTCGGGACACTGGAAACCATACCAATGTGTCACTAAAAATTTGGGTAAATTTTTTTAAAGCAGACAATTAATACTAATCCATTTCTTAACCCGTTCCCATTAATAATTAATTTATACTAATTTAATTTACCCAAAATTAAATAAGCAGCTTCAATACAGCATTCAAGCGGATCTTTAAACGCATGCAATTTTTTGATTTGAGTCATGAATATTTGGCGGGGATCAGTATCAATAAATCTCCCACACGTGTTGATCTAAAAACTAATATTATGAAAATCTTGTTGAATAATCAAGATAATGTGAAGTATATGGAAAATTTCAAGTGGAGTTATGTTGGCATGCAAATCGCACATGCGGGTAGCACTGTGCTTTATACTATATGGATATACGACTCCACGGATCCTGAAGACAGTAAAAATGTAATTGATGATAAGGAGTGGGCTAGCAAAAAGGCCGTAATTCCCACATGCGAACTTCCACAGGCTCATATCAGCAGTCACGCGGATGTTCGTGGGAAAAGCAACGGCTCTCATATTCAGCATTGTGCGGATTACAACAGCAAAAAGCAAACTGGTTACAGCGCTCTCAAGGATTTTAGAAATTGTTGCAAGCAATTAAGCACAGTGGAGATGGGGGGTCCTCCTTGTCAAATTGAACCCAGTGCGGACCTAGATTGGAAGGAAAATGCAGAACTTTGGAATATTATCAGTAAGGGAGGCATCAACAACTTCATTGAGAAGGTTCAGGGCCACGATCAGAGCATCTCTGTGCATTTTGTGAAGGATTGGAAGGAACGAACTGTGGAGTATGGGGGGCAGAATATATTGGTCAATGAGGAGCTTATTGCTGAAGTGACCAGCCTTGGCATGGAGGGCTACCATTTTTTCAACAAAAGGATCGACAGAGAAGCTGAGGAGAGGATATTTGTGGAGGGAACCGAGAAGCTGATTTTTGTTACCGCGGGCTTGCTTGTTAGCTCGATCCCTCCGCCTTATGATGAGGTTACACACAAAATGATACGCTTCATTTCTTTGGAAGGGAGGTTTTTCACTGTTCCTTTAAAGCATCTTATCTTCCTCAATCACTTCCGAAGAAATCGAATGGTTTTTTTCCCCCATTATTTGCTTAACTCTCTTGAGCGCTCCATTTTGGAGGTTCAAAAGCATACCTAGGCGGTTCCTTTACACCAGGGGCTTATTTTATTGATGCAAAAACTATGTCTTCTTTGGTATCCTGGTCTCCCTTCCTCCCCTAGCTCCATTCCCCCTCTGCTTGGTTCAGCTGCCGCTAGCCCCACCCCCGTCACCGCTACTGTCACCCCTTTACCGGTTGTCCAGGCTTCATCTTTTATTCCCCCTGCTGCTACTCCCACCCACTTAGCTTCCACCTCGGCCATGCGGGTTACCAGGTCTTCTAGGAGGCTTAACCTTGATACCCTAGCTGTGGAGAAAGGTCCTCAAGAAATTGACATTGCACATGACCTCCTGAATATTAGCAGTGCTAGTCCCCGTGATGTGCATATGGAGAGCTCTACAAAAAGGATAAAAGCCTTAGAAGCTGATATGATGCTGATGAAGGAAGAGGTTGAGAACTTGGAAAAACAAAAATGGAAGAGGAAGAAGGAGGAGGAGGTGGATATTGATAACATCCAGATTGAAGATATTTACAAGAATATAAACTCCTTAGACTCCCGGTTAGGGAAGGCCAAGATTCGTCATGACTATAATATGGCCATTTTTAGGGTGATTGAGGAGTTCATTGAGCAACATGTCTGAAGTGTCTCCAACCTCAGTGGAGTTCTGGCAACACTTTGGGGCAGCGACAAGGAAAGTAAAAGGATCATTGATCAGCTGGATAAAACTGACACTGCTCACATGACAACTTTGGCAATGTTCAAATCTTGGCAGAACATCAAATCCAGCAACGACAAAGCTGCCAAGAAGTAATTATGGGTGCTTTTGCTGCACTTTTTGGTTTGTTTTGCTATTTTTTTGCGGTCCTTCTGCTGCTTTTTTACAGTGTTTTTGTTGTTTTTGTTTTGTTGGGGTAGTTGCTTTTTGGCTACTGTGGGCTTCATTGCCACATTTGGATTCTGATCCTTTTTATTTTGGTTGTAATTCCTATTCTGGATCCTAGGCCCTCTTTTTTTCACAAGGGTATAGTCCCTTTCAAAAAACTATTTGCCAATAATAAAAAAAAAACAAGTTGATTATTTTATTCTACTAAGTATTAACTAAGGTCACAAAATTTAAGTTTATACATCCCTTGTTATAATCACCCCCTTTTTAATTAATTTATTTCCCACACACCCTCCTTTAATTTATATCCCATTCCCGTTAAATTCCCATGACTTAAAATTTTTGTAGGATTAAACATGGGCCCTATGATTAAACTAATCTTGGCCCTAGATCTTATCTTGCCCTAAATTTTCCCTAGCACATCTTTATCTCTTCTTTCTCTCCATTTGGGTTTCATTTTGTTTTCTTGTTGTTGTGTAAGATGAAGAGCTATGGGGAGTTTGATTTCATGGAGTCTTATTTTGAGAAGAAGTCTCGTTATTGTCTCCTTATTGGTTTATTTATGTATTTTTTATTTATTTATTTTCTTACTCATGAATTTTGAGTTGTTGAGTATATGAAATACCCACAAATTTTCTTGTGTTGAATAATGAAAAACTTCCTGATATATATATATATATATATATATATATATATATATATATATATATATATATATATAATGAAGAGGAAAACCTAAAAAATAAATATAAAACCGAATGACAACCTTCAAATTTTGACGCAACCGAGTATAGTGAAAATTTGGGGGTATAATACCCACGGAGGGAAGTGTGAAGGAAACAACGTGGAGGGGTATAGAGAGAAATTGGATTTGGGGAAGTGTGGAGGGTTGGGAGGAATGCATGGTGAGAGGAGGTGGGGTTGGGTGCACATGATGGATGGTGGAAGCAGTGGTCGGTGCGTGGATGGGGGGGGGGGGGGTTTGAACTTCCCCCATTTTCTTTCCTTTTATGTTTTAAAACAATAACAAACATATTTTGTTTTCCACCAAACTTTCTAACATTTAATCACTTTGGTTTATTTCTATTATTAATTATTAATAGATTTTATATAGTATATTATGTAGTTATATATGTATTATAATGATACAACCATTTATATTATTTAAATTATACTATTTAATATATCACTTTTTAAAATATATTATTTAATATATCACTTTGTATTATATTGTGTACATTATATTATATATATATATATATATATATATATATATATATATATATATATATATATATGTATAGTTTAAAGTATTTAAATTATAATAAATCATTTACTGAAGTAATATAAATAAATAAATGAATAACAAAATACATTATAGTTATGGTTTTAAATTACTACTATATGGAATACATTTTAGTATAACAATTCCATATTCTATGAGTCAAAAATAATTACAAGTTGTGAGTAATAAAATTTGGTTTGTAATCTACATGAACTTATGCAAATTAATAAATTATTTTTTTGACAAATTTAGACTAAAATGATTCACTTACTTATGTGAAAAGAAAGGATGTAGCAAACTATTTCAAATAAGAAAAGAGGTTTGGAATTGAGTATAAAACTTAGTGAAGGAGAAGTAAATCCACATTGGGCTTCCTACTACAATCACATTTAAGTGTTTACATGGGAAAGGAAGTAAACTGATTTTTTTTAACTATATAATGCTACTAAAATTTCAAGAAGAGAGATATTAAATGGATGGTAATATCTCCATTTAAGGATAATCCTAAATATCTAAGGTATAGCTATATTTCCCTTCCAATTCTCTTAGCAAAATACATATTTCAAACTTTCAAACAAATATGATTCTCCAACCAAGTAATATCATTTCTTTTTGTGGAAACATACTTCCATGAAATTATCTTTCTTTTCAAATGGAGTTTTCAAATCAAAACATAGTAGAGGAAATAACTAGTTTACATGATTCCTTTTTCCAGTGAGTCTAAGCTCTCAAATACATTTTTTTTTCCAATAATTAAGATATACGATGGAATGATTAAAAGGTTTCACTTCAATATTGAAAGGAAAGTTGCACCGCAATTGTGACTCAAGTTTACAAGTAACCCCAAATAAAAAAGAGGGTTTTTACAAGATAATGAAAGCTCCCACATATCCGTATCCATAAAATTTTAATGAGAGAAACGTTCACACTAAGGAAGAAGGAGACAATGAGAAGCCAAGATGACAAGAGACTCAAACCAACTTCCAACTTGAGATCCAAATTTGAGTGTCCTTCAAAGAACCAACACAAGGATAAAAATATTGTTTTACCACCCAATTAGGCATCATTACATACATTTCCAAGGTTGGAAGACATGCTAGCCTCCCCCAATCCCATGGGAGAGAGAGATAGCTTCCACAAATTTTTGCACAAGATTTATAGAGACATAATAATATTACTTTCACATACAAGACAAGTCGAACACTGGAGTGAATTTCTGTACGAGAGGTACAAGTCTATAAAAATTTCTAATGCGGCCAAAACACTGGAGTGAATTTCTATTGGGTGATGAAATTCCAATCAGTCTACCTAGTAGGATGATGTTTAGATGTGTGCTTTGGATAAGTGAGTTCTGGTTGTTTGTGATAGAAGGTGAGATTCAACAAGTTAACCCCTGCTTAAGCTATGTGATCAAAAAGGATGTAGAAAATAAAGGTTCTTTTAAAACCAAATCCAAATGTTATCTTTCGATGAAGAAACACAAAAGAAAGGGAAATTGTGATGTAAAAGGATAAAATAGGGAAAAAAATTGAGTACATGGATAATGCTTTTACTTTTTATCTAAACTTTAAGTGAAGAGTAATCCAAGCAGCCGAACCTAACATGAGAAATCAAAATGTGAAGCCTTGTGCTGCAGTGTTAGTAGAAGATAGAAGAAGCAGAAAATAGAAATAAATGGAAAGGATCGCCTAAAGGGTGGTCCCACCGGGCATGCTAGAATGTTGTTATATTTTTCCTATTCATTATACCAAAGAAAAGTAATACACTCTTAATATGGAGGGTTTATAGTACCTCAAATGTGTGATGTGGATGTGCGGGTGTAAAGTGATTGATCCTTTCTACGAGCTTGATGAACCTGCAGATAAGAATGACTAAAAAGAAATTATTAGATAATATATATGGGGGCTACCTGAAAAATCCAACTACAAGAAGTGTTACCATCCTTCCATGGATGTCAACCCCTGTTTGATAATAGAAAGTGATATAAATGAAGGATAATCTTATAGCATGTAGAAACTGAAGTAGTACAGAATCTGAAAGTAGCTAAAATGGATATAAATGCTGATTTAATCTGAATAAATGTAAATAAAATTATACCTGACTGGGTCGATGATAACCCAGATTGTGTAGAGGTAGGTCGATGGTGACCTGGGTGTGCTAAGATCTAGATAGAAAATTAAACATGCACACCTGCAAGGATCTGGATGTAAATGGGATAACCATAGAGAGCTAGGAGTACTGGAGATGACCTTTAGAAGGATGTCTTGGAAATAAAGGTGGATAAAATGGCATAAAATAGTGTCCCTAACCAACATGCTGAAATATCACATCCTTTATCCAAACAACATGATCCTCTCATGTCACACATACATGGAATTGATCCCCAACCCCCTTTTATTGGTGCTTTGCATTATTATGTGTGTAACCCATTCCATTAACAATTTCAACCCACCTATACTCATCATTTTCCTACCCAATCCCAAAAATCGTATAACATGCCCATAATGCAACATCACACAATTCAAACTCAACCTTTCACTCGCATTCATCAAACAATTCCCCAAACACACATTCAAGTTCATCAATAATTTTATCTAGCAACCTCGCAAGTTGTGCAACTGCAACCGGTTATCACTTCATCAAAAATCCTATACATGCCCTCATGAATAAGTTAGGAAACCTTGAGGCCGTTACTTTACATCCCAAATTTTCATTATCATATGAGAAAATCTGTAACGAGCCTATCCACCCATCCATACCAATTAAATTATATCCTCTATATTGGGAATTGCCGAAATTCACCAAGTTTAACAACAAGGAGTACCCACAACAGCACCTTCAAGAATTTAGACATGCATGTTACCTTATTGCACACGATCAAAGCTTAATGCTTCACACTTTCCCCATGTCCTTGGCTAGTCCCGAATTATACTAGTACAATAGTATTCCTCAATACTTGATATTTCCCTTCACCCAACTCATGCAATTGTTCTTATAAAACTTTTCAATCAACATTACACAAAATATCACTATCTCTAACCTATACGCCATCTATCAGTTTGAGGACGAGTCCATCGTAGACTTCATCGCACAATGACATGGTATTATAAACCAACTGTCCTTCTCTCTTCCGCAAACTAAACTCACTAATCTATTCTCACATTCATGTGTGAAGCATATGTCATCTTCCTTATAAATCCAATCGTTTCAAACCTTTGACAAAGCCTTCACCTTGGCTCATAAACTTGAAACACGCACCCTTGAGCAAGGGCATCTAAAACTAAAATTGAACAAACCTAAACATGAATTTACTAAACCATTTAAATACAATGACAAATATAAGGGTACGGCCAATGTTGTGGTTGTTAATTCCTCAATCACGCATACATTTAGCATGTGCACTTAACAACGAGCTCCTCGACCAAAACCCAACTATACTCCCCTCGGGGAATTATAGAGTTCAATATTTGATAATTTTATGGCTGTAAATCTAATCACACTTCCTCCTATTTTACCATTTGATAAGTCAATACCAAAACCCATGTGGTATCATGAATACCATTATTGCAAATTCCACCAAGTTTGAGGGCACGACATAGAGAAATGTCAAACTTTCAAGGATTTTGTCAAAACACTCATTGATCAAGGTGACCTTTTAGTGGATAACCTAATACTTCACCCAACCAACAACTTGACATCTTCAAAAAAAAAATTCCAAATCGTACACCAACAAGCAAAGCCACCACTTCTACTATAAGCTAAGCACCCAACTTTCATACTATAAACACCATCCACACCATGGATCAAGATCCTATCCCACCCACAACTTCTCCTCCTTCATTACAAATCACATCTACCCATTTGATATTATTCCTACATCTACAAACCCATTAACACTTATCCCCATAACTATACCAATCATATCTACATCTATCTCAGAATCCATTCCTGCATCAACAACTACTAGAACCCCATTCACAAACATATCATTCTTACCCCTTGATACATTCATGAAACAAACATTACCACCTAATTATACATCCCACATTGATTCCACATCTTCTCCATTACCTATTACATGCACTTCATCACTTAACACATCCACTTCGATGGATTCACCTATATCCATGCCACCTTTACCCATCATACCATCCATAGAGTCAATACCAGTTCCTCCTTCCATTATTTTACGCACATCAAATGTTGTAACCACCACCACCCTACCTTATTCCTCCACATCACTTTCATTATTTGAATAATTTTTGAAATTACTTCAACTTCCAATGACTCCAAATGATCCTTATGTCTCATCAACACAATAAAATAAATATCAATCTTCCTTAGAATTTATCAAACAAATATTACTTCCTAAACCTATACCAAATGTGACACCACCATCAAAACCTCAAGTATAAATCGTTGTCATTCCTCATAAGGATGATACATCCCGTCAAATTTATATTTCACATCCACACAAGAAGATCAACATTCCCCCACTAAAATTAAAAAATTTAATGTTACATCATCCAACTTAGGATCACGTCAATTTCTTCAAGGACTATTCCCTTCATAGAGAACACTTCCACCTACCAAGCCGTCCAAGCCAAAACTGTCCAACCCTACTTCTAAAACATAAATCACCATCAAAATTGAAACCAAAACACTGAGACATCGGGACAATCTACTCTCATATTCGACATCTCTTAACACATCCATCGAGTCCCATGCGGAATTCATACAACACTTACTCTAAATTTCTGCCATCACACTTCTACCTATTACGGCCTTTGAACCAAAAAATCAAAAGCCATCATGGTTTGATCCCTACTGCATTTGTGTTTACCATCATACACTGGGTCATGAAACTGATCATTGTAAGGTCCTTTAGACCATCATCCATAATCTTATTGAGAGAGATGACCTCCTCGAGGATTCTCCTCCTCCATCTACCATCTCATTTACAAGAAAGTTCACTTACTAAAAACTAGGTGGTTTTGGAATTGGTCTAATAGGGATAAATTTGTTGAAGTGGTGGAAAATCTAAGGGAAGCAAGCTTGTGTTGGTCTGTAGAAAGTTCACTTACTAAAAACTAGGTGGTTTTGGAATTGGTCTAATAGGGATAAATTTGTTGAAGTGGTGGAAAATCTAACGGAAGTTAGGCTAACATCCTAAGGAGATAGTCTTGGAGAGCCACCGGATTGGCATCAAGAAGCTTCTAAAACTCCAAATTACCGTGAGTAATAATGTGAGGTCCAAAATTTTCTGATCTAACAGATGGTGGGGTGGCTGGCCTAAATGGGATAGACTAATGGTATAAGAATGTGCTGATTTCACCTAATGTTGTAGTGTGAACAAGGGGTCCTTGGAGAGAAACATTGATGAGAGGTTGAGTGCCCATGAAAGAAGTAATGAAGGGCATAGATGAGGTAACTATTTTGGTAGATATTTTTTGAGATGAATAAATGTTTGAGTTGAATTTTGGTTCCATTTTTTGGTGGTTGAATGAGTAACTACGGGCATCAAACAAAATTTTCGCTAGCTAAACCAAGCAGGTCAAACAAATAATTTTTTTAATTTTTAATTAAGAAAGTGTGAAAAATAGAAAAGGGGATGGATAACAAGGTACCTAGGAGAAGGAAATATATGTTTGGTTTCAGGTTTTAATGGCTGGGAGGTATTCGATATACCCAAATGTACGAGAGGTACAAGTCTATACAAATTTCTAATGCGGCCAAAACACTGGAGTGAATTTCTATTGGGTGATGAAATTCCAATCAGTCTACCTAGTAGGATGATGTTTAGATGTGTGCTTTGGATAAGTGAGTTCTGGTTGTTTGTGATAGAAGGTGAGATTCAACAAGTTAACCCCTGCTTAAGCTATGTGATCAAAAAGGATGTAGAAAATAAAGTTTCTTTTAAAACCAAATCCAAATGTGATCTTTCGATGAAGAAACACAAAAGAAAGGGAAATTGTGATGTAAAAGGATAAAATAGGGGAAAAAATTGAGTACATGGATAATGCTTTTACTTTTTATCTAAACTTTAAGTGAAGAGTAATCCAAGCAGCCGAACCTAACATGAGAAATCAAAATGTGAAGCCTTGTGCTGCAGTGTTAGTAGAAGATAGAAGAAGCAGAAAATAGAAATAAATGGAAAGGATCACCTAAAGGGTGGTCCCACCGGGCATGCTAGAATGTTGTTATATTTTTCCTATTCATTTAAATTTAATGAGTTAGCTACCAAAGAAAAGTAAAACACTCTTAATATGGAGGGTTTATAGTACCTCAAATGTGTGATGTGGATGTGCGGGTGTAAAGTGATTGATCCTTTCTACGAGCTAAATGAACCTGCAGATAAGAATGACTAAAAAGAAATTATTAGATAATATATATGGGGGCTACCTGACAAATCCAACTCCAATCCTTCCATGGATGTCAACCCCTGTTTGATAATAGAAAGTGATATAAATGAAGGATAATCTTATAGCATGCAGAAACTGAAGTAGTACAGAATCTAAAAGTAGCTAAAATGGATCTAAATGCTGATTTAATCTGAATAAATGTAAATAAAATTATACCTGACTGGGTCGATGATAACCCAGATTGTGTAGAGGTAGGTCGACGGTGACCTGGGTGTGCTAAGATTTGGATAGAAAATTAAACATGCACACCTGCAAGGATCTGGATGTAAATGGGATAACCATAGAGAGCTAGGAGTACTGGAGATGACCTTTAGAAGGATGTCTTGGAAAGAAAGGTGGAAAAAATGGCATAAAATAGTGATTTAGGTGGAATGGTTGACAAACAAGGCCTGGGTCAATGATGACTCGGGTGGAGTGACAACGACTGGAGAAAAATAGAACAAGGTCGAAGGTAAATGGATGGAGCGGATGAGGTATGCAAATAAAGAAATTGGAAGAGAAGGTTGATAATGGAGCTGTTATCCAATTTTTTTCCCCTGAAAAAATTAACCAAACCCAACCCTACACAGGAATAAATCTAAAGATTGGTTATGTCGTACGAGCCCACGTTCTGAATCTAATAGTCAGGTTACAGGTGAAATCAGAAATGGAGAAACCAGAGGCTCAAAGGAGGAAAATAACATCAAAGAGGCCGGGGGGTCTCAGGACCAGAAATGGGGAAAGGGTAAAAGTTTTTCAGGCTTCACAAACGATTCAGAGAGGGCCTAAATTGGCTAAGTAATGGAAGAGACAGCGAAAGGTGTCAAGTTTCTCAATGGACACACCTTCAAGGGTCGAATCCAAAGGGTGGTTCCCAAAATAAGAACCAAGCTTCCACATGTCCCTAGGCCCTGAAAAGGGAAAGAGATGATCATTAAAAATTCCAAACGAGTGGAAAGGTGCCACATGTCGAGCTTCAATGTAACTTCAAAGATTAAGATCCAAACAAGGCAGAAGACTTAAAACATAGCGCCAACTCTCACACATGTAGTCAGGGTTCGAGAAAATTTAAATGGCAGCAGGCCTAAATTGACTAAGTATCACAGAGTGTCGAAAAAGGGCTTCAACGTGTCTCTGCGACACGTCTTCGAAGATCAAAATCATAAAGGCAGGTCTCCCAGACAAGCGTTCTAGCCTTCCACGTGTCTAGAGCGATCTGAAAAGGGATCAGAGTAGAAAGTTGAAAAGTCACGATGGGGCAGAGTCAACAGAAGGGTACCACGTGTATTACTTGCCACAAATTCAAAAGGGGCGGCCCAAGGGCGAAGTCTCAAGTGATGCGCAGAGATTCCGCCACGTAGGTCAAAGGTTTCAAGAAGGGGGATAGCTTCAGCCACTTAAATTGACCAAGTATGGAAGGGACTGGCAGCAAGGCCTCCACATGTGCCATCTATGACGCACATCTTCAAAAGGTAAAATCTAGCAAGTAGGTCTCGCCAAAAATGAGCGTTAGCCTTTCCACACATCCTGGGTTAGATGTAGGGACCCCCTCGACAAATAAAAAGTAAAGACCTGGGGAAGAGGCACATAGAGGGTGCTAAGAGTCTCAACAAGTTGCAAATTCAAAAGGGGCGATCCACACGGTCAGTCTTAAAGTGAGCGCGGAACTTCCAAAAATCAAAAAGTCCAAAAAGGGGTCATCCAAATGCGTGCAAGCTCTACATGTGGCTAATGTATTCAAGTCAAGCTGCGGAGGCCTCCACGTGTCATCGCCGAGGCCAGTTTGAAAGGTATTTTCGCCCAAGAAGGTCCCAGAGTGTAAGAATAAGCTACACCTCTACCGAGTGTCCTGGAGCCACGTGTTATGGCCTTGCCAATTACATGCAGGGAGGCAGGCCTTGGAAGGAGGCTGACGAACCTGACAATGGTTTTTTGAGCAAAAGTGACATTATGGGGCTGCGGACGTGTCTCTTTTGCATTTTTGTATTTTTGTGCAAAAGGCACAAAGTCAAAATTTCGAGTCCGTAAAATGCGTAACAACTCTACTAAATGGCCAGGTTTCAAGTCCATTTTGGTATGGCAGGTCTCTGGGGGTAGTTTCAAATATTTCCCTGAGATGGACATATCGTGTACATCTAGTAGTCGCAAATTCACCAAATTTGGCACCATTAAAGAGCCAGGTCTCAGACTTAAATCTATGTGTGGACAATGCGAAACATGGAAGGATTTTAATTTCCAGACGCAGGCCAACAGGCCTGGGTGAGGAATTGGGACCAAATGGAATTCATGCGGACAGGTGGGCTCGAGATGGTTTTTTGGAAATAGTGAATTGTGGGGATGCGAGGCATTTTTGTATTTTTGTGCAACAAGGCACAAAGATCAATTTTGGGTGTTACAAACCCATTCTGCTAAATTAGTTTCCACCATTTCTATACTAATCTGACTCAAACATTCAAATGGACATATCTTTTGACCCAGTGATCGAAATTCTACAAATTTGGCACCATTAGAAAGTTTTTGACCTCGTCTATGCCATGGAAACCTGAATTTTAATTTTGACAGAGGTTAGGTGGGTGAGAATTTGGAAAATTTCTTCATGCCATTAATGCACGATCTGATTACTTCAACAACCAGATCATATTCGATTTGATCTGTCGTTCTCTTCCTTCTTTAACACGTAGAATAGACATTGAGCGGTGGACTCGACAGATTCGTGGGAAGATTTCCAGGGGCATTGATGGATGGTAGCTGAGCTCCAAATCATGTTTCCCACCTCTTCTCTCCTCTTATCTTTGTTGTATCTATAAAGGTAAGAGCTTGGTTTGTTTTGAAGGGTTGGACATTTTTTATTTTGTACCCTCCATTATCCCGTTGTCTACAAGTCAATTTGTGGAGTTTTTCAAACATCCCTCAATCATGTTGTAATACAAAGTTTTGCCTCTTAGCTACTATAATATACTATATCAATTATGGCAGAAATAATATATGTCTGTGGATGATTCTCAACCCTCTCATGTGTTCATTGTTGTCTTCTGATCTCTCATTGCAGTTTGGTTATCTGTGCATGGTGGTTGTATTACATTTCTATGGTCTATGTTAAATTGTAAAAATGGGTGTTTAACATTCCTTTAGTGCATCACCTTGTTATCTTAGGTTTATTTTCCTCAAATCTTCTCAACCCTGTCTCCTTGGCAAGATAGAGTAGGTTTTAGAGTAGATCCTCTGCAATTTATTTGTGTGCACCTGAATAAGAGGAATAGGAACCTGACCTTTATCTGGAGAGCTCTCTCGATTTCAACAGTCCCACACTTTGAGAGATGCTCCATGTTATGCAATCACACTGAGAGTCTCAACTCATCTAGGTTATAGGAACTTATGGGTGCTTTGATTCTGCACTAATCAGTTTTGGCACACCTGGTGGGACAAAGAGGTCTCCATTTTTATTGCACATAAGATTGATGTGCACTTGTTGTAAGTTTTCATCTTCTAAGGAGCTTTGAAATAGCACATATGGCGACTCCAAAAGAGGCAGAGTCCACTGGTTTCAACATCCCAGGCCTTGGCAGATTTCATGAGAAGAATCCACAGACTAGATTGAGAACTAGAGAAGAAGGACTATGTTTTTCTATCACACTTGTCCCCAGAAAGAGGGAGAAGGGGGAGAAGAGCCCAAAGGTCTCCATCTCCACCAAATAGAACCTTGTTGACACCTCCCCTGGTAGGCCTTTCATCCAATCAACAAGGGTTCTTAGGCCAATCATAATGGCACAACCACCCAACCCCTACATCGACTTCACTAGTAACCTCTCACTCGCTCTCAATGCACAAAATCCGAGTCCTAGTTGCAGCATTAAAGAGCATCCCATATTTCACTTAGAGAGAACCAAACTACTCCTAGTGACCACATTCAAGACATTGCAAATGTATGTGACATTCATGAAATCATGGAGATGGACATTGTAGTCAAATTTGTAGCCTCTTCACTCAAGGTAAAGATTCACAATGGTTCAGGAGTCTAACAACATAGGCTCTATTCAGAATTGGGACCATCTATGCAGAGCTCTTCACAATCAATTTGGAGAGAAGGGAGATAATCTATCCTTGTTGGAATAATTGACAACAATCAAGAGGGCTCCTAATGAGTAGCTGACCGATTTCAACTTCATATTTCAAAGGACATGGGATAGGATTCCATTAGCCATGTGAGGCCCTCAGATGAAGGTGCTTTTTCTATACTTCCTTAGAGCTTTAAATTCTGATATTGCCTTAATGATTCAATCAATGGGAGGTGTGACCTTACCTGTAGCCTATAACATTTCCATTAGAGCTGAAAATTGTTTAATTCAGGCTGGTAAACTTGCACCTAGGCCACCTACGCCTCTATATCCAAAACTAGGAGGTCCAAGCACTAGTCAAATACCCACATTAGCTCATCATACCTACTCTAAGGAATCAGAGTTCAACTGAAGTTTCCACCTCATCCTATAGCACTTCAAAAGAGCTACAAGAGGTTATGAAACACAACTACAAAACCTAGGGAATGAGCTAGTGACTATCAAGAGGCAACATAGCTCAGAGTTCTAGGCCATATCAGCCTCAAACTCAGTATCAAGCTAGGCCCCATATCAGAAAAATAGACCACCAGCTCAGGCTGTAAATAAAATACCAAAACCAAGGACAACCTCAAGCTGCTAGGCCTTTCTGACCATATGATCCAAACATAGCTTCAACATCGAAGGGCCTTGGTTCCTACATAAAACAACATGGCACAAGAATATGATTGGTGATTTCCCATGTAGTCAGCCCCATAACTAGTCAATGTGTTTCAATGGTGCACTAAACCAGGACTTGATGGTACAGACCATTGGTGTGTCCCAAGAGCTGCAGTCAAGAGGAAAATAGTAGTATCAAAGAAACCTAGAAAGAAGATCACCTCTCAAGCTGTGAGACCATGCTTGTCAATTGGAGAAGCCTGAAGATTTCTATGGTAGTGAATCAAGCACCTCCTCATAGTGTGGCAGAAAATACATCTAGTCCAAGAATAGGAATATTAGGGAGAGGTTACAGAAATCCTCCAATTAAAATGGTCCACAACCCTTTGTTTCTTCAATTCAAAGTGTTAACTCCTAATATCGTAGATTCAGCCCAAGCCACGTTCACGGACCCACTTAGGCACCGATTGTAACGATACCCATGTGCTAAGAGAAGAGTGTGCTTTTGGAAAGGGGCAGCAAAACAAGATATCTCATTCCCATTTAAGAATCATTGAACATCAATGAAGAAGAAAAATGTAAACATCTCAATGCATGCAATACTTCACCACTCGATAAGCACAGAACTCCAAGAACCTGCAATAGAAACTTAAACTTGCACAGTGTACCTGCAAGTATGAGAAAGGCACAAAGAAGCATAGAAGGATGAAAGACCGAGATTAGTCACAAAACACATCACTGCACCCCCCGAATGGCCAGGATGTGAATAGGACGTTCGGTGCGATTGGGACACATGGGATCACCTCTCAAGCTGTGGGACTTGGGCTCGAGGTGAACCTCCGGAGAAGGCCGGCTTCCTCTTCCTAAACTAAGTGCTGTACTACTCTGAACTAGTGTAACAAAAGTGATAATCTAGTCCTACGCTAACATTTTCATGGGGTTTTAGGGAAAGAGATTACAGAAATGAAACTATACTAGGGATGGTGATGCACCGAATAAAGGGTGTCTTCAGATTTAGGAAGGGTTAATTTGAAGAGGGTGTGTGCACCACAGGTCAACTTCACCTACTACAACTTAGAGAGGGTACATGATACCACAGGCTAAGAGACACGCGTTCCTTTTGTTAAACTTTATCAGACCGAGAAATATACCAGTTTCCCAGTGAAGAAGGATGAACTCAAGAAGGGTGAACAGACACCACAACTCAACTGCATGTAATACTTCACCACTCGACAAGCACAGAACTCCAAGAACCTGCAATAGAACTTAAACTTGCACAGTGTACCTGCAAGTACGAGAAAGGCACAAAGAAGCATAGAAGGATGAAAGGACCGAGATTAGTCACAAAACACACACTTTTATTGCTTCAATAACATGCACAATGCATCATACATTCAGAAGAGGCAATAGTTGCCATTACAGTCTTGAAGAGGAGGCTTGAAAGTTCTCTCAACACACAAGAACAACTTGCAGAAGAGAGAGGACCCTTGAAAAGTATACACTCTTGCCTGAGATATCTAACTGTTCAACTTGTCTGAACTGTTGGAACCCTTTGAAATGAGCTTCCAACTTACATTTATAGAAAAATATGTGAGGAAAGAAGAGGAAATGGTCATAATTACATTCCTAAAATGAAGGCCCATGATGTATTTATTACAGTTAGTTGAACTACCTGAGAAGGTTCCATCATGGGTCATTAATTGCCTGATGACCTAGTCTTCTCAATTAATTAAAATAATATTTAAATAAAATATTTAAATAATAATAATAAATATTATTATTAAAATATTTAAATCAAAATATTAATTTAATTAACATAATGTTGGGACCCCCCTGTTGACCCGTTTGACTTGAAGAGAAGGGGGGTCCATGTGGATAGAGTCTGCACAAATCTCAACTCGGTGAGCTTCGATTTTTGACCCCGCACTAACTCTTTCTTTGCTTTGGTAATCGCGCTCTTTTGCATTCAGTCCTTCGAATGGTGAGCTATCAAACTCAATTCTTATCATTTTCCTCTGTTAACTCGAAGCCATTTATGCATTCCACGTTCAAACTTCATGAAACATCACCACGAGCTCCCCGCGAAGTCACCGAGCTCTTCATCCAGCAAACGATCTTACCTTTCCTGGGCTCAAACTCACTTGAATACCGAGCTTAACCCAACATTTCTGAAAAGAATGGTTTTACCACAATGCTCACGGTTCTTCCTTATCATATAACACTTGTAGTAAGAATGTTTAGCTTTGCCATAATAAGCACAATTGTACCCTCCCAACAATGAGAAAATGCCATTACCAATAAAGACCTAATGCTGCCATGATGATGACACAGGATCATGCCCATAACATGTCGATAGACATCCTTGAGACTGAATTTTGGCCAAAGAGCCCTTCGGTATTTTGGCAGTGCACTCGGGCAATCTCGGCTCCAATCAATAATTATGCCACTATTGGAATTATGGCATAGGTAGCCGTGAGCTACACAATATACTCATTTTTCCAGAAACTAAAAAGATCTTTTATGTTACAATTTGCAACACGTAAAATAAGCTCTTCAAAAAATACATTGAACAACTGGGGCAGCCAAGAGGACCTTTAAAAAAAAATGTACAGTAACAACCATATGAATTCTTCCTTAGTCGTGGATCAAAGCTAATAGAAATAAAGCTAGATAAAAACTAGCTTGAAACTGCAGCATAATCGTCCATTGAAAAAACACAGTTTCTCTGAATCTGGTAAAAGAATACTTTTATTGTCTGATTGGACGTACATAATGGAAGGGTATAAATATTGCGTACTGCCCTCGGAGTTTCTCAAAGAGACCATTTTTTAGTAACAAGGATGCAACATGTAAAACGGCCGACCAGGTATTTCAGAGTTGACCTTCGCATTCAATTCGTTTCTAGGAGAAGGAATGCTGAGCAATATGAATCGTTTCATTCTGCACCGTTTTAAACCTTCATCTCCTGGTTCATGGAAATTCTATGAAGCCTTGAAGGTCGTGACTCCAATCCATCGTACACGGCAGTGAATATGTGTTTCCTGCAACTGCTTGCTGGAAGCGCTAAGAAGGCTTCGACTGTATTGCACACGCCTGCTGCCTGTGCGTGAATGCGTGGGATAGAGCCTCTTTCAAACCGTCTGACATAACTGAATGTTCAAAACTGTACGCTGGCAAAGGCGAACTGAATGGGAGCTGGGAGATTTGTCTGACTGCTTCGTGAGGAACAGTATGATCTTCCCCAACGCCTCGTCCTTGAGGAAAACCGTGTCAGTGGGAAGCGCTCAATGAGAAATCTTACTGTATTGCAACATGCCATCCTTTGATCTCCATGCACTCGCCGCTTCACTCACTTGGCGGGCATTTGACTCGTTCCTCTAACCTGGCGTCACTCTTGACTCGCACAACGTGCTCTCCACGCCCCGGATCCTATTTACACGGCCCGTGCGGAATTCTGATCATGGTTTTCCATCTTAATATTTCCGCGCTTGGCAGTGTTTGCCCAAATCTCCCCTTCACGGAAGTTTGGTCATGGTTTGCCAAACCAATATCTCCACGCCTGGCAGTTTGACCGGATTTCTCCCATTTTTTGGCAGTAGACTCAAACTTCTCCCACGCCCGGAATTTCTTCTTTGGCTTGACATCACGTCATTTCCCCTTGGCATTGCTTGCCTTATTTCCCACGTCCTTGGCAAGATGAAACTCGGGACCCCCTTTACGCGAAAACCTTGTGTTGGCTTTCCACTGCAAACTTTCCACCATGTAAATCGGGATGAAGATATCCTATGTGGAGAAATACTGATTTGGCTTGCCATCATCAAATTTATGACCTTGGCAATATACTGAAATATTTCCCATGTGGGAATCTTACAATGGCTTGCCATCATCAAAGTCCAACCCGACAAAAGGGATGAAAATCTCCCAAGCCAATGCCTTAGCACGGATTTGAACCCCAACTTTTCCTTCTCGACTTACAATCGAACCAAACAAAACTCTGGATGCTCACGACCTTGTCAGGCTCGACTGAGTGAGCCAATGCTACCACGTCTGAGCTCCATCCTCAAATGATCGATTCTTTTCCATTGGCTAAGCTATACACGAATGTTCAGGTGATCGGGGTGGTCAGGTGTTCATTGCATTTCATGAAATAGTTTGAATGCATGTATAGGATGTCCATGCCTTCTGTAAGCTACAATTACCATATTCCATGAGAAGAGATCTGGATCAGTCATGCAGTTGAAGACTTTACGAGCATCCATCAAACTTCCACACTTGTCATACATGTAGATAAGTTTATTTGGTAATAGCGTGAGTCTTCCAAATGTGTGTCCCCTATTATTGATGTGAGAGTGGATTTGCTTGGCCTCCGCAAGGGCTTTCTTAGTAATGCAACCCTATAGTAGATGAAGATATGTTAAAGAATTTACAGATGGATTATGTGTTGTAAGAAGAACGTGTAGTGCCTCCTTCAAGCGACCCTCTCCATAGAGTGCTACGAGATTTTGATTGAGATGTATTTGGTTGCTTGGTTGCAAACATTTTTTCATTCAAACACTACCGGATGACCTCATCGTCATATCTGCATAATCTCATATCATCTTGGTCAAACAAGATAATTTTCCCAAGTGGTTGGTCGAGCACTGTCTAATGGATTAGACCTGGCCTCATGTTAACTTAGCTTTCCTTGACTCGGCCTTCAGATATTTTTGCATCGATCTCCACCGGGATCCTTGTACAGTTCCTTTCATTCGTCAATTTTCAACGAGCTATATTTTGCATTAACAAGACCATCGTCGAGCTCTTACAACTGAGAGTCTCCACTGAGATGATTTCTGAGATGATTATCAATTTGACACCGGGTTCTTTATCAACTCGACCCTGAACTCTCCACTGAGTTGAGATCAACTGGGTGCCTTTCGATGCTAGGTGATCTCTTCATATGCAATTTAGGAATTATTTTTAATTATTGCATTTCGATAATAACCGAACGTGGGTTCAAACTGGGACTATTATTTTATTTTGAATGTGATAGGACCCCCGTTGTCCAATCTTGCCATGTGTGCAAAATTGGATAACAAAAAAAAGATACTTACCAATGTTAACATAATTGTATGAAGAAAACTAAAATCCTTCAATGTGGGAATTTGGCTCATGGAGGACAACAAGACCTATTAAGAAGCTTTGAATCCTACTCCCTTCTATGTAACTCATTGATCATTGGAGACAAGATTAGTGCTTATAATTTCATGACCTGAATTCAGAAGCAAGTGAATCCCCCTCTATTCTATGTTTCCTTGATCATTGGCAAATCATAATTCATGATTATTTGGGTAGCTTCTAATACGAAGTCATAGCTCAAAGGTCTCCAATACGTAGTGAAATTGGATAGGACAGTTAGGTAACAATGTAACAGTTGGAGTCATTAAGGATTTGACCCTCACATTACACGCATGTGCCAATGTGAATGTATTGCAAAACGTATTCAGTCATAGACTTGCCACCACATTTTGCATTGTGTTTGTCAAGAGACTTCACTGCTAAAATTGGAGGCTATTTATCTGCTGATTGGTCACACATGATTTTTAGAACAAGGTATGGAGCCAAGGCTATGATCATATCTGAACCCATTACTGGATTACCATATTGAGCCTTATGTACCCAGCCCAATCAATGTGACAATGTTCAACTTTTGATCAGGAAGACCTCCCAAGCATGTTTATGAGGCAGATACCAAGGTTGGGTGTATTCCAGACTTTACCCTCAATGAGTGGGCAAACAAGAGGCATGATTTTGACCCTTACAAGGAAATGGAGGAATCTAAGTCTTGAGCCAAAACCCTACTATTTGGATGAGGAGAATCATCCTCTTCCTAACATCACTAAGCTAGACCACAAGGCTGATAATGAGGTATGGTAGTTATTCTTTGATGGATCAAGAAGTAGACAAGGAGATGAAGGAGGAGCTATGATTGTTTCATCTCAAGGTAAAAAATATTACTCATCCTTCCATTTCCAATTTTTTTTCTCAAACAACACAATTAGAGTATGAGGCCTTGATACATGGAATTCATTGGGCAAGAAAAAGGGGGATTAAAAACTTGCAAGTGTTGGGGGACAATGAGCTGGTTATGAATCAAGTATGGGGAAAAAATGCTGCCAAGAATGATCTGTTAAAGAAATACAAGAATCAGGTATGGGATCTTATCAAATATTTCGAAGTATTCAACATCAACTCCATCCCAAGGAAGAAGAATGAAGTAGCAGACATATTGGTAGCAATTGGGGTGACATTTGATGTAGTAGAGAGTATCAAGAGTGAAAAATCCCAGTCCCATATCAAAGTGGTTGTAAGACCAGCTGTCCCAGATAACAACACAAGTTGGAAAGTCTTCGACAACGATCAACAAATTATTAATTTTCTATAAGAAGTTGAGTTTTCCTCCAGAAACAAATGACCAATTTCGAAAAGTTGGAATAACGGTATGGTGACCAGAGTGGTGAAGCTGAGAACCAACAAATTACCAAATGGATATCGTAACTTTGGAGTCAATATTCAACCCAAATGATCAATTCTGGAAGGAGAAATCTAAATATCCAAGTAAAGGGTGAAGATTCAGAGAAAATAATTTACATAGAAGACAAGGATCAGCAAATGTTGCGAATTGGGAAAAGGTATGTGTACTCAACATTTGAAAAAATATGAATTCATTCAACTTTTTCAAGGAATTCCCAGATGGTCTTCGCTTGGACTTACAAGGATTTAAAAGGTTTCAACATGAGGTTGGCACAACACACTATTGATCTAGGATCTGAGATCTAAGCCTTTCAGACAGAAGAAAAGGCCACTAAACCCTCACATTGAACCTCTCATGAGAAAAGAGTTGAACAAGCTAATTGAGGCCATCATCATCTTCCCTATCAAGCATTCAAGCTAGGTTGCAAAATTGGTGCCTATGAGGAAAATAAATGGAGAAATCAGCCATGTGTGTAGACTTTCATGATCTGAACAGAGCATCACTCAAAGATCATTATCCACTTCCATCAATGCAACAAATCTTGAAGGTTATAGTTGGCTTTAAGAGGTTTTTCACTGCTAGATGGATACTTAGGATATAATCAAATAATGGTGAAAGAGTAGGATCAATTCAAGATAGCCTTCACCAAAAAATGGGGTACATATGCTTATAAGAAGATGTCATTCAGACTGTCAAATTCTAGAGAAACATTTTAGTGAGCTATGGATATGGTGTTCAAAGGCTTGATCAATAATATAATTCTGGTGTATCTAGATGATATCACCGTCTTCTCAAAGAATGTTGCAAACCATCTCTTCCACCTCAGATAGGTATTTTATAGGTGTAGAAGGTTCAGAGTGTCACTAAACCCGAAAAAGTGTGTGTTTTTCACACATGAGGGCAAATTATTGGGCCACATTGTCTCAAGAGAAGGGTTGACAATTGATCCTGAAAGGGTTGAAGCCATCCAAACACTTCCATTACCACAACATAAGAAATCTCTCCAAATTATTCTTGGGGAGAATAAAATTTGTTTGTAGATTTCATAACTAATGTTTCCACTCTTGTGAAGCCTTTAAAAATGATGTTGAAGAAGAGTCTTTAATTTAAATGGATAGCAGAAGGCAAAGAGAGTTTTGAGGCCATTAATCTCACAATATCATAGGCCCCAACTCTTATTAACCTAGAATTTTCAAAGGACTTCATGATATATGATTTTGGAGGGTTAGACACAATCTCAGCTATCTTAGTTCAACCTAACAAGGAAGGTTCCTAACAACCCATAGATTTCTTCAGTCAGATCTTGGAGGATTATGAGGTAAAGTATTCTTTCATTGAAAAGCATGTCCTTGTTGTCATTAGAAGTTTGAATAAATTCAGACACTTGGTCTCGAACAACAAGATTCAACTGCTAGTGTCTCATGCTAGTGTCAAGGAATTCCTCCTAAACAAGGACTTGAATGAGAAGATGGTAGGTGGGATCACTCATGTAATGGAGTATGATATTGAAATCAAAGTGACCAAGCTGGTTCATGGTAAGGGTCTGTGTGAGAAGCTCACTTCCAAGCAATAAGTCAAGTCAGTGGATGAAGAGGTTGTCCTATTACTACATAATGATTAAGAGAAGACAGCTAATGATGCACCTGTTCCATGTTGGACCCAAGCCTTGGTACATTATCTCCAAACAGGTTTTTACCCCCCAGAATGGAACAAAACAAAGAGGAGATACTTTAGACTACAATCCATCCCATATGTGATTATCGATGGTATCTTGTTTAAGGAGGATATCAATAGTGTTCTATTAAGGTGCATTGGGAAAAGAAAATTTGAGAGGGTGTTGTATGAGTTCACATATGGAGAAGTAGGAGGCCACTTTGCTCCTCAAGTAACCGCTCACAAAATCATGAAAGCTAGTTATTATTGGCCTATGGTGTTTAGTGATTGCTACTCATGGATAAAGAAGTGCAAGAAGTGTGCATTCTTCACAGGGAAGGAAAATTTAGCATCCCTTCCCCTTCGTCCAATTTCAGTGAATCAGCCATTCATGCAATGGGGACTAGACTTCATTGGAGTGATTAACCTGAATTCAAGCGAGGGCCACAACTAGATACTTACAGCAATATACCATTTTAACAAGTGGACTGAAGTAGTGGCACTTAAGGAGGCAAATGAATCCAACATCTTGAATTTCTATGAAGGAATAGCCACAAATTTTGGAGTCCCTACCACTATTATATTATATAATGCATTGGCATTCCTCGATACAAGGATCACTAAATGGAATTTCAATAATGGTGTATACCTCAGCACTTCATCAAACTATTACCCTCAAGGTAATGGCCAAGCAGAGTCCACAAACAAGAACCTACTAATAATTATCAGAAGGAATCTTGATGAAAATCATAGAACTTGGCACACAAAGCTCAAATTAGCTCTATGGGCTGATAGGATCACATCCAAAAGGTCCAAAGGAAGCTCCCCATACAAGCTTGTATATGGAAAAGAGGTAGTATTTCCCATATCTTAGGATTTGCCCACTTTGGAGCTCATGAAACAGTTGGAACTAGCCAAGTTTGAACCTATGGAAATATAGTATGCAGAGCTAATGGAAGTAGGAGAGGCAAGAGAACATGTAATGCAGATCATGGAGAAAGATCAAGCATTGGTCAAGAAGAGGTTTGACAAGAAATCAAGAAAAAATACCTTTCAAGAGGGGGACTTAGTTCTAAAGTGGGATGCAGATCAGGAAAAACTAGGAAAACATTCCAAGTTTGATGCCATTTGGAGTGGCCCCTAGATGGTCACAAGATGTACAAGTAGCAATGCCTTATGCTTGGCTAAGTTGGATGGCGAAGAATTACAGATTCTAGTCAATGAGATCTACCTCAAACACTGCTACTAAAAGGAAAAATCCCTTGCCCTTGTAAATAGTAGCCTAGGTTTTCAATTTCTCCAAGTGAGTATGCACATTATCTTGTTGTAGCATAGGTTTTATTTCCCTAATTTCTCCGGCACAGGTTTTGTTTCTCTAGGTTTGTGTCACTATACAGTTCGATGCGCCTCCAAGAGAATGTCTCAGGCCCTTTAGCATTTACGGTAGGGAGACCCATGGTCACCATGACAGTTGTTAATTTTAAAATAGAAAAAATACAGAGCAACTAAAATTAGGTTTTGAGGGGATCATTTCCAAACATCGGGGCAGGTTCAAGGTCATCAAGTGCAAACATCATATTCAAGCTTCAAAGAACATGACCAGTATCAGGCCACCACTCATGACTTCATGCCCAATGGATACAACAAGGCAACTGATCTCTTCATCTAGCAGGTAAACGTCCTCATGAGTCACCAAATTGTTATCCCAATTTTTCCCCTTGACAAATTCTACCAAACCCAACCCTGCATAGGAAGAAATCTAAAGGTTGGTTCCATCGTAAGAGCCCATGTTTTGAATCCAATAGTGAGGTTGCATGAAGACTCATAAATGGAGAAACCAGAGGCTCAAAGGAGGCAAACAATGTCAATGAGACCAGAAGGTCTCAAGAGAGAAACAAGAAAAGGCTCAAAGTCTTCAGGCTTCACAAATGATTCAGAGCAGGCCTAAATTGGCTAAGTATGGAAGAGAAGGTGGAAGCTGTCAAGTATCTCAATGGTGCACCTTCAAGGTTTGAAGCCAAGAATGGTTCCCCAAACAAGCGCGAAGCTTCCATGTGTCCCAGGCCTGAAAAGGAACAGAGCCAGCCATTGAGAAGTCTAACCAGGTGGAAAGAACCATGTGTCAGCTCGGTACAATTTTAAAAGTAACAACCCAAGGCAAAAACTTGAACTAGCACCAGATCTCCATGTGGTCAGGGTCCAACAGAAGTCGAATGGCAGCGGGCCCAAATCGACTAAGTATAAAAGTGTTGGTTGAGGCTTCCACGTGTCTCATCGATGCATCTCCAAGGATCAAGCTGAAAAGGTAGTCCCTAAACAAGCACCAAGCCTCCATGTGTCGAGAGCCCCCCAAAAGTCACACCAGCCATTAAAAATTCTTCAAGCCAACGGAATGTGCCACGTGTTGACTTGGCGTAACTTCAAAGATAAATCCAAAGAGTGGAGATTCAAACATGCATCTTCCCGCCACGTAGTTAGGGTTCGAGAAAGGCACCGGCCAGAATCGGCTAAGTACCGTAGCCTCGTGGAGGGTGCCACATGTCTCTTCGGTGCATCTTCAAAGGTAAATCTAAAAGTGTGTTTCCCAAACAAGCACCAACCTTCCATTTGTCCCAGGTTCGAAAAGGGACAGATTCGATAGTTGAAAAGTCAAGATGGGGTAGAGTCAGGGGAGGGTACCATGTGCCTCAATGGCACACCTTCAAAAGGGGTAGCCCAAGGGCCAGTCTCAAACTAGCGTTGAGCTTCCACATGTCCAAAAGTCAAAAAATAAATAGAGCCGACCACTTAAATCGACTAAGTATGGAAGGGACAGCGGAAGCCTCCGCGTGTCATCTCCACACAAATTCAAAAGGTAGAATTAGGAAGGAGGTCCCAAATGCATGCCAGCCCTCCATGCATCCTAGGTTAGACGTATGCCCCTGCCAAACACAAAATAACTTAGCCAAAACACAAAGGAAAAGAACAAAGGTGCAGAAGGAGCCACGTGTCTCTTCGGTGTAACTTCAAAAGAAAAATCCAAAAGTGATCCCCAAACATGCGTCAACTCTACACGTGGCCATGTTTCAAGTCAAGGTGGGAAGATGGGTCATCGGGGATAGTTTTAACGTTTGGCTCGAGAAGGCGTAAAGTGTAAAAATAAGCCGCACCTCCTATGACACCTAGAAGAGCCACATGTTAAGCATAAATTACATGAGGGGGAGGCAGGCCTTAGAAGGATTTTTTCTAGGTGTGGGCCGGTGGGTCAGGGGAGGACTTGTTAGTGTGAAATCAAAGCACCCCCAAATGAGTTATGGATCTGCTTTTCTAAGGCAGGGTCATTTGGTGTGATTTGCATAACATTGGATCATTCCCCAAGATGTGGGACTTGCAAATGGGAATGATCCTCCATAGAAGGTTGGTTCCTCATCCTAATCTACCTAACACAAGTTATTCTAGTGGAGGAAAGCTAATCTAATTCTAATCTAACTTCCAAGGAGACAAGGAGAGAAATAAAACAAGGAAAAACAGAGCCTACACTAAAACGATGATACACCAGAGAAGGAAAGTGCTGATCATCTACCAAAACTACCATGGAGAAAAAGGAGGTGAGCAATGCAAAGGATGGACAAGTGCATCATAGACGAGAGATAGATTTCACACATATAATTTTCCAAAATCCCTAAAAACACAACTCTAAAACCTGCAAATGACATTCAAACATGCACATATGCCCTGCAACAATGAGAGGCAAGAAGAAACAACCAAAAAACAAGAAAAGGATGGGCAAATGCATCATAAAAAAAGTTTTTATTGCTCCATATTTACACAGTACATTATTTCATGGGTAAGAGGCAAAAAACGCCATCTACAGAGCAAGGGAGGAGGTTAGAACTCCATTTTTGACCCTGGGGAAGAAAAGAAGAGGGAGGCAAAGAAGAAGAATGAACAACCACTAACTAACTTCTTGAAAATGTGCCTCTGTTACAATATATAGAAAAATGAAAAAAGAGATGGAAAAACACAAGAAAATATGATTCTCTACACCAACCACTGACAACATTCATAAATTTGGTCGAAAATTCAAGGCTCCATCTACAAATTCCATTCCCAAATGTATTTTGTCTGCTTGAGGGAGAAAAGACCCATATTTCATTAAATTTGGTGGTTGAAAACTGGTTCTACATTTTTTCCATGCCAAATTACGTTTTGTAATTTTCTCCCACAAATCGCTACCAAAATAAAAAATTGAAGACTCCATGATGAAGAGAATCTCTAGATTTTTCCATTGGTACCAAGATTATAAAAATGGAGCTCTGGATCAAAAGATATGGCCTTCTGCATTTTTTCCTTACGTTTCCTGCAAATTTGGCTTCAGGAAAATTTTGAACTTTCTCCCAGACAAATCCACTGATGACGTGGCATCCATTGGGGTCGGCAGAGGCAAGGGCTTCCTTTTTCCATTTTACATTTTTTTGACAAAAAGTCAAAAAATCCAATTTACCTCGGAAGTCCCGCATCCCCGCATTAGCTTTTTGATGGGGTCGTGGGTTGCATTTTGATTTTATGCCTTTTGGAATAAAAGGAAATTTTTCACCTTTTCCTCCGATGCCCCACCGGTCCGAGTTCCTTTGGTAAAAAACTCTCCCAAGCTCTGCAAGTCCGCCTTGGAAAAATTTTCCCTTCTAACTCCGCTGAGCCATAACTCAAAAAATACAAGGAGTTAGAAAGAGTTCTTTACCTTTCTGGAAAGGGAAAGAAATTATCTATCTGATGGATCATTTTCCAAAAACCTTTGAATGCTTTAAATTTTTGAAATCTGGACTGAAGCAAAAAAGGTAGTAAGTTAACCAAAAAATAAGGGGAGCTTATTTTGGTTAACAACTTTTGCGACTCACAGGGGTCATCTGCTTGCTAGATAAATGATCAGTGGCATTTTTTGCATCCATTGGGCATGGAGTCAAGCCTGATAACCAATTATCTGATCTAAATCTGAAAATATGACCTCTGAATCACTTGGAAACCCGCTGAAACTTGAAGCTGAACTTCATCAAAAGCCAACTGAATGCACTGTGCAAGAGCAATACAACAACACCAAAAACTACATATAAACTTAAAATCATACATGCTCCAAATGGAACATGTAGAGTGTGTAAAATCACTTCTTCTGGTAATAACAAACCTACCTACACTACTCTAACCAAGAGAAAGGGAGCTCAAACAAAGCCTGCAACTAGCAGGGAGAAATAGCTTCCCTTCTATTGGTATTTAAATTGATTCTCCCTCAAAGCCTGAGCAGCCTCATTGGTTTGACAGCAAACCTAGAGACAGATTAGATCATGATTAGTCATTTTTTAGCTAGGGATGAAATCTAACTGGCCCTTTGTTACTCAAATGTGGAGAAATGGATAGCACACTCAAGAGGATTTGATCTATCCTTACTATTTTAGGTTGTGCCTTTCAACCAAGGTAAGAGAACCTATTTTGTAACCTCTGTTTATTGAAGAACAATGATAAATACTTCTTTAGCATGAATTTTATAGAGAAGACCTTGGGAAAATAATGATCAACACACCAGATATGACTCTCACGAGTTGTCACTTCCAGATCATGGAGATATTTTCACAACAAGGCAAAGGTTACTAAAGACATTTGAGACCCTGATTGTTGCTGCATGTTTTGGTAACAGAGATTATGCATTTTTCTGCATACAAGACAAATAGGGGTAGTACAAGTAGGATTGGTTATTTTTGAATGAATTTTTGGTGGGAGGTGGGGCAGGGTGAACTTGATTCACCAGATCCTTGATGAACCTTTCAAAATGGAAGGTTAAACAAATTGAATGCCACAGAATAGCTAAAATGTTTCTTCAACTAGAATATGTGCTTCAATGGAGTCCCATATTAGCACTTTTTCACACAATCTTTGAGATTCTATCACGAAGGCTCAAGTTATAAAATCCAACAAAGCATCAAGATCTGAGTCAAATCACACCTAAGGTACACCCAGAGGCTTACAGATAATCTCTATCAATAGATGAAAGAAAAGTGATTTTAAATCTTTTATTTCCAATCCCAAATGAAAGCTCTTCTGATAAATGAAATTGCAGATGCCACTAAACTGTCACAAGGATTGAGGCTTGTGTGATTGAATCAGATTTAATACAAGATTATAACAGAAACAAGAAAATCTACTTGCATACATTCAGAAATAAAACAAACACATTTTTCTCAAGACAACATAGAAAAACTTGAATTTGATTAAGTCTATCAGCAGGGGAAAGTTTTTATAACAGTCTCAAAGCTTTTCAATGGCTGTACACTTGTAACCATCTTGACACAATACAACTTAATACAAAAAGAGATAACTAAGTTTCTCAGACAGATTCTCAAAAGACAGGCTTTGTCAAAATTTTCTCTTGGGAATTTTCTTTGACCTCTAACACTCCAACCTCCAACAACCCTTTGCACAATTTTTTTTTTTCCATTTATAACATTTACAATAGAACCCCTTTCCCTCTAGAAATCCAGACATTGAGTGCACCAATGCTCACCATGATCACAATCGTGATTTCCAGGATCAGATCTGTAAAAATTCGTCAGGTGCTCGAGGGGGCAGATCTCTTCAAATATCTCCCGCATTCAACTCCTTCTGATAGATCACTCTTTCTTAGATTTTCCAACCACTTCCACCCCAAATCTATCAAATCGGGCTCCTTACATGCTTGGGAGAAGAAAAATAGAAAATCCGATCAGGGCTCAATAGTCAGACCATTTTAATGGCAAAAGACCTCTTCTAGATCTTCCCACCAAACTCAGATATCAACATTAAATTCCTTCTCTTCCTGGCGTGTAGAAAAAACTAACAAATAATGAAGTACTCGCACATCCAGGCATGTTTCAGAAAAATGGGGGGGAAATCAGATTCAGATTCTCAGCTACTGTTGATTTTTACTTTGAATTTAGGTCATCCACGTGGGAGATTCAAGCTTTTAAAAATAGACCCAAGGGCTTCCTTTGAATTTTTACAACCTTTTGGAAAAATGGAAAATTTCCATTTTACTCCACACCTCCACCCTCGAGAAATGATCCTGACACATGTCCTAAGGTGGGCCCCAGCGGCATCGCAGCCAAATTCTGCCATTTTACCCTCTTTTTGGAAAAGGGAAAATTTTCCAAATTTTCCCCACAGCTCCTGCCCTTGAAAAACGGGCCTGACACGTGCCCCAATGTGGGTTCTAGTGGAATTGTACTTCCTTTTTTACTTTTAACTCTTTTTTCTCAAAAGGAAAATTTTCCAACTTTCCTCCGCAGGTCCGCACCTCCACCTTTGAATGGAGCAAGCTTTGACTTTTCCTTTATCGGCCTTGCGGGCCGTTTTGAGATTTTGATCCTTTTGGTGTCAAGAGGCAAAAAATCTAACTTGCCTCTGATGGTCCGCTTCCCCACCTCTTTGAATTTTCAAACCACCACGTGTCACAATGGCGCATCTTGAGATGATCCCCAAATGTCAAGACCTTGAATGAGCATGGGCTTACCACGTGTCATTGCGGCGCTCCTTCAAAAACCTTAAGGATTTTAATAAATTATTTGGCGGGGGTGCATGCTTCCACTTTAGAATTTTACTCCATTTTTCCAAAGGGGCAAAATATCCAACTTACCTATCCAAAGGCCCACTTCTTTGCCATTAGTTTTGCCACGTGTCCTCCTGTGGGGTCAAACTGATACTTTTTTCCCTCCTTAATTTTTCTCCAATCAAAGCCTGGCGAGGGCCATGGGGCAGGTTCAATTTTTTTGCCAAAGTAGCAAAATAGAACAAGTTCAAAAACAGACCCGCCACACCCCATCCAATCAGAAGAATCCATGTATGCACCAAAAGAACCAATCAGGATTGAGCGGAGCCACAGTGACCAAATTTGTCTTTTCACCAAAAAAACAAAAAGCGATAAGTTAAAGCATTCACCCGCCATCCCCTAACCAACCAAAAGAAGCCATGTCCCCTATCGATGCAAGGATGTAAATTTGACCAGTAGAAACACCCGTCAAAATGTAAAATACAAAAAAATGATCATTTGAGCCCAAAAATGAAAATTTCTCCAAGGACAGAGAATTTAGAAATGTTACAAGGTTCAAATATGTTTCTCAGAGATACATCCATTGATTTTTCTTCAAGTATTTAGGGCAGAAATGACAAGGAAGACAAATCCCGACTGTGGAGACCAAAAAATATGGGAGAACCCAAGTTTTTGGATGAACAGAGAACGGGAGATCCAAATTACAAAAATTTTCCAGAGGAACAAAGAAACAAGGAGAAAACCATGGACCCATAAGTGATCTATGACCTAGGAACAAAATAAAAATGGTAAAAAAGATTAACCAAGCACAACATGAGGAAAAAGAAAGTGACAGAGGCTGTAAATCGATAGATTTTCAAAGGCAAATTGGGGCGAGACTATTTTGAGCACCAACATCAGCTCCAACTCAAGGATGGGCACTCCCTGTGAGTGCCACAAGAACAAAGGTAGACTAAGTGCCAATAATATCCATTGGGAAACAGAGTCATCTTGCAGAGCAGAGAAATAGAGCCATCTTCAAAAAACAAACAGAGAAACCAACAAAAACAAGTCACCGAGGACCAGAATGAAAAAACACAAAAGACAGGAAACAAACAATAGGCTATACACTGTACACAAGATGTTTACCTTGATTTAGAGAAAATCATCAAGGAAAAAATTTTAAGCACCTGCCATCCTAGATATGACCATGCCAAGAGGTTCTGATATATTTTCATCAACTAGAAATATACCTCTTTTTCTTCTCTGTTCAGTTTGTAAACCATCCATTTTCTCTTAAGCTCCTCCATTGTGTTTAAGTCAAATTCTTTTTAAAAATTCAAGGCTGAATCATAGACCAAATTCCCAGAAAAAACAACATAATTAGGAGCTTTATTTTTAACACTTTCATACTCCCTAAAATCCACAAAACTCACAAATTTGTTAAGATCAACATCTGCTTGCAAAAATTCATAAGATGCATTGCTTGGGTCTTCAATCAAGTACAACATATTCTTCTCTCCATACAATTTCACTATTTTGACTTCAATGGGGATAGTGGCAAAAGACATGTCCATTTGCACACTACCACCAACACTTGTTGCCCACTTTCTTGACAACAACACCCCCACTTGGCAGGGTAGTCAACAATCACCACATCAAGTTTTAAGTTCCTTCCAGGATAAGATACAAGTTGCACAACCAGATATTTGACACATCCCACCACTGGCACCTTTCTAGATTCCATAGAAGTACACTTCCCATATGCTATTGTTACTTTGATACATAGCTCATTCATGACCTCAAGAGGCATGACATTACATGAAGCTCTGGAATCAAACATACAGTTATGTAACAACTTGTCTTTGATAACTAGTGTAGTGAAAAATGGATCCATATTCAGCTGAGATTTAACCAAAGAAGTTCCTAAATAAACCTCTAGTGGTTCTCCCAGCTCTTCCAACACTTGTGACTTTTCCAACACTACAACAGTAAGGGGAATCCCAACCTTATTTATAGCTCTATCATATGTGATCTCTTCCTCTTTGAATCCTAAGTATTCAAAAGCCCTCTTCTTGTGCTCAGGGATCCTAAGTAGCTCAACAATTGGGACATGAATTTTGATTTGACTCAAAACTTGGGCAATGTCATATGTAAAAAATTTGGGTAAAGTAGCACTAGGAGAAATATTGGCAAATTCATCAGATGGAATGGGATTCTTTTCAGTTTGGGCATGGGGAGGAACACAAGTTTTGCTTGGGGAAACAAGTTCTCTGCTAGATGCATTTTTCTTTGGGGTTTCTTTGGTAAGCAATGGAAATATTTACTTGGCTTATGGACCCTTGGCAGCTTTACTTATGGTATTGTTCTCCTTTTCTTGGGAAACTACAACATTCATTAATAGTTTTTTATCTTCTTCTGAAGCAAATCCTCCATCATACTTTTCAATCATTAATGCCCTCAAGTATTCAAAATCGTTATTGGGCAATTCAAAATCTTGTACAGTGTCTACTTATAAAATAAGAGAGGGAGGAAGAAGAGGTACCTAGTGGATGCAATCCCAAAAAATAGCAGCAGTTCTAGCACTTATTACCTCAGTTGAAGTTGCTTCCCCTTGTGAAAACTTACAGGGATCTCCATCATGCAGGCATCATCATCATTATCATCACTAGCTTCTTCCTATTCCTACTGATCTTCCTCACATGGAGCATGGGGCATGAAACTTCTGTCACAACAAATCAATGACATCTGTCTCCTCTACAACAGCAACTCTGGTAGCCAAAGGATCAGGTACCGTTTTATTTTCCCTGGCGAGGGATTGCATGTTTCCAAATCCAACAGGTCCCTTGCCTCTGTCATCAGATCTTTGGTGATTTGTGAACCTGTCTTGGCCTTGCTGCTTGTGTTGGCCTTGTGAGCTCTACCTAATTTCATTCTCAACCTGGGCTAATTTTTCAGGAAATTTCTTTGACAGCCCCTTGCCAAAGTCTTCACAACTTCTTCCAAATCAACAGCCTTGCTTGTCTGAGGTTTTTTTGGGTTAGTCAATTTTTACACCCTCCCTTTTTGAAAAAATATGACTAGTTGCCTTGAAATATTGTTCTCATATTTGTAAAGCCATGGTGAAGGCCTACCTCAAATATGACTTTGTCAGAGTCTTAAGATAATATGTAGCACTTTTTATCAAATGCAGATCAGTATATTTGAGTCAAACACTAAGGATCATCCACATTAGGCGTTATCCTAATGCACTAAATATAATCTGTCAAAGGTATTATTAAACCTTGTGTTGAAATCATGTACCAACTGGATTAGGATATTTTCTTAATATTTTACCCAAATTCTATCAAAATGAAACCTAGGTTCAATTCTATCACCATACTGCAATCTAAATGCATTGCTCATCTTAGTCACTTGGAGAATACAAGAGAGTGTATCTAGCAATGTCTTGATTATGAACTGAAGTCCCTAGCATCTGTGCTTCTAAGGTATTGTTGATGGGATAACAGCTTGATGTATATGATCCTCATGGAAATGATTCAAAAAATAGTATCAGCATACACAAATATTTAGATCCCCTGCAGTGGCACCAGTAATAGGCATTGGTTTCCTTGGAACTTTGGAATTTTATTCCTTACATCTTAAGGCAACATCACCAGTTTGGATAGGAAATCTATTCCAGACAGATTAGATTTATGATGAGTCCAAAAGTGTTGTAGCAAAAAAAGGAGGTCTAGGTGGGGGGTAACTGGCCATGTGTCACTCAAATGTGGAGAAATGGATAGCACCCTCAAGAGGATTTGAACAAATCCTGACTAAGGGGTATGTTAAAGTCTTTGGAACACAAGGTAAGTATAATTTCCAAAATGGATATCCCCCAAAGGCCTTGTTTCTTGGAAGATCCCTGATCAATCCTTCAGCATAAATTACATAGAGCAAGACGTTGTGAAAATAACCTGATCAGCACACTAGATCTGACTCTCATGATTTGCCCCTCTCCAGATCATGAAGAATATTGATTCACAACAGAGGCTACCTGATTACAAAAGACTTGAATTGCAGTCTTCTGATAATAGGCTGCATCACTTTTGGTAACAGAGATTATGCTAATTTTTCTTTTCATAGCTCTAGAAATAATTTGTCTGCATATAGGAAAAACAGGGGTAGTACAAGTAGGATTGGTTATTTTTGAATGAATTTTGATGGGAGGTGGGGCAAGGTGAACTTGATTCTTCATATCCTTGAGGATCTTTGTAAATATTAGTAAGGTAAAACAAACTGAATGCCGCAGAACAGTTTTAAGACACTGGTACTTCTATTAAAAAATCAGCTTCAAAGGGAGTCGCCACTAAGGGTTTCCACATTAGTTGTGCACAATGCATTTGAAATATATATCATGTCAAAGTTCTGTTAATCCTAGAAACTAGAAATGGAAAGAATCTAACTCTTCTTTACCCGGATTTATCAAATGAAAGCCTAAGTGCACCTAGAGTGCTGACAAACTGAAGGAACTGTCACATAGCACCTGAAAGCATACAAGAAGTGTTTTACCAGGGTCCTTGATTTCCAATCCCAACTGAAAGCTCTTCTGATAAATGAAATTACAGGTGCCACTAAATTTTCACAAGGATTGTTGCTTGATGGGATTAAATAAGATATGAACTGGCAGTGAATCAGCAAATAGTCTCAGCAACTCAAGAAAAGCTACTTGCATACATTCAGAAATAAAACAAACACATTTTGATCAAGACAACATAGAAAAACTTGAATTTGATTAAGTCTATCAGCAGGGATGAGAGTCTAACTGGCCCTTTGTCACTCAAATGCTGGAGAAATGGATAGCACCCTTAAGAGGATTTGATTTATTCTCACTATTTTAGGTTGCACCTTTAAACTTAAGGTACAGAGAACCTATTTTGATAACTTCAAGTTTATCAGAAGAAAAATGATAAAGACCTTCTTTAGTCATGAATTTTATAGAGAAGACTCTTGGCAATTTTAATCGACATCTAACACACCAGATCTCCAAAAACCCTCTGCACGAAAAAGTTCGTGCCACTTCTAAGATTTACAATGGAGACCCTCTTTCACAACTAAGGCAAAGGTTACTAAAGACATTTGAGTGCGCCTAATTGTTGTTGCATGTTTTAGTAATCGATAATTTATGGCATTTGATCTCCATACAGGACAAACAGGTGGTTGAGGTGACAAGTAGGATCTGGTCTAATATCTTTTACATTGAACTCCTTCCTCTGATAGATCACACTTTCTTCAATTTTCCAACCACTTCTACCCCAAATCTGTCAAATTTGGAAGGTTAAACAAACTTAGAATGCCATAGAAAAAGGGAAAATGTAATTGGGCTTCAACTAGTCAGATCATGTGCTTCAATGGCAAAGGCCCAGATTCCATATCTTTTCACCAAACTCATATATTGAGATTATACTTCCTTCGAAGGCTTGCGTGTAGAAAATCCAACAAAGCATCAAGATCATGAAAACTCACACCTAAGGTACACCCAGGCAGGCTTACAGATAATATGGGGTTGTCACTCAGATTCAGAATCTCAGCTGCCGTTGATTTTTACTTTGAATTTCGGTTGTCCACGTGGGAGATCCCAAGATTTTAAAAATAGGCCCGGGGGCTTCCTTTGACTATTTACAAACTTTTGGAAAAATGGAAAAAATTTCCATTTCTCTCCGCACCTTCTCCCTCGGGAAATGAGCCTAACATGTGTCCTAAGGTGGGCCCCAACGGAATCACGACCAAATTCTGCCATTTTACTATCTTTTTAGAAAAGGGAAAATTTTCCAAATTTTCCCCGCAGCTCCGCCGTTGAAAAATGAGACTGACACGTGCCCCAATGTGGGTCCCAGCGGAACTACGCTTCCTTTTTTACTTTTAACTCTTTTTTCTCAAAAGGAAAATTTTCCAACTTTCCTCCGTGGGTCCGCACCTCCGCCTTTGAATGGAGCAAGCTTTGACTTTTCCTTTATCGGGCTTACGTAGACCATTTTGAAATTTTAATCCTTTTGGTGTCAAGAGGCAAAAAATCCAACTTGCCTCTGATGCTCTGCTTCCCTACCTCTTTGAATTTTCAAACCGCCATGTGTCACAATGGCACATCTTGAGATGATCCCCAAAATTCGAGGCCTTGAACAAGTGCGGTCTCACCACGTGTCATTGCGGTGCTCCTTCAAAAACCTTAAGGATTTTAATAAATTATTTAGTGGGGGCGTGCTTCCACTTTATAATTTTACTCCATTTTACCAAAGGGGCAAAATATCCAACTTACCTCCAAAGGCCCGCTTCTTCACCATTAGTTTTTGCCATGTGTCCTCCTGCGGGGTCAAACTAAGACTTTTTCCCCTACTTCTTAATTTTTCTCTAATCAGAACCTGACGGGGCCGTGGATGCAGGTTCAAACTTTTTGCTAAAGTAGCAAAAGAGAACAAGTTCAAAAATAGACCCACCGCACCCCATCCAATCAGAAGAAGCCACGTAAGCACCAAAAGAACCAATCAGGATTGAGCAGAGCCACGGGACCAAATTTACCTTTTCACCAAAAAAGCAAAAAGTGACAAGTTAAAGCATTCACTCACCTTCCCATGACCAACTAAAATAAGCCACATCCCCATATCGATGCAAGGATGCAAATTTAACTGGGAGAAACACCCGTCAAACCGTAAAATATAGAAAAATGATCATTCGAGCCTGAAAATGAAAATTTCTCCAAGGACAGAGAATTTAGAAATGTTACAAGGCTTAAATATGTTTATCAGATATACATCCATTCATTTTTCTTCAAGTATTTAGGGAAGAATTGACAAGGAAGACAAATCCCGATTGTGGAGACCAAAAAATATGAGAGAACCTGAGTTTTTGGATGAACAGAGAATGGGAGACCCAAATTAAAGACCTTTTCTAGAGGAACAAAGAAACAAGGAGCAAACCATGGACCCAGAAGTGATTTACGACCCAGGAACAGATTAAAAATGGCAACAAAGATTAACCAGGCACAAAACGAGGAAAAATAAAGTGATAGAGGCCGTAAATTGATAGATTTTCAAAGGCAATTTGAGGCAAGACTATTTTGAGCACCAACACCTTCCTCAAAAATGGTAGCCATGCAACTGATTTGGCGCTTAACATGGCTGGTTGGATGAGTGAAAAACTAATGAAAATCTGATATTCCACCCAAATCACCAAAGTATCAACTGAAGATAAAACCAATACCTCTTTTAGTTGCTTTGTGTTTGGATTGAAGAGGTATGTCAGCTGATCCTTGGTGCTTTGTAGCTCATCCTCATGCCCTGAAATGGGCATGACCAAATTTGGCTTCTCATTTGTCTCCAATGAAGCCAAATACCTTATTGGGAAAGTTTTGATCCGTTTTATATGCCCATTGCTCTAATTTTCCACTCAAAAAATGCAGTCTTCTTATAGACCTCTTTGGGTGAATGGCGTGGAAGGAATGGTGGAACTGTTCTGTTGTTTCTCTTCTTCCTCCTATGAAGAGCATGGAAGGTTTGAGTCTCCCAAACTAGATTCCAAAAAGGCTGCTATAAAGTATAGACTACTGCAAATGAGTTCTCTCCTTCATGACAGCAGGTTCACATATTTGAAGGGTGAATGAAGGAGAAAAGTAATAGAAACTCAACTGTTTCTTCTCCATCAAAACAGTGCTTCCAAATAAGACAAGTAATCTGCTTCATTGTTGTCCTGCTACAGATGTTCAACCTCTTCCATGGTATCTTTTTGGTTTGTAACTTGTTCACCATGGTTTCCTTCATCTTCTAATATGAACTTTGAAAGATCAAACTCTTCTTCAACACTAGAAATTGAGGGACATGAAGTGGGAGGAAGAACTGAGGGTTCTTTTATAGCCTGACTTTATGCTCAAAGCTTTTGGATCTGCATTTCCCTCCTCTACAGCTGGAAACCACTCCTCTTCTTTTGGATTTAGAGAAGCTTCTCCTTCCTCTATTGTTTGAAGACCATCTTTCTCTTGAGTGACCTCTTCCTCTAGCATGAATTTTTCCATATCAAACTCCTCAAACTGTTGCTCTAGAGGACAAGTTGGGACTGCAAGATTTCTTATAGAGCTTTCCTCTAAAATGGATTCATCAACCAAAATAGGCCCTTCGAATGAAACCAAGAAAAAACCAATAATGTCTTCTTCTTCTACTGCTACAAACTCTGATTTGGTCTCATCCACTTGCTCATTTCTAATGGGACTTTGACCTGATTTGTTTTCTCCTTCCTTGGCTGATTGGGCAGTTTGAATTGGATCAACATTCTCTTCACTTAAAGTGCCAAAATGGACACTACATTCTGAGTAAACTGACTGCTGATTTTCTTCTTCATTTTCTTGTTCTTTCTATGTTACAAATTCAATCTTAGCCACCACTAGCTCTTCAACTTTCTTCTCCTCTGAAGGCTTGACCAGAAAAAGGAATCTTTGTTATCCCAAACCTAAGAGCTAAGCTCACTAAGATTTTAACCATTTCTTCTTCTTTCAATTCTTCTTCTTGTTGTCCTTCATGACTGATTTTTAAAATTTCTTCATCTCCACATGGAATTGGGAAGGCAAGAGAAGGAGTGGGTTGGGATTAAACCATTTTTTCATTTGTTTGTGGTGGTTGAAGAGATGAAACTTCTTGTTTCCTTGGAGTGGAAGGTTTTTATTTTTGCTCTTGTGGATGGGATTTGGATTTGGAAGAGAAGAGGTTAGAAAAGTTGAGATGGGATGGGAGACTAGGGGATGGAGGGATGGTTTTCACAACTGGAGCAGCATTGGTTGGGTTTACACCTTGATATTGTTGAAATGGTAAATCTTGAGATGAAGAAGAAGAAATACAAGGAACTGCTGAATGACTTACCCATTGACAAGGTTGATTCAAACTCTGCTCATATGCTTTTATCTCCTCATTCCATTGTGAAAATTGGGGCAGCATCTCAATTATGAATTCAGGCTTCTCTTGAGGGTTGTAGTATCTTGGAAAAGGGCCTTCCCATGGACAGGGTGCCCTACAACCAATTCTAAACACCTTCATTTGAGATGTAGCTCTTAACTGGACCATGCCAATCTCCATTTTTTGGATCTTCTCCAGCATACCAACATCTTGCATTTGATTTTCTTCATTGTTTGCATACCCCTGCTCTTGGAAAGCTCCATATCCAAACTGATTTTGGCACTGCTACTCGTAGGGGTAACCATGCTGATTTTGGATTTGCTCAAAATGTTGAATTGAAGGATTTGTAAAGATTATTGGAGTTGGAATGTGTTGTTACTGGTGTAGATTTGAATTACATGGTGCAAATGAAGTCATGATTACACAACTTCATGGAATGGAAAGAATGAAAGAATATGGAAAGAAGGATGAATGGAAGTGAATGGAAAACAAGTCTACAACTCAGAGAATGAGTTGTTTACCTGATGGAGTCACCAGATGTGCAAATTGAAGCTTCTAATAAGCTAGAAATTGTAACAAGTACACATCAATCTTGTTGCAATGAAGTTGATACCTCTAAGGTCCCACCGGGCGTGCCAAAAATGTTAGTGCAAAATCACAGCACCCCAAATGAGTTATGGATATGCTTTTCAAAGGCAGGGTCATTTGGTGTGATTTACATAACATTGGATCATTCCCCAAGCTGTGGGACTTGAAAATGGGAATGATCCTCTAGAGAAGGTTGGTTCCTCTTCCTAATCTACCTGCCACAAGCTATTCCAGTGTAGGCAAGCTAATATAATTCTAATCTAACTTCCAAGGAGACAAGGAGAGAAAAAAAAACAAGGAAAAATAGAGCCTACACTAAAATGATGATACACCAGAGAAGGAAAGTGCTGATCATCTACCAAAACTGCCATGGAGCAAAAGGAGGCGAGAAATGGAAAGGATGGACAAGTGCATCACAGACCAGAGATAGATTTAACACAGAAAATGTTCCAAAATCCCTAAAAACACAACTCCAAAAACTAAAAATGACATTCAAACATGCACAGATGCCCTGTAAAAATGAGAGGTGAGAAGAAACAACCAAAAAATGAGAAAAGGATGGGCAAATGCATCACAAAAACAAGTTTTTGTTGCTCCAAATTTACACAATACGTTATTTCACGGGAAAGAGGCAAAAAATTCCATCTACAATGCAAGGGAGGAGGTTAGAACTCCATTTTTGACCCTGGGGAAGAAAAGAAGGGAGGCAGAGAAGAAGAATGAACAACCACTAACTAACTTCTTGAAAAGGTGCCTCTATTACAATATATAGAAAAATGCGAAAAGAGAGGGAAAAACATGAGAAAATCCAACTCTCTGCTCCAACCACTGACAACATTCATAAATTTGGTCAAAAATTCAAGGATTCATTTGTAAATTCCATTCCCAAATGTATTTTTTTTGCTCGAGGCAGAAAAGACCCATATTTCATTAAATTTGGTCGTTGAAAAATGGTTCTACGTTTTTTCCATGTCAAATCACATTTAGTAATTTTCTCCCACAAATCTCTACCAAAATCACAAATTGAAGACTCTGTGATGAAGAGAATCTCCAGATCTTTCCATTGGTACCAAGATTGTCAAAAATGGAGCTTTGGATCAAAAGATATGGTCTTCTGCGTTTTTTCCTTACATTTCCTGCAAATTTGGCTTCGCGTGAATTTTGAACTTTTTCCCCACAAATCCAATGATGACGTAGCATCCATTGGGGTCGGTGGAGGCAGGGGCTTCCTTTTTTGAATTTTACAATTTTGACAAAAAGTCAAAAAATCCAATTTACCTCTGAAGTCCCACATCCCCACATCAGCTTTTTGATGGGGCTGTGGGTCACATTTTGATTTTATGCCTTCTAGAAGAAAAGGAAACTTTTCACATTTTCCTCCAATGCCCCGCCGGTCCGAGTTCCTTTGGCAAAAAAATCTCCCAAGCTCTGCAAGTCCGCCTTGGAAAATTTTTCCCTTCTAACTCCACCGAGCCATAACTCAAAAAATACAAGGAGTTAGAAAGAGTTCTTTACCTTTCTGGAAAGGGGAAAAAATTATCTATTTGATAGAGCATTTTCTAAAAAACTTTGAATGCTTTAAATGTTAGAAATATGGACTAAATCACAAAAGGTAGTAAGTCAACCCAAAAATAAGGGGAGCTTATTTTGGTTAACAGGACTTTTCGCCCAAATGGAAAATGCAGGCCGACAGGCCCGATGATGGCTTTTGGGCAAAAGTGAATTGTGGTGTTGTAGGGCACTTTTTGCATTTTTGCATTTTTGGGAAAAAGGCACAAAGTTCATTTCATGTCCACATACCCGTTCTGCTAAATTGGTTTTCACCATTTTTGTACATATCCGACCCAAAAATTCAAATGGATATATCTTTCGATCCAGTGCCCAAAATCCAACAAATCTGGAACCATTGGAAAGTTCTCGACCTCGTCTACGCCATGGAAACCTAAAAATTTAATTTTGACAAGGTTAGGTGAGTGAAAAATAGGGAAATGTCTTCATGCCATTAATATGTGATTTGATTGCTTCAACAACCAGATCAGATTCAATTTGATCTGTTGTTCTTCCTTCTTCAACACGCCGAAAAGACATGAGCGGCGGACTTGAAAGATTTTGGGTAGATTTAAAAGGGCATTGATAGTCACTAGCTGAGTTCCAAATCAGGTTTCCATCCTCTCCTCTCCTCCTCTTTTCGATGCATCTATAAAGGTAATATTTTGGCTCATTATAAAGGGTTGGACATTTTTGTTTTACACCCTCCCTTCTTCCCTTGTCTGCAAGTGAATTTGTGGAGTTTTCGAAACCTCCCATTCAAGTTGTAATACAAATTTTTACCTCTTGACTACTGTAATGTACTATATCAACTTTGGAGAAATAATATATGTCTGTGGATGATTCTCAACCCTCTCATGTGTTCATTATTGTCTTTTGATCTCTCATTACAGTTTGGTTATCTGTGCATGGTGGTTGTATTGCATTTCTATGGTCTATGTTAAATTACAAAAATGAGTGTTTAACATTCCTTTGGTGCATCACCTTGTTAGCTTAGGTTTATTTTCTTGCATCTTCTTAACCCTATCTCCTTGGCAAGATAGAGTAATTTTTAGAGTAGATCCTCTGCAATTTATTTGTGTGCACCTGAACAGAGGAATAGGATCCGACGTTCATCTGGAGAGATGTCTTGATTTCAAAGTCCCACACTTTGAGAGATGCTCCATGTTATGTAATCACACTGAGAGTCTCAACCCCTCAAGTTTTAGACATTCAGGAGGGTTGTGATTTTGCACTAATAGTTTTCGCATGCCTAGTGGAACAAAGAGGTCTTCATTTTTTTCTACAACAAGATTGATGTGCACTTGTTGTAAGTTTTTATCTTGTAAGGAGATTTTAAATAGCACATATGGTGACTCCAAAAGAGGCAGAGTCCAATGGTTTCAATAGCCTAGGATTGTTAGATTCATGAGAAGAATCCAGAATAGATCGAGAACTAGAGAAGAAGAATTGTTTATCTATCTACACTTTTCCCCAGACAGAGGGAGAAGGGGGAGAAGAGCTCAAAGGTATCCATCTCCACCAAATAAAACCTTTTCGACACTTCCCCCTGGTAGTCATTTCATCTAATCAACAAGGGTTCTTAGGCCAATCATAATGGAACAACCACCCAACCCTTATGTCAATTTCAATGGCGGAAGCCCACTCGCTCTCAATGCACAAAATCCAATCCCAGTCGCAGCATTGAAGAGAATTCCATATTTCAATAAAGAGAACCAAACTACTCCTAGTGACCACATTCAAGACATTACAAATGTCTGCACCATTCATGAAATCATGGAGATGGAAATTGCAGTCAAATTATTAGCCTCTTCACTCAAGGGTAAAGCTTTGCAATGGTTCAGGAGTCTAATAGTAGGCTCTATTAAGAATTGGGACCATTTGTGTAGAGCTCTTCACAATCAATTTGGAGAGAAGGGAGATAATCTATCCTTGTTGGAACAACTGACAACAATCAAGAGGGCTCCTAACGAGAAATTGACCGATTTCAACTTCAGATTCCAAAGGATATGGGATAGTTTTCAATTTGTTGTGAGACCCATAGACGAAGGTGCTTTTCTATACATCCTTAGAGCTTTAAATTATGATATTGCCTTAATGATTGAATCAATGGGAGTTGTTACCTTACCTGTAGCCTATAACATTTCCATTAGAGTTGAGAATTGTTTAATTCAAGCTGGTAAACTTGCGCCTAGGCCACCTTTGCCTCTATATCTAGAACTAGGAGCTCTAAGCACTAGTCAAACACCCACATTAGCTCCCATACCTACTGCAAGGAATCATATTTCAGATGAAGCTTCCACCTCATCCTCTAGCACTTTAAAAGAGATACAAGAGGTTATGAAATAACTACAGAACCTAGGGAATGAGCTAGTGACTATCAAGAGGCAACAGGCTCAGAGTTCTAGGCCATATCAGCCTCAAACTTAGTATCAAGCTAGGTGCCCATACCAGCAAAAATAGACCACCATCTCAGGCTGCAAATCAAAATCAAAATGAAGGAAAACCTCAAGTTGCTAGGCCTTTCCATCCATATGATCCAAACGTGGCTTCAACATCGAGGGCCTTGGTTCCTACACAAAACAACATTGCACAAGAATATGATTGGTGTTTCCCATGTAGTCAGCCCCGTAACCAATCAATGTGTTTCAATGGTGTGCTGAACCAGGGCTTGATGGTACATTACATTGGTGTGTCCTAAGAGCTAAGTCAAGAGGAAAATCAATAGTAAGAAACCAAAAAAGAGGTACCACCAAGTGAGTCCATGCTTGCCAATTGGCAAGTTGAAGATTTATGTGGTATGAATCAAGCACCTCCTCATAGTGTGGAAAAAAATACACAGTACAAGAAGAGGAATATTGGAGAGGGGAAATCCTCTTATTCAAATGGTCCATAGCCCTCGATTTCCCCACAAAGTGTAACTACCAGTGTGTAGAGTTAGCCCAAGCCACTTTCCAGACCTGCTCAGGCACTGGTTGTAACAACCCATGTGTAAGAGAATAATGTCCAAGGAAAGGGGGAAAAAAAGATAACTCATCCCCATTTAATATCATTGAACAGATGAATAAAACAAATGTAAACATCTCAATGTGTGAGTCATTGGCTATCCTAGGACAAAGAGATCTGTTGCAAGCTGCTATGGCCAATTGGTCAGCCTAAAATCAGCCCCCCAGTAAACAAGATAAAGTGCTTACCAATGCATCTCAGCCTTAGGGAAATCATGGAGGACAATAAGGTAAGAATTTAAAGCCTCCTTCCTTTTATGTCTCATTGATCATTGGAGACAAGCTAGTGCATAATCGCATGATTGATTCGGCAGCAAGTAGCTCTGTAATGCCAAAGCAAATAGCCGATCAACTGGGTCTTCAATATGAAGTCATCTCCAAGGGTTTGGTACAATTGGATGGGACATCAGTAACAATGGTTTGAGTCATCAAGGATTTGACCCTCACACTGCACGCATGCCCAAATGTGACTGTATTGTAAAATGTATCAGTCATAGACTTGCCACCACATTTTGCATTGTGTTTGTCAAGTGACTTCACTGCTAAAATTGGAGGTTATTTGTTTGTTGATTGGTTTCACATGATTTTTAGAACAAGGTATGGATTATATCTGAGCCCATTACGGATCACCATATTGAGCCTCATGTATCCATCCCAATTAATGCAAACTATTCAACTTTTGATCAGGAAGACCTCCCAAGCACTTATGAGGCAGATACCAAGTTTGGGTGTTATCTAGAATTTACCCTTGACGAGTGGGAAAACAAGAGGCATGATTTTGACCCTTACAAGGAAATGGAGGAGTTTGAGCCATGAATCTACTGTTTGGATGAGGAGAATCATCCTCTTCCTAAAATCACTAAGCCAGATCACAAGGATGATAGTGAGGTATGGTAGTTATTCTTTGATGGCTTAAGAAGTAGACAAGGAGCCAGAGGAGGAGCTATGATTGTTTCACCTCAAGGTACGAAATATTACTCAACCTTCTGTTTCCAATTTTCTAGCTCAAACAACATAGCAGAGTACGAGGCCTTGATCCATGGAATGCATTGGGAAATAAAAATGGGGATTAAAAACTTGCAAGTGTTTGGCAATAGTGAGTTGGTTGCGAATCAAGTCCGAGGACAAAATGCTACCAAGAACGATCTATTAAAGAACTATAATAATTGGGTATGGGATCTTATCAAATATTTCGAAGCATTCGGCATCAATTTCATCCCAAGGAAGAAGAATGAAGCAGCGGATAGATTGGCAGCAATCAGGGCGGCATTTGATGTAGTAGAGAGTATCAAGAGTGAAAAATCCCAGTCCCATATTAAAGTGGTTGTAAGACTAGTTGTCCCAGATAACAACACAAGTTGACAAGTCTTTGAAAATGATCAACAAATTGTCAATTTTCTATAAGAAGAAGCTAAGTTCTCCTGCAGAAACCAAGACAAGTTGGAACAACGTTATGGTGACCAAGTGGTGCAGCTGAGAACCAACAAATTACCAAAGGTTCTTATAACTTTGGATTCAATCTTCAACCCAAATGATCAAATCCAGAAGGAGAAATAAAATATCCAGGTAAAGGGTGAAGATTCAGAGCCCATTTCCATAGAAGAAGGCAAAACATTGCGAATTGGCAAGGTAAGTACTCAACAAGAAAAATTTGAATTCATTCAACTTTTTCAAGAATTCCTAGATGTCTTTGCTTAGACTTACAATGATTTAAGAGGTTTCAACCCGAGGTTGGCATAGCACACTATCGATCTAGATCCGAGATCTAAGCCTTTCAGAAAGAATAAAATGCCAATAAACCCTCACATTGAACCTCTCATGAGAAAAGAGTTGAATAAGCTAATTGAGGTCAGCATCATCTTCCCTATCAAGCATTCAAGTTGGGTTGCAAACTTGGTGCCTATGAGGAAAAGAAATGGAGAAATCAAGTTGTGTGTAGACTTTCATGATCTAAACAGAGCATCACTCAAAGATCACTACCCACTTCCATAAATGGAGAAAATCTAGTAGGTTGTAGCTGGCTCTAAGAGGTTTTCATTGCTAGACGGATACTCGGGATATAATTAGATAATGGTGAAAGAGGAGGATCAATTCAAGACAACCATCACCACCAAATGGAGTACATATGCTTATATGAAGATGTCATTTAGAATTTCAAATGTCAGAGCAACATTTCAGCAAGCTATGGATATGGCATTCAAATGATTTATCAACAATATAGTTCTTAGTGTATCTAGATGATATCATCATCTTATCAAAGAATGATGCAAACCATCTCTTTCACCTTAGAGAGGTATTTCAAAGGTGTAGAAGGTTCAAAGTTTCACTGAACCCAAAAAAGTGTGTGTTTTTCGCACATAAGGGCAAGTTGTTGTGCCACATTGTCTTAAGAGAAGGGTTGACAATTGATCCTGAAAGGGTTGAAGCCATCCAATCACTTCCATTGCCACAACATAACAAGTCTCTCAAAAGATTCTTGGGGAGAATAAAATTTGTTTACAGATTTGTGTCTGATGTTTCCACTCTTGTGAAGCCTTTAACAATGATGTTGAAGAAGATTCTTGAATTTAAATAGACAACATAAGGAAAAGAGAGTTTTGAGGCCATTAAGCTCGCAATATCACAGGCACCAACTCTTATTAACCCAAAATTTTAAAAGGACTTGATGATGTATGCTTTTAGAGGGTCAGACACAATCTCATCTATCTTGGTTCAACCTAACAAGGAAGGTTCAAAATAGCCCATAGCTTTATTCAGTTAAATCTTGGAGGATTACGAGGTAAATTATTCTTTTATTGAAAATCACGTCCTTGTTGTCATTAGGAGTTTGAAGAATTTCAGACACTTGGTCTTGAACAACAAGATTCAACTGCTAGTGTCTCATGCTGGTGTCAAGGATTTCCTCCTAGACAAGGACTTGAATGAGAAGAGGGCAGGTTGGATCACTCATGTAATGGAGTATGATATTGAAATCAAAGTGACCAAGTTTGTTCGTGGCAAGGGTCTATGTGAGCAACTCACTTCCAAGCAGCAAGTCGATTCGGTGGATGAAGAAGAGGTTATCCTGTTACTATAGAATAATCAAGAGCAGCTAGCTAATGATGCGCCTGTTCCATGTTAGACCCAAGCCTTGGTACATTATCTCCAAACAGATATGTGCCCCCAAGAATGGAATAAAGCAAAGAGGAGATACTTCAAACTACAAGCCATCCCATATGTGCTTATCTTTGGTATCTTGTTCAAGAAGGATATCAATAGTGTTCTATTGAGGTGTATTAGGACAAGACAAATCGAGAGGGTGTTGCATGATTTCCATGATGGAGAAGCAGGAGGCTACTTTGCTCCTCAAGTAACCACTCTCAAAATCATGAAAGCTGGTTATTATTGGCCTACGGTGTTTAGTGATTGCTACTCATGGATCAAGAAGTGCAAGAAGTGTGAATTATTCATAGGGAAGGAAAATTTAGCAGCCCTACCCCTTCATCCAATTTGAGTGGATCAACCATTCATGCAATGGGGAATAGACTTCATTGGAGTGATTAACCCCAATTCAAGCCAGGGCCACAACTGGATACTTACAGCAACAAACTATTTCACTAGGTGGACTAAAGTAGTGGCACTTAAGGAGGTAAATGAATCCAACATCTTGAATTTCTATGAAGGAATAGCAACCAGGTTTGGAGTCCCTGCCACTATTAAATCAGATAATGCATTGGCATTCCTTGGTACAAGGATCACTGAATGGGATGTTAATAATGGTGTATACCTCAGCACTACATCAAACTATTACCCTCAAGGTAATGGATAAGAAGAGTCCATAAACAAGAACCTACTAAGAATTATCAGAAATAATGTTGATGAAAATCAGAGGACTTGGCACACAAAGCTCAAATCATCTCTATGGGCTGAAAGGATCACATCTAAAAGGTCCACAGGAAGCTCCCCATACAAGCTTATATACGGAAAAGAGGCAGTATTGCCCATATAATTGGAGTTGTCCACTTTGGAGCTCATGAAACACTTGGAAATAGCCGAATTTTAACCTATTGCAATCAGATATGCAGAGATAATAGAAGTAGGAGAGGCAAGAGAACATGTAATTCAAATCATGGAGAAAGATCAAACATTGGTCAAGAAGAGATTTGACAAGAATGTAATAACAAAGAACTTTCAAGAGGGGGAATTATTTCTAAAGTGGGATGCAAATCAGGAAAAACCAGGAAAACATTCCAAGTTTGATGCCATTTAGAGTGGCCCCTACATGGTCAAAAGATGTACAAGTAGCAATGCCTTCATGATTGCTAAGTTGGAAGGTGAAGAATTACAGGTTCCAATCAATGGGATCTACCTCTAACACTGCTACTAAAAGGACAAAACCCTCACCCTTGTAAATATTAGCCTAGGTTTTCAATTTCTCCAAGTGCGTGTGTGCATTGTCTTGTTGTAGCATAGGTTTTATTTCCCTAAGTGCTCTAGCACAGGTTTTGTTGCTCTAGGTTTACGTCATTATACAATTCAATGCACCTCAAGGAGAATGCGTTAGGCCTGTCGACACTAAAATTTTCCTTCATAATTTCTATTTCATTAATGTATGTATTAGGAATAGGATGTTGTTAAGTATAATTAGTAGTAGTGTCCAATAGAAGATAACGGCGATGCCGGTACGACACCGCCAATAATGTATAGTACATAGTCAAAAGTACAATAGGAATGTTGTGGTAAAAAGTAAATATTTGTCGTAAGTGGTCCAGTAATGTTAAAATTTCAAATTTAGGAAGTAGGGTCTACATGATTAGGAATTAGAAATATTATATTGGTAATAAGGACAAGGAGTGAGGTCATAAATATTTTGTGTATTTTATTGGTAAAAAGTCAAAAAATGTGGAACCCATGTGAAATGATAAGGTTTATCTTATCTTAAAAGATAAGCTTACATGTACAGATAAGAGTTAAGGTATGGAATATGATTTGTCAAAGTAGATTTCTTATCCTATCTTAGAGATAAGATGGATAATCCTAGAAGTTCTATAAATAGAGAGGCCACCCCCCTCATTTAGCATAGAGAGAAGTAGTGAGAAATATTGTATGAGTAAGTGTGTAGAGGAAGCCATCATTTAGAAGGTGTGTTAAAGAATCCATTGTGAAGTTTCTCCCATAGTTATTGTTGGAAGGCAAGTGAAGTCAGTAACACTTGAAGTACCTCATGGGCGAGATTGTAACAATTTCATGTTGATATTATAATTTACACTGATATTTTAGATTTATCATCATTCCTTCTTATAATAGTCTATGGTATTCTTGTGTTATGTTTGTTGTTGTGTTTCCAGATTACATCCACCAAACTAAAGTTTGTGCATTAGTAAATAATCATAGCACGAGGAGTCCCCAGTGGAGAATTATCATAGTGCTGGATTGGTGTTGACAGGCCCTTCAACATTTACACTAGGGAGACCCATGCTCGCCATGACAATTGTTAATTTTAAAATAGTACAAAAATAGAGCAACTAAAAGCGGGTTTTGAGGGGATTATTTCCAGAATAGTGGGGTAGGTTCAAGGTCGCCAAGTGTAAACATCATATTCAAGCTTCAAAGAATAGGACCAGTATCAGGTCACCACTCATGACTCCATACCCAATGGATACAACAAGGCAGCTGATCTCTTCATCTAGCAAGAAGATGTTCCCGTGAGTCACCAAATTGTTATCCCAATTTTTTCCCCCTGAAAAAAATGACTAAACTGGACCCTGCACAGGAAGAAATCTAAAGGTTGGTTTTGTCGTACAAGCCCACATTTTGAATCCAAAAGTCAGGTTGCAAGAAGACTAGGAAATGGAGAAACTAGAGGCTCAAAGGAGGCAAACAACGTTAAGGAGGCCAAAAGGTATCAGAAGAGAAATAGCGAAAGGCTCAAAGTCTTCGGGCTTCACAAATTATTTAGAGCGGGAATAAATTGGCTAAGTATGGAAGAGACGGCGGAAGATGCCAAGTGTCTCAACGACGCACCTTCAAGGGTCGAAGCCAAGGGTGGTTCCCCAAACAAGCGCAAATCTTCCATGTGTCCAAGGCCTGAAATGGGAAAGATCCAACCATTGAAAATTTTAACCGAGTGGAAAGAACCATGTGTCAGCTCAGCGTAATTTCAAAATTAAGAGCCCAAGGTGGAAACTCAAACTAGTGCCAGCTCTCCATGTGGTTAGGGTCCAACAGAAGTCAAATGGTAGTGGGTCCAAATCAACTAAGTATAAGAGTTTTGGTTATGGCTTCCACATGTCTCATCAGTGCATATCTAAGGATCAAGCCCAAAAGGTAGTCCCCAAACAAGCGCCAAGCTTCCATGTGTCTAGATCCCCCGAAAATTCACACTGGCCATTGAAAAGTCCTTAAGCCAGTGGAAGGTGCCACGTGTCGACTCAGTGTAACTTCAAAGATAAATCCAAAGAGTGGAGACTCAAACATGCGCCTTCCCGCCATGTAATCAGGGTTCGAGAAAGGCATTGGCCCGAATCAGTTAAGTATCGAAGACTTACGGAAAACACCACATTTCTCTTCGGAACATCTTCAAAGTTAAATCTAAAAGTGGGTTTCCAAGACAAGCATTATCCTTCCACATGTCTCAGGTCCGAAAAGGGATAGATTCGACAATTGAAAAGTCAAGATGGGGTAGAGTCAACGAAGGGTGCCACGTGCCTCAACGGTGCAACTTCAAAAAGGGCAGCCCAAGGGCCAGTCTCAAACTAACATAGAGCTTCAACATATCCAAAAGTCAAAAAAGAAACAAATCCAGCCACTTAAATCGAATAAGTATAGAAGGGATGGCGGAAGCATCCACGTGTCATCTCCACGTAAATTCATAAGGTAGAATCGGGAAGCAAGTCCCAAATGTGCGCTAGCCCTCCACGTGTCCCAGGTCAGATGTATGCCCCTGCCAAACACAAAAGGACTTAGCCAAAACACAAAGGAACAAAACCAAGCCGCAGAAGGAGCCACGTTTCTCTTTAGTGCAACTTTAAAAGAAAAATCCAAAAGCGATCCCCAAACACGCACTAGCTCTACACATGGCCATGTTTCATGTCAAGGCAGGAAGATGGGTCACCTGGGGTAGTTTGAACTTTTGGCCAGAGAAGGTGTAAAGTGTAAAAATATCCACACCTCCACCGACACCCAGAAGAGCCACGTGTTAGGCCTAAATTACATGCGGGGAAGCGGGCCTGGGGAGGACTTTTCGCCCAAATGGAAATTGTGGGCCAGTAGGCACGATGATGATCTTTGGAAAAAAGTGAATTATGGGGCTGCGGGGAATTTTTAGCATTTTTATATTTTTGTGAAAAGGTGCAAAGTGCATTTTGGATCTGCATACCCGTTTTGCTAAACTAGTTTTCGCCATTTATGTACGGATCCGACCCAAACATTCAAATGGATATATCTTTCGATCCAGTGCCCAAAATCCAACAAATCTGGCACCATTGGAAATTTCTCGACCTCTTATACGTCATGGAAACCTGAAACTTTAATTTTGACAAGGTTAGGTGAGTGAAAAATAGGGAAACATCTTCATGTCATTAATATGTGATCTGATTGCTTCAACAACCAGATCAGATTCGATTTGATGTGACATTCTTCCTTCTTTGACGTGTTGAACAGACATAGAGCGGAAGACTCGAAAGATTGTGGGTAGATTTGTAGGGGCATTGATGGCCAATAGTTGAGCTCCAAATCAGGTTTCCTGCTTGTTCTCTCCTCCTCTCTTCACTGCATCTATAAAGGTAAGAGCTTGACACATTGTAAATGGTTGGACATTTTTGTTTTGCCCCTTCCCTTCTTCCCTTGTCTGTAAGTGAATTTTTGGAGTTTTCTAAACCTCCAATTCAAGTTGTAATACAAAGTTTTGCCTCTTGGCTACTGTAATGTATAGTATTAACTCTGGAGCAATAATATATGTCTATGGATGATTCTCAACCCTCTCATGTTTTCATTGTTGTATTTTGATCTCTGATTGTAGTTTGGTTATCTGTGCATGGTGGTTGTATTGCATTTCTATGGTCTTTGTTAAATTACAAAATGGGTGTTTAACATTCCTTCAGTTCATCACCTTGATAGCTTAGGTTTATTTTCTCGCGTCTTCTCAACCCTGTCTCCTTGGAAAGATAGAGTAGGTTTTAAAGTAGATCTTTTGTAATTTATTTTTGCGCACCTGAACAGAGGAATAGGAACTGGTCTTCATTCGGAGAGCTCTCTCGATTTTAAAGTCCCACACTTTGAGAGATGCTCCATGTTGTGTAATCACACTGAGAATCTCAATCTGTCAAGTTGCAGACATTCAAGAGTGTTGTGATTTTGCACTAATAGGAGCTCTGAATTTTGTTGAAGATGATTTGTTCCTACAAAATGTTAGATGTCAAACAAGACAATGATGATATGATAATAATTGAATAAAATAATACAAATATAGTTATAATCTCATGAAGGACGTTCACGAGTGATGCAAACACATTAGAAGGAAATTCAAGAGGCGTGTAACTATTGTAGGGATTCTCAGGCATGAGAAAAATTTTGTATGTCACAAGAAATCTCATATATTTACATGCATCTATCTATTTTGGAAAGGGAATAACTTGGTTTAATAGGGTTGATGACAACTAGGCTGGGTCACCGCCAACTATAGGGAAACTTTCCCCAAAGGGGTTGATTTTGTGTTTTAGTCACGATTTTAGGTTTTTAAGAATGGAAAAAGATATTTAAATATTATAGGTGGGAAAAGGTTGTTTAGGGATTTTTCATGGGTAGTTAGGGGATAAAGATGGGTACTATAAAATCTAGGAAAAAGCATAGGGATGTATGTTTAGGATAAAAATATCATAAAAATAAATTCCATTAGGGAATAATTAATGGGTATTATTTAATTAATGTTAATTAATGAAGATTAAAGGTGATGGGATAATAAGTGGGCACGTTACTAAATGAAGGGGGATGGATTAAATTAAAGGGGGTCCAGGTAGGACCATGGTGAGATATATGCACACATGAAAACAAAGGTTGAGATACTAAATTTAGGTGTCTACACTCAAAAGACTTGATTTTTCTTAAAAGCCTAAGGACTGGGAGTAATTAGTCCCTCATGTTGTTTGAAACGATATTCTTGAGTGTTGATTATCAAAGATTATGATCTAAGAGGAAAAACATTCCCCCTTTTTTAAGATTTTTAGAGAGGAAGGTATATAATACAAAGAACTTAGCTGCTCAACACCTTCCCCATTCATAAATTTGGAAACAAAAGTCTAGGAAGAACATATATACTTTGAAACTTTCCAGTAAACCCATAAACCACACCATTACACACAAATCTTGGCCTAATTTATACCAACTCAAAAAATTAGAGCTTGGAAGGAATGGACATTTTCATACCCCCATAAGGTATTACTTTATCTAAAATTGATCATGTAGAATTTGAAAAATTGAATGGGAGGAGGCCCATGCCCCCAAAATCCTATTTTAATAACTAAAATTTGAATAGTGTCGTGAAGAATGAATTAATTAATTGTGCCTTGGTAACTTGATCTAAAGTATGTCATTTGTATTTGTAACTATGTGAGAATCCTATAAATAGATGATATAATTAGTAGAAATTAAAAACATCAGTAAATCTACCCTCTATCTAGAAACTTATAAAATGGGAAAGAGTGTACCATTTTCCTAACTTAGTGTGTAGTTTTGACGTTTTTTGAATTCTACCAAATTTCAATAATTGTTACCTCTTCTATAGATTTGATCCCTGTAAATAAAATTCATGTATTATGTAACCTATATGTAATTGTAGAAATAACCTAATGAACACCCCCACTTTTGAGGTTTATGTGATAAAGTATTTAAGCACACTGCTCAAAGGAATATATGTGTACCCATGTACCATATGTTTGAAAATATACATAGAAGGTTGGAATGGTGGAAACATTTTCCTGTAAAATGTGTCGTGCATGGTGAAAACTATGGTGCCAATAAAAAACAACATGCAACATAAAACAAGAAAGAATACATGTGTAAACTAAATAGAAACAACATATAAAACTATCAATCATGTCATACTCCCATAAATAACCTCTTTATCTTCATTTCTCTTTATTTGGTATCTTGTAAGTTTTCTTCTGACCATTTTTTGGCATTCGTTAAAATTCAGATGGAATTTCCTTGATCTTGTTGGGATATCTATGTTTTATTTTCTTATATGTCTAGTTTATTCTTCAACCTATTTTGATTTTGGTGCTTTTAGCTGTAAAAGGGAGGGGGGGCCTCTTAAAACCCCCTTTTTACCCATTAATAAAAATAAATAAAAGATATTGTAGCATCACCTCAAATGACTTGTATTTTTCAGTGAATCTCAAAGAAAATAAAATTGAACAATATTAAAATAAACCAAAGAGAGAGAGAAAGTAGGGAAAAAATTATGTTTCCAAATTCAACTATTATGCTTCACCATAAATGATCTCTTGTAGAATTTGATGTAATTTTATCATTACCCAAATAGTATAGCTAACGCATAAAACAAAAGGGGAAAGGCATCGAGTATGAGGAACAAATCAAATTAAAACTTAAAATGTCACAAATTTGCAACAGTTTGGTTAATAGGTATGGAAGATTATGAATGTACTTCTATCCAAAACTATTTGTTGGATACAACAACTATGAAAGTAAGATATACTATCATTTTCTTAGTCTAACTTAATCCAATAAACAACTTAATCTATTCAAAATAAAAATAAGAAGTATCTAAAAATATGAGGGAAGAAACAAGGTATTAATCATTTGTTTCTATAGAAATCTTGTATTCAATATTATTTCCAGCCTTCTTATAATGTTTTTGCAATTATATTTATACCCTCAAGGCTTTAATGAAATCAATGGTAAATTTTTTGGAATAATCTTAAAAATAATCCTAAAAACAAATAAATCCTTGAAGCATTCAAGTATCCACCTCCATTAAGAAAATATAAAAAAAGAATCATTTTTCAGTTATTAATCCTCTAAGACTTCCAATCATAAATTCGCATCTACTTGCTTGCAGGTTCTAAAATTATGAAGTTGAATTCACATTTTCTAGGTAAAAGTCCATAATATCCCAAATTTGAAAAACTATCATACATGTGGAAAAATCACAATTCCAGTATGATTTTATTGTCACTAAATTATATCATCTATCCCCATGAATAATTAGTCTTGCAAAAATGTTGGGGTCTCCAATGTTCCCATATAAGGCATACATTTATTTTGTGATTTAATTTTATTCATATTTTCATTTACTTGATTTTGTTAATTATTTTGTTGACCTTGAAAAGGCTAGGGATCTAACAGAGGTAGATCTTTAACTACCAGAAAAGTACTAATCCATTTTCTAGTTTATGTTTGTGCATATTCAAAGAAATATCACTTTCCTATTGAAAATAACTCAATACTTTGTCCCATAAAAATAAATAGTGGTTTCTTAAACCCATTTACTTTATGTATCAATTAAATTAAAGGTGTATTAATTTATAACTCTTACATGTGACCCCTAATTTTGTATATAGTTGATACTCATTTAGAAGGTGTATTATGTAAAGATGTCATGAAACTTTGGTGTTACAAAGACTATACCAATATTGTATGCAATGAAAAACTACAGTAATGAAACATACACAAATAATAATGCAAACCTCCCTATAATCCTTCTGTGAAAACCTTAGTAAGGTTGTGGAGACTTCGTCTATGGAACCTTGCAAATGGATGTGGGTGTTATTGAATGCTCTCCAAATATGAGTTCAAATTCTACAAACACAGATGTTTTAACTCAAGAAATTTTAGCAGAGTGATTGTACTTAAAATTCAATAGGATTTGTAAGAGAATAAGCCTTTAATTTATAGAGGAAGAAGAAGTTAAAGTTGGTTACATACGGGTAAATGCATATGCTAAAAATAGCATTGGAGAAAGTTACAGTAGTGTCGGGGCATTTAGGGGCAGTAATGGATTTAATTGTAGAATTTGCATCTTGGAAGGTGGTTGTACATGCAATTCAATTGCCCCCCACCTTTCTAGGATTCTAGAAGTACAGTTAGCTAGTATGAGGATGTGGAGTCCAAGTGGAGTCTAAGTGGAGTTTGATCAAGTGGCAAATAACTAGGATGTGCACACACTTAATTAATTAATTAATAAATAATAATTAATTTAGCTAAAGGGGTACTAAGGATACATGGGATTAATTTAATTAATCCAAAGGGGTACAGTGTGTATTAATTAATTAATATAATCAATTAATCACAAATGGGTGAATAACAGGGTGTACTAAGATAACACTAAGAACAAGCGGAAATAGAAGTGTAGTTTTGGGGTGTCTACATTTTTCCCCTCTTTAAAGTGCTATTGAAAATTAATAGTTCTTTAAAGATAGTAGACGCATGCAGATCGGTGAGTGAAAATTTTGAGAAGCATTGGGATGCCCCAATAAGAAAAATGGTAGAGGAATGGCCCCTCAAGTGGGTGGATGATGCAGCAAGGCGATGGAAAACCACTTGATAGGAAGGAAAAATAAGGATTGGAACAAGGATGGTAAAAGGAATGTGATCGTAGCATGAGTGTTATTTGGAGATTAATTATTTAGAGCAACTTGATTTTTGTTGTTGCACAATAGAGTTATCACCATGATTATGAAAGAAAAAAGATGGTTAACCTAGATGCGCATAAACAAACACACACAACAAAGAAAAGATTAAAAAGGAAAAAAAAACCCAATATACAAAGTAGGTGTCGGAACCAGGGTTATAAAGGAACCAAGATGTAATCACACTACTTGTAAGTGGTCCAAAAAGAGTAAACATCAACAATACAACACAAATTCGAAAAGGAAGACAATCAACCATGCCCCTAATGCATGCCACAATGATGGTTAAGTAGATAAAAATGCTCCTAATTGGGAATAGGATCATACTGGAAGACAGGAGTTAAAGTGACTCCTTATGAAACTCTTGCTGAATCCATTGTGCAAATGATAAAAGTTGAAATTGCCCCAGGTGAAGTTATATCATGAAGGAAAATCAATTATGTGACTTTCCCCAAGCAGAGTTATAATATCACGCAAAGGGAAGAACGTGATAGTTGTAATATTGGAACAATCACTAAAGTAATAGATAAAAGTATGATGTTTATCAAGATTGTATTGAGACGTTGAAGGATTGACTTCAAGGGTTTTCCAATTGTAGGATTTATGTGATAAGTGAATGTTTGTTCGAAATTTTTGTAATTGTTTTTATTGTTTTGAAAAAACTATTTGATTTTTTTTGGATTTTTGAAATATTTGATTTTTTTGGATTTTGATTTATATTTGATTTGTTTGAATTTTTGATTCATATTTGATTTTTTTGGATTTTTGCAAGTTTTGAAATACACATGCAAAAAAAATGAAGACATTCCATGGTTTAAATAAATCAGGAGGAAAACATAACACGTGAAAATGATAAAAAGATACAAAATAAACAATAGAAAGAAACCCAATATGAACAGCAAAGAACCACACCAAATTTATATGTGAACTAGGATGCAAATAAATTTCCTGCAATTAGTCTATAGTAAAGAAAAAAAAAGTACAACAAACAACAATAATAAATTGAAAGAAGAAAAAAATTGTCACAATGTTAACAAACTACAACATGCAAAAATGACGTCTAATGACACTCCGAATGTATTCCACATTGAAGAACTAGACAATTTTGAATTCCCCCAATCAATAGCTTAACACGTGAGAGGATTGGATCAGGGTGAAGAGCGAAGTGATACTTAGATAATCTGAAAGATAATCTTGTTGGATCCCATTGAAGTTCAATATGTATTGGATTAAAATGTAAAATCCTAGTATGCCCCAAGAAAAGTTATATTACGAAAGGGTAAATGATTTCCTCGAGCATAGATATACACCATGGGTATTAAAGATGAGTATGATCTAGAACGATCATGAGGGAGCACCGTCAAATGGAAAAATTGTTGAACTGTGTTATCTAGTTGTTGAAAGTTTGTCAAACATTATCTGAATGTTTTGATTATGACAATTTGAAACTATTTTTGGAGTTTTGGATAGTTTTATATTGCTTTTGTATTTTGAACAATTTTATATTATTTTTGAAGTTTTTGTGAAACATTTTTGAAGTTTTGTGAAACATGTTTACAATTTGTTTTTTATAGTACAACTCGGTAAAAATGGTGCATTGCTTGAAAGAAGGTTTAAATAATAAGAAAACATTCTAGTCCATTGGTAGAATTGTAGATGATAAAATGATAAGGTGTTTCACTCCGCTCATGGCTCTACGCAACTAGGAAGATGTAAGGGCTTATCACCAAGAGCCAAGAAGGACGTGAAAACAAGATGAACGATGATATAAAAGTGAAGATAATGGATGCAAAGATACAAGGTGTAACAATTTTCCGTGTGAGAAGAAATGCAACTCGTCTTCAGTCAAGATTATCTTACCGATTACAAGATAATCCACTTTATATTTTTTGACTCGACTTAGATTTGTTGATGGCCTACTGATTGGAAAAATCCAGGTGAAGAAATTGTTTGTCTCTCTTTGTCATGAGCAACTAAATTACTTCTTGGGATGTTTTTGTTGAAGCACTTTAATTAAGATTTCATAAAGGCTTTATTGAAAGATTATTTAGTAATTTTTGTGAAGGACCCCCTACATGTTTCTCCATGTCACTAGGAAGAGATAAGGTCTCAAAACTGAAAAAAAAAATGTAGGGGATTGAGGGATTTCTCTGTTCCCAGTCTCATACTGCCAGTAAGAAGTATGGGATTTTCACCAAAGACTGTGAAGGATGAAAGGTGTATTGATTTTATAATATTTTATTGTATTTTTAGATTGATTTAATTTGCCTTGTATGTTGATAGTGTGCTTTTTGGGAAGGAAAATTCTTCCCCCGAGTCTCAACCTCATGCGAATACTAGGACACAAGGGTTAAACACCATAGATTTAGATGGGCAGTCAAAAAGGACCGGTTAAATAAGTTTAGTGCTTTCAGTTAAAGAGAGAGCTTATTTGAAATGATTTTACCACCATTAATCTTCAAGACAAAACCGTAGATTAAAAGATATGAAATTGTGGAAACCATAATAGAGACGAGACACAAAATTACCAAGAGGAATAAGGTTAACCTGGGTGATGAATAGGTGAAGGAGGTGAGTATATGACAATGGTATGATTAAGGTATCTGTCAATAGATGGAATAATTAACATTATTTGGACATACTTTATCGTTTTAGATGGGAAAACAATTCTCTAATACAGATTTTGATTTTCTTTTTATGCTTTTTAAGTTTTCTAAATGTTGGTGGATGAGGAATTGAAATGGACTTGTCAAGAAATATGTCCATGTTTATTGAAGTTGAAGGATCCTGAAATATGAGACTTATGTGGATAAAATCCAAGTCAAGATTTGATAAGTCCTGAAATACGAGACTTGTATGGATATGATCCAATCTAAAGGAGTGAATATAAAGATTCAATAAGTCCTATAATATGAGACTTAGGTGGACAGGAACCAAGTCAAAATATTGAATCAAATGATTCAATGGGTCCTGAAGTACTAGACTTGGGCAGACAAGTTCCAAGTCAAAGTATGTGTGATTAGATGAGTCTTCGATGGGATCGAAAGACATATGCGATATTAGAAGAATATTTTCAATGTGGGAATATATTGAGATACATATTCACATATGAGTGAAATAGTGCGAGGAAAGAAGAATTGATCTCTAAATATATACTCAGGGTTCCTTGTAAGCCATAGAAAGGAAATAGTCAATGTTTCTCCTTCTAGGTTGTGAATTAGTTTATTGGACAAAATATTTGTAATTAAAGCTTGAAACAGTTTAATAAGGATATTCCTGCATATACGTACCTCAAAAAATATACGCATGTAGATATATTGACAAGTAGTAATCATCATTGATGATAATCCTGTAGGATGGATCATGTGAGGTATAATGAACACAGAAGGTTGCATTGCCACAAGTGTCCAAGCTTGTTGTGGTTGTATTTCAACAGCAAGACTAGAGATGTTAGGTGTAGGATCTGGAATGGGATAATAATGGAATGAAGCTCAATTGTGCTTGATGAAGTACCCTCCTCTATCATGTCAAGTGTTGAAAGAGAGTCTTGAAGCAAATTAAAGTTCTCGTTAGGTGTTAGAAGATGATCTGAAACATGTTTAATGTCTGTTTGGAATATAGGAAGAAAATATATAGAATAAATGGATTGGTTTGAAGGGAGAGATACTTGACCTTTGTCGTGATATCATGGAATGTCAATATGAATAAAAGTGGTAATAATAGTCAACTCTTCATTTGAATGTGTGGAAGTTGACATGTCATTAGTTGCAAGAGCTTCATCGTCAAGATCTACAAATATCTTTGCGTCATCAATTATCGAAGGTCTTGTAAGAGGATATTTTATCATCCCAACCTCTTTGAGTTGATTAAAGACACTAGAGAGACTTTCACCGAGGGGTGTAAAATTACATTTAACTTTACTTGGTGTATTTTCTTGGCTAGGTTGTATGATTGGATTTTTGATTGATTGGTCATGTATGTTGGGAATATTACAATTATCCATGACACCAGCAGTGATGACATTGAAGTTGCAGTTGATGTACCAAGATTCATCATGAGAAGCTCTAGTACGGTGATTATTGCAAGTGAGGTTGAAAGAAAATTGTTTGATGAACTGTTAGAGTAGGTATTTACCTTAGCTCGTGTTCATCTAGGTACTTTATTTACCTTTATTATATTTATCCTCACCCACTTATGTGTGTGGATATTTCTTTTTATTTATTTAGATATTAAGGATATATTATCTATTTTTTAGGTATAGTTATTTCCTTGATCTATGGTATTGACAAGATCATTGATGTCTAGTTCTTTCTTAAATGTATTGTCTTGACTAGTTCTTTGATGACTAGTTATTTCCATTATTTATGGCTTGATCTATGACCTTGACTGGTTCTTAGATTGTTATTCCTTCCCTATATAAGCAAGGCCCATTCTCATTGTATTTCATTGAGTTACATAATAATATATGATATTGTTGCTCATTTTTTTGTAAAAGTTTTAAGTAAAGTTATTCTGGCGAATTGATTTCATCTTATAAATCGTGGTGTTTGATTAGCATCTGTGTTCTTGGCTTCGTACGATCTGGTTATTGTCCCATTAAAATCCTTAGCCCTTGGTCATATGGTATGGTCGTACGAGGGCTTAAATCTTGTGATGCCTACTAGTAGGTGCTTAACTCCAGCCCCCTTTCATTTTATTTGTGTGTTGAAGGAAAGACCATTTTATTTTGTTTTAGTGGCAACTAAAATAAATAGAAGAGCATAATATTGAAAAGCTTTTCAGTTTTGATCAGTAACTCGATTTTGAGTGTCATTTTTCTTGTTTTTTGTGCTCTTTACATTGGAAATATTTATTTTGAGAATCACACTACACTTATAAAGTGTCATATTGTAACACGCACTCATTATAAAGTGCCAAAAATTGGGGGGGCTCTTGTTGCATTGGTTGGGGGTCTTGTTGCATTGTTTGGCATTTCTTTTTGGTGATATTTTGAGGATGGTTTCTACATCTGCATTAGATCATGTTGAGCCATAAACAACACATAATTACCACACATGGAAACCAAAAATGGAAACAATAATTAAGTGGAAAGGATTATGGGCTTTAACTTCTTCAAAACAACCAGTGTTCACTAGAGAATATGAGAAATTTCAGTACTAGTGTCTTGGTTGGATATTTTTTCAAGCCAAAATATGAGGTTCAACCACAGTATATGGGATTAAATCCCTCCTGAAAGACAGGTGAGGCTGATTGTTTATTACTAATCTAAAACACAGCAGAAATAATATATATAATATTCACACTATTCTAACCATTAGGGTTGGGATCCTGAAATCCATATCCACACAAGGTGAAGATAATGCAGTTTTGGAAATGGAATGGATTGGAAAGGAAATTATTATTATGGAAGAAACACAATGGAAAGGAAATGAGAGGAACGTATTTTCTTTCGAGCAAACACAGAGCATGAAATAATCATACGAGTTTTAGATAACAACTGTAATGTTTGAAACAATTAGAATAATCGAGAGTGCTAAACAAAGAATAGCTTAAGATTTTGAACATAAGAACAATATCTTAAGAGAGATGAATCTCAAAACACAAAGTTTGCAAAATAGCATCTATTTCTATTCCTCAAATGATTAAAAGAAAACACAAAGTTTTTCTTCTTCACAATAGTTCTGAATATTCCAAAAATATCAACCCTTTGGAATGCATAAGTATCCCTTGTTTATAATAAAAAGAGTTGAGAGAAAATAGGATAAATCCTAGAAAATAGTCTTTTAATGAGAGTCCTATTTTTCTTGACTCTCACGTAGGAGACCAAGTCAAAATTTTCTTCCTACATGATGAAACGAAAAATGAAAAAGACATGTTGATTTCAGGATTGAAATGACATGAAACATTATGCCTATTCTATTTCATCATCTTTGTCTTCCTCTAGCAAAGCCTGCTTGTCCCGAAATTCTTGGAACTTCTTGATTATGCCCTGCATCTCATCTTCATCAGGCGCAGTGGAGTGGTCGCTCAGGACCTCACATGTTTCTTGAGTATCGCTCACGTTACCAGGAAGTTTCTTCAATCTCTTGTTGAGTTTCCTCACTGATTCCAAATCCTACTCAATATTCACGAACCTATCAATGATTTCTAGACTAAAGCCATAAGTTGGCTCATGCTGAATTGATTCTTGGATATGCTTGTAAAGATCGTCAACAGTCATAATACTTGATCTTTCATTCAACACTTTAGCGCAGATCTTGGTTAGCTCTTCTTTTATGTCATTTGTGGCATAAACCAATTGATCTCTTGATTCCCTCAATTTGCTGCAAGGTTCATTGAGAATATTTATTTTGAATCTGATGGCTTTGGTTAGTTGAAAATGCTTGTCCCCATGTGGAATGATTCCTTCTTTGATCAAGACGCGGGACGGAACCTGTTTCAGTGTATTGAGGGCTTCAAAAGTTAACTCTAGGTTCCCAGCTTCTACCAAAAACTCATCATCCATTTTCTCGCCATCCTTCCTTATATTCTCCAAGGATTTGTAGACTTCCACGGTGTCATCAATGACCTATTTTCCTTGCAGGAGTAGCCTCTAGATCCATTCATCAACCGTTCTACCCTTCTAATTAATCTTCTTAATCCTGGGTACTGATGAGAAATCAAACCTGATAGGATTAGAGGTAGAGGATGACAATGTTGACTCAAGAGGCTTTGAGATCTTGAGTAGTAATTTTGTCAGCTGCTCTACTTTCTCTTTTAGCTCATCTTTTTTAGCCCTCATTTCCTTTAGCTTCTGGCACAACACATTCATGGCATCTTGTGCATCCTGTTGTGCTCCCTCCATTGTTACTTTTCCTAGATCAACCATTGTGATCTGATAATCGGTGACCATTATATCATTCTTTGTTTTTTCAGCTATGAGAGTGGAAATCTCCGCAAACTTATGCCCTGAGGCATCCACTGAAACCCTTCAAACCATTTTGGGTTTCTTGGTAGACTTGGCAAGAGTGACCTTGAGGGAAATGAAATCAAAGGTTGGTAGGGGAACTACCACCTTCTTCTTCCTTGGGGTCTGATCTATTAACCATTGAGGCATACTGGAAGAATTTTCTCCCATCGTAGGTGTTACGATCACATCTGCAGGTGGAGGAAGGTTTTCTTGTGGAGTGGTGATCACTGCGAGTGTAGTTTCCGTGGGAATGGACTCACAGAATGAAGGTAAAGAAGGAGGAGGCATATCCATGGTTAACTTGGGTCCAGTGGGGGGAGGTGAGAGGTCAGAGAAGATGCTAGCCATGGCTGAGGAATTTGGTGAAGAAATCTTAAGCAAGGAAGGCTGAATGGGAGGAGGTAATGATTCTGAAATTAAAGCTTGAGAGGTAAGAGGAAGACTTACCTTTGATGAGCTGCCAACCAAAAGGGGAATGAGAGGTTGACCAACCTCTTCTCTTGAAGGAATATTTCCTTATTCTAGTGGTGGAGCTGAATCAAGTATCTCAGCCGTTTGTGGGAGAGTGGTCAATGATGTGTTCACTTGCTCTTATCCCTTTTTGAAAAACTTAACCTTTATTATCCTCTTGGAAGGGTCCTTATCCTTTTCCTTTTTTTTCTTGGAGGGTCCCGCTTCCAAAGTAGCTAGCTTTGAAAAAATCTTTTCTTTATAACTCATTCCCTAAGAAATGATCCACACCTTAATACACATAAGAATTTGAGTAGCTCTTCTTGTGATAGAAGCTTTCTCAGCAATGGAACAATTAATGGCTAGGAATACATATTGGTCTTCATTCACCCCATCATACGAGGCGTCAACGACACTTTCATAGTCCATGGTACCTTTTGGGTTGTCAGATAGATCTAACATCTGAATCTCTTCAAGTGTTAACATGCTATTTTCCTCTCTTCATATGGCAACTTCATCCCGAAGATCAACCCAAATGTCTTCTATGTTGGGCACATGTAGATATAAGGTCTCGTACGACTTAAGGACTCCTCGGAAATCAAACCCATCTTTGTGCTTCATGTTCTTCTTTAAATTTTCCTGTAGCTTGTGCACCACATTCTTGGCTTTAACCACTGTTGAGCACGTGTACCTTCCAATGGAAATAGGGAAGGAGATGGCAGCCTTGTGCTTACTCTGTTGGAATTTGTGAAAATACAACAATTGTCTAACCAACTCCATTAGGATCATCTTATCACCTGAGAACCTGGGCAAATAGAAAGGATCACCCGGGTACATGACCACCCGAAGGTATGTGAACTTCTTGAATTACAAGAAGATATAACCCCATTTTGATACTTCAGCCCATGCCTCGTCAGAGACTCTTCTTTTCCTTAGATCAAGGTTCATCATGCAGATGTTTTCATAAAAGAAGGCATCATTCACTCTTCTGAATTGATCCTGGGACCCCTTCATTGTCAGCTGAGGGAAGCACCGATATATGTGTTTTGTTTCCCTATTTCCCTTTGCATCCAACCCTAGATAATTTCACATGTCGGCTGCTGCATAGGTGACGTATGACGACATATAGAACATGCCAGTAGACAAGACTTTTTTCATCTGGGAGTCTATCTCATCACTTATAACACTACTCCAATCGATCCCTTAGTCATTCTTCTTTATGATGACCATGAATTGATACATCCACCCTTAGACGTATCTTGACTCAGGGAGTCCAAATATAGACTCAACAGGGTGATGATGTCACTAATTTCAAGGATGAAATCACTCCTAGGGACAAACTTGGGAAACCTAGAGATGGCTAGCTTGGCCTTGATCAAGAAATTTTTATTTACATTTCCGATGCAATCTTTTTTATCATTGTCCCAGGTCTTCTGTGCTGATTGAAGGTTCAAATCAGCATATTCTTCAAAGTTGGGCAATCTTAAGAGGTCATCAAAGTAACCTCCTTCCAACTTCACTATGGTTTCTCCTGCTTGATTTCTCACTGAGCGGGAAGCTGATTCATAATTGGAATTGTAGGAAAGAATGAACTCGTATCATTGAGCAGACATTGGGAATCCTACTGCAAGAGGGAGGCCACTACCATCCATTTACTTCATCCAGGGACTCTGAGAAGAATCCTTGATTATATTCCAAAAGTATTCCATGTCTATATTACCAAGCTCCGTGTCCCGAATGGCGTAATTACAATCTATGTAGGAAGGTGATTCCATCTTCCAGTACATATACTTCATCTTTCCTGACCTGTCTGACTTATCCTTAGATTGTCCAGGATCAGACATGAGAAGTCTTGAAGAGAGAATTCCTAGATGACTTATGGTTAAACGATCGGGCTTGAAAGCTTGCTGAGCAACCCTACAGACCCACCACAATAACCAGACTTTGAGACTTGCAAAGCACTTTGTGAAATCTAACACACTGTAATGTATATCATAAATTACATTGCGTCGAACACTTTGTGAAACAAGACACAAAGGAAAAACTTAGGGGATGTTAAGCACTTCACAAAACCTGATACAAACAGAGCCAGGGTGATGTTGATCACTTTGTGAAGCCTGATAGATTGCAGAAGTCGAAGGATGTTGAGCACTTGGAGAAACCTAATACTCTATGGAAGCTGAACGATTTCAGACACCCTGTAAAACCTGAAACAAAGGCGTCAGGTTTCTTGGATGTCAGAACATGTAAAATTCCCCCCAAGTTTGTAAGTTAGGATTTTTAGACTCTTCTCAAAAATAAAGAGTATATCCCATGGGAAAAATAAGAAAACACCCAAAGGGTGAATTCCAAACAAGAGATTTAATGGGAATACAACAGGAAATGAAGAAAACAACCCAAAAACCTAAACCTAGAGGGAAGAAAAAGAAATTAGGGAAAAAATGCCAAATAAACACCTCAAAAACAACCCTAAAGACCTCAAAGTGGTAAGAAGATAAAAATACCTTCAATAAATTTGAAAAAAGGTCGAAGACAGATCACGAAATTGATCAAGAGGTTCAGTTGGGTTTGGAGGTCGAAGGAACATGCACGAAAAATCCACGCAGCAAAAATATACCAAGTAAAAATGACGTGTAAAATAAAACTATTTATAAACCCCTAGCATTAATTACACCTCATCCGACACGTGTGCCAACTACCAGACAACTCAATGTTAATGTCATTTCATCATGCTCAGAGTGTCTGAAAACCCGATACAACGGTTTTACTATCAAATCAGGTTTCAGGAAACAACTGACATGAAGCATGAGATGTTTGGATGTTATCAAGTTTCGAAAACCCAACACAAAGGATTGTTTTGGGTTTTCGGGTTTCGGGAAACAAGCGACATGGAGCATGCATTTTGGAAGGTATGTTCTGATGCTTCTGAGTTTTGAAAACACAATACACTGGCTTGTAATTAGATTTCGAGTTTTAGGAAACAATTGACATGAAGCATGCAAAGGATATGTTTCCATGCGATGGAAACCTGAAAACCTGAAAATCTCCTTCAAAGGGCATTTTTAGGATATTTTGTCAAAAATCTTCTATGGTTATCTCAATTCTAGCTGAAATCACTAAAAATGAGATAACAGTTGGCTCCAGTTCGGGACTTTCTTTGAGACATCAAAGGAAGAGAACTCATATATAAAAAAGCTTTATCCATTAGGCTATGGAGTCTGAAGAAGAAAAACCAAAAACAAACAAAGAAAGAAAGAAAAGAAAGCAAACACACAACTGAAAATAAATTATAATACAGTGCAAGAGAGCATCTTGCATTATTGGTGGAACACCTTCAAATGTTGGCCACTAAAAGGTAGAGGGAGAAAATCTCCATCAAGGTATGATAGACATAAGCTATTTTCACCATTCAACTGATGGATTTTGAAAGGACCTTTCCATAAAGAGTCAAACTTGCCATGCATCCCTTTCTGTTCCCTTATCTTATCCCAGAGAAGCACTAGGTCTCCAATCTGGAAATCACGTTGCTTTGATTTCTTGTCAAATATTATTTTGAATTTTATCTGATGGTCTGCAATGTGATCCACCACCTTGCTCCATTCTTATTCTAACCTAGCTAGGTACATTATCCTTTTCTCAATAGAACTTTGAAAGGTTTCATCCTCAATTGCTTTATCCAATCGTAAGGCTGAAAATTCTATAGAGATAGGAATCTCAATGTCAATTCCATATAGCACCTAGAATGGGGGACATTCCAATAGCTTGTTTAGGAGTAATCTGATTGGCTCACAATGCATCATACAATGCCTTGTGCCACGTCCTCTGATTCTCATCAACCATCTTACTGATTATGGTCACTAGGTTCTTATTATTGGATTCAGCCTGACCATTGCCTTGGGGGTAATAGTTGGATGAGTGAGCCAATGTTTTCCCAAATCCATAAAAAAATTTAGTCAACTCATGTGATGAGAAATTGGAAGTTTTTTCAGCAACAATCTTGTGAGGAATGTCGAATCTAACACTTATAATCTCTTTGAGAAAATTACAAATAGCTTCGGAGGTAGCTTGTTTGATTGGAGCAGCTTCCACCCACTTGGTGAAATAGTCAGTTGGTGGTGAGCACACAATAATGACCGGCACTAGATGTAGGGTTTAGTACTCTAATGAAATTGATTTCCCATTGGCAAAAATGTTCTTCAATTACCACAAGTTTTAAGGGGGAGAGCATCCAGCTTAGGACGGCCAACGAAATGTTGACAAGCTTCACACTTAGCCACCCATTCAGCTGAATCTCTAAAGAGATTAGGCCAATAGTACTTGGCCCGTAATATTTTGTAAGCCATCACGGAAGAAGAGAAATTTCCTCCACATGCTAGATTGTGGAAGTATTCTAGCAACCTTATCTGTTGAGACTTATCAACACAACGCAGAAATACGTCATCAATACCCTTCTTGTATATGCCATTATCCCAAAGTATGTATGTTGCAGAAATTAATTTAACTGTCCTCTTTTATTTTTGGCTTAAATGTGAGGGACATTCACCATAGGTTAGGAAGAAAGTGATATCTGCGTACCATTCATCAGTCATGCTTATAAAAAGCACCATGTGCAACTCAGAGGAAGTACCTTTAGTTTCTTCACGTTCCACCTCAGACTTATTTTTTGTAATCAATTGACACAGACATCTTCCTTGTACCAACTTGGTAGGTCTGATGTCCAAGTCATATTCTTGGACTTTTGCTATCCAGTTAACCCTATTGACTACCCAACTCTTGTTGGGTCAGAATGGATTTAACTGCGGTATCAGGAACTAGAACGAGAGTGTGAGAACTCAAGACATAATACCTGAAATGTTTCACTGATCTCACCACTGCATAAGCATGTTTTTCAATCTACGACATCTTCAATTCATGTTCCTTTAGTGGGCAGCTCATGAAAGCAATGGGAGCTTTGAGTCCTTCTTCGTTTTCCTTCATCAAGATAGCCGATACTTATATGTGCAGAAGCATAGTTGTACATGATGAAATCTTTCTTGAAGTCCAGGCATACCAGAATAGGAGCATGAGCAATCGCCCTTTTGACTTATTCAAAATCAAGCTTCCCCTCAGTGCTCCATCAAAATGGAGTTTTATCCTTCATCATCCCAAGGATATCCTTGGTTTTATCAATAATGTTAGGTACAAATGTTCTTAGGAAATTAACCTGCCCAAAAAAGGAGTGCACCCCAGTTTTGGTTGTGGGGTATGGTAAGGCTTTGGATGGCCTTCACCCTCTCTGGGTTGATCTTGGTTCCTTCTTTAGTCACGATATGACCCGGAAACTTTCCTTCTGTTACTCCAAACATGGAATTTTTAGGATTTAATGAAATCCCATGATGCCTGCACCTTAAGAGTACTTGTTCCAGATGATCATAATGATCACTTCACTTTGTAGAGAAGACCGTCAGGTCATCCAAATACACAACTATAACATTTCCCATCAAATCTTTGAAACGTGGCTCCAGAATTAATCAAACCAAAAGGCATCCTCCTGTAAGAAAAGGTTCCCCATACGGTGGTGAATGTTGTTTTATGTTGATCTTCAGCAGCTACCTCGACCTAATTATACCCCAAAAATTTGTCAAGCATGGATAACATTTCTAATCCAGTGACAGTCTGTAATACTTAGTCCATGATGGGTAATGGATAGTTGTCTTTCAATGAATACTGATTGAGGTTCCAGAAGTCAACATAAATCTAGATTTCACCGTTCTTCTTTCTGATTGGGAAAATGTTAGCAACCCAGTTGGAATGATGGATTGGAAAGATAATCCTTGTGTCTAACATCTTCTGAATTTTTGCAAGGATAGTCCCTGAGATCTTTGGGTTGTAATGCCCTTTGCTTCTACCTGTAGGGTTTAACCGAAAGCTTCAAAGGAATGTTATGTTGCATATCCTTGGGCTTGAAAGACTTCAGATCCACATATGACCATGTTAGGATGTCCCTATATATTTTTAGGAGTGAAGTGAATCTTTCTCTTTCCTCCGGAGAACAACATTTCCCGATGTTTACCATCCGTGGTTGATCAACAGAGCTCAGGTTAACTTGATCTACCTCTGACGAGGAAGCACCTTCAGCTTGCCTTTTATTCTTAATGAAACTGTCATGCTTGTCAAATAGGCCTTCCAGAGAAACTAATCCCTTCGGAATCTTATTTCCTTTGAGCTAGATGAATTCACCATCAATTTCTTGATATGAATTTGAGACGGATTCATGGAAAGCCAATTCTGATCCTTCAAAATAAAGCTCACTAAAGTTATCATATTTCTCAAGAAAAGACAATACATGTTGATCATCATTAAACACTTGCCAATGTGCTAAGTTATCTGGAAAAACTTGGACGATACACAATCTCAATGGTATATGTGTCCTATTTGAACTGTGGGTGAGGAAGAAGAAGAGATGCAGAAATAGCTAAGGAATTAGCTTTATCATAGTAATCTCTTAAAACTACCTTAATGGAAAAAGCATCAAAGCATTCTATGTTGTCCCAAACCTTGTTCTTGTAATGTCTTAGGCGATCATTTTTAACCTGATAGGTCCCCCCTTACTTTATTCACAATAAAATCGGCATCTCCCTGCACTTTAAGACTTTGGATTCTGCCATTTCTAATCCTAATAACAAAGCTTCGTATTTGGCTATGTTATTAGTATTATAAAACTGCAACTTGAAAGCAAAGGAAAAAATATCGAAATCTGTAGATATAAGAACCACACCAGCACCTGACCCAGTAGTTGAATAGCTCCCGTCGAACTCAAGGGTCCAAACAACATTAGGATCTTATTCTTTGAATTCTACAAAGGGCACCTTAGATTTCATGAAATAATTACCCAAGCCTGCATCTTTGAAGAGAATTTGAGCCTTGGGATCATCTGATTTAGTAACCAGGTATTTCTCTTATGCTTCGGGGTGAAGGACATGAGGAACTCCATTTACTATAATTTTATCTTTGGTCCAGTCCATGTTGATTTCTCCTCTGACATCCTTGCAGAAACCTCTTCCTAAGATAATACCATATGCTGCTGGAATATTAGCGACTAGGATAATCATTTTTACTCTCTTTTTCAGAAATGCAACAAATGCAAAATGTGCATCCTTGATTTAGCCAATCAAGGGGACTTGTTTGATTTCCATGGAATAACACCGCCCATAAGATTTATTCAAGGTGAATCCAAGGGAATGAGATACTTTTGTGGGCATTACGTTATGAGAGGCTCCTGAGTCAATTATGTAATTGCTGAGTTTACAATCGTTTATAAGTAAGGACAAATAAAATGGTTTGATCTTTCTTGAAGAAGAGGTAGAGGTTATATTACTCTGAGGTAAAGGCTGTGTGGGGCTAGGAAAAATGTATTTTGAAGATGAAGGGATACCAGCCTTGCTTCTAATGAATTTGACAAGTTTCTCAAATTGCTCAGGGTTGGACTACAGGTACTCAGATTCTGACATTTGGATTTTGGTTTTCTTTGCATGATCGATGATGTCGAAAGTGGTATATGAAGGAATGATGGAGGGCTCAATTCTGGTTACATTGTTCTAAGCCGATGGTACTGGCCTTGAGGGCAGAAGAAAAAGAGTTGGAAGATGAAGTTACCTTTTTAGTTGTCTCCTTCTCAGTTTGTGTTGAGATGGGAGATCCTCTTTTAGCCATAACTACGGGAGCTTCTTTACTTTTCTCCGTAGAGCCTTCAACCAGCTTTCTGGGATTTTATGATTGAGATCGAGTGAATACTGCAAATGATTTTCCATCATGCTCATGTTCGTCTTTCTCATAGTCCAAGTACCCGATGCTGGAGTCGCCAACCGAATTGTCAAAAGACTCATTAGCATATCCTGAAGCTTCGAAGGCTTCATGAGAGTCATGATATTCTGGTTCCTCATCCTCCTCAATTATTTTTACTGCTACATTGATGGGAGGAGCTTCGATGGTCAGCCTGGTGGGGGTAGTAATCAACCAGTTCCTGTCTCTCGTAGGAGCACCATTGGTATTATTGAAATTTCATCTAGGAATATCCCGATAAGGAACGTTGGCCACCTGTTAAGACATCTGTTTCTTTAAAGTGATCAAATCATTGGCCATCCTTTGTATCATAGGATCAGTAGTACTCTGAGAAGAACTCTTATTTTTAGGCTTAGATGACTCTTTTCTGATTTTTCCAGCCAGAATGAGATCATCTTCTATTTCAGTCGTAGTAGCTTGAGCAGTAGCTAAATCAGGGATAACTGACCTTCTTAATAAGAAGCTCACATTAGGAGATTGATTGTTAATGAAGAAAAACTTTTGATTTTCAAGAGTGGGAACAACTAGGTTCTGAAATCTTACGGATCAGCTTATTGAATTTGGCTATGAAGTCCTACATGGGTTCATAAGATTCCTTCTTCATGTGTGTAAGCTATGCTAACAAGGTATGAGAATCTTCAGCTAGTTTGAACCTTAATTCAAATATGGATCTTATGGTATCCAAGTTGTTAATGCATGCATTTGGGAGATGGTAAAACCATTCTTCTGCTACACCATGCAATGTCTCAACAAAGAGTCGAACAGAGACATTTTGATGAGCAACTCCAAGGATTCCGCATGCGATAAATAATGAATTGATTTGTTCATCAGGGTGTTTCTTCCCATCACCATTGAATTTAGGAATATTCTTATGAGATCCATGAGGTAGGTCATGCAATGGTGGAGTTAGGGAAAGAGGACCAATAGCCACACCCCAAGGCACAGGTTGTGCTACCATTATTCTAAATGAAGTGCGTACAGGAATATGAATATCAGATAAGAATAATGCATGACAAGTAGTAGAAACTTCTTGTTCTTGAGGAAACCAAGTTCTTTGGATGGGTGAAGAACTTCTTGCTCAACTAGATGTAACACTTTTGGGTGAAAGTCTGAAATTATGCTATTTAAACAGATCAAAGAATGGATCAGTTTCACCCCTGGCTTGGCTTGATAGAGTGAAGATATTTCTGGCCAGCTTGAACTGTAAAATAGATCTTCTGAAAATAAGGCAAATATGGAGTCACCAGACACCAATAGAATAAGCTTAGTCTTATCAATCTGTATATCCCCAACGAAGTCACCAAAAACTGTTGGTTGGATATTTTGTCAAGCCAAAATATGAGGTTGAACCACAGTACATGGGATTAAATCCCTCCTCAAAGACAGGTGAGGCTTACCTATTTATTACTAATCTAAAACACAACATAAATAATAAATATAGTATTCACACTAATCTAACCATTGGGGTTGGGATAGAATCCCGAAATCTAATATCCACGCAAGGTGAAGATGTTGCAATTTTAGAAATGGAAAGGATTAGAAGGGAAATTATTATTATCGAAGAAACACAATGGAAAGGAAATGAGAGCACCGTATTTTCTTTCGAGTAAACACAGAGCACGGAATAATCATACGAGCTTTAGATAAAAAATGTAATGTAATGTTTGAAACAATTAAAATAATCAAGAATGCTAAACAAAGAATAGCTTAAGATCCTGAACATAAGAACAATATCTTAAGAGAGATGAATTTCACACACACAAAGTTTGCAAAAATAACATCGGTTTCTATTCCTTAAATGATTAAAAGAAAACACAAAGTTTTTCTTCTTCACAATAGTTCTCAATATTCCAAAAATCTCAACCCTTTAAAACACACAAGCATCCCTTATTTATAATAAAAAGGAGTAAAGAGAAAATAGGATAAATCCTAGAAAATAGTCCTTTTAATGAGAGTCCTATTTTGCTTGACTCTCACATGCAGGAGACTAAGTCAAAATTTGCTTCCTACATGACGAAACGAAAATGAAAAAGACATGTCGATTTCAGGATTGAAATGACATGAAACATTATGCCTATTCTATTTCATCATTTTTGTATTCCTCCAGCAAAGCCTGCTTGTCCCAAAATTCTTGGAAATTTTAGATTATGCCCTTTATCTCATCTTCATCAGGCATGGTGGAATGATCACTTAGGAATTCACACGTTTCCTAAGTGTCGTTTGCATTACCAGGAAGTTTCTTCAGTCTCTTGTTGAGTTTCCTCAGTGTTTCCAAAGAATGTTCAATCTTCACAAACCTATCAATGAATTCCAGGCTAAAGCCATCAGTTGGTTTGTGCTGAATTGATTCCATGTATCTGCTTATAAAGATCATCAACGGGTAGAATACTCGAGCTTTCATTCAACACTTTAGCGCAAATCTTGATTAGCTCTTCTTTTATGTCATTTGTGCCATCAACCAATTGATCTCTTGATTCCCTCAATTTGTCTGCAAGCTTCATAGAGAATATTTATTTTGAATCTAATGGATTTGGTCAGTTGAAAGTGCTTGTCCCCATGTGGAATGATGCCTTCTTCTATCAAGATGTGGGATGGAACCTGTTTCAGCATATCGAGAGCTTCAAAAGTTAACTCTAGGTTCCTCGACTTCTGCTAAAAATTCTTCATCTATTTTCTCGCCATCCTTGCTTTATATCCTCCAAGGATTTGTAGACTTCCACGGTGTCATCAATGACCTCTTTTCCTTGCAGGAGCAGCCTCTAGATCCATTCATCGACTGTTCTCCCCTTCTCAGTAATCTTCTCAATCATGAGTACCGATGAGAAATCGAACCTGATAGGAGTAGAGGATGATGGTGTTGACTCAGGAGGCTTTGAGAGCTTGAGTAGTACTTCTGTCAGCTACTCTACTTTCTCTTTTAGCTTATCTCTGTTTGCCTTTGTTTCCTTTAGCTTTTGGCACAACACATTCATGGAATCTTGTGCATCATGTTGTGCTACCTCTATTGTTAATTTTCCTAGAAAAACCCTTGTGATCTGATAATCAGTGACCATTATATCATCCTTTGTTTTGTCAGCCGTGGGAGTGGCTATTTCTGCAAACTTATGCCCTGAGGCATCCAATGAAACCCTTGAAACTATTTTGGGTTTCTTGGCAGACTTAGTAGGAGTGACCTTGAGGGAACTGAAATCAAAGGCTAGTAGGGGAACTACCACCTTCCTCTTCCTTGGGGTCTGATCTATTAACCATTGAGGCATACTGGAAGAAGTTGCTCCCATTGTAGGTGTTACGGTCACATCTTCAGGTGGAGGAAGGTTTTCTTGTGGAGTGGTGATCATTGTGAGTGTAGTTTTTCATGGAAATGGGCTCAGGTAATGAAGGCATAGAAGGAGGAGACATATCCATGGTTAAATTGGGTCTAGTGGGGAGAGGTGAGAGGCTGGAGGAGATGCTGGCCATGGCTGAGGAACTTGGTGAAGAAACCTGAAGCAAAGGAGGTTGAATGGGGGGAGGTAATGATTATGAAATTAGAGCTTGAGAGATAAGAGGAAGACTTACCTCTGATGAACTGCCAACCAAAAGGGGAATGGGAGGTTGAATAACCACTTCTCCTGAAGGAAGATTTCCTAGTTCTAGTGGTGGAGGTGAATCAAGAACCTCAATTGTTTGTGTGAGAGTGGCCACTAATGTGTTCCCTTAATCTTCTCCCTTTCTGAAAAACTTAACCTTTATTGGCCTCCTGGAAGGGTTCTTATCCTTTTCCTTTTTTCCCTTGGAGGGTCCCGCTTCCAAAGTAGCTAGCTTTGAAAAACTCCCTTCTTTATAACTCATTCCCCAAGAAGAGCCACGCCTTAGTATGAGTAAGAATTTGAGCAGTTCTTCCTATGATAGAAGCTTTCTCAGCAATGGATCAATATATGGCTAGGAATACATATTGGTCTTAATTCAACCCATCATTCGAGGCGTTAAGGACACTCTCGTTGTTCGTAGTGCCTTCTGGGATGTCAGATAGATCTAACATCTGAATGTCTTCAAGTGTCAACCTGTTATTGTCTTTTCTTCAGATGAAAACTTCATCCTGAAGATCAACCTAAATGTCTTCTATACTGGGCACATGTAGATATAAGGTCCTGTATGACTTAAGGACTCCTCGGAAATCAAACCCATCTCTGTGCTTCATGTGCTTCTTCAACTTTTTTTTTAGCTTGTGCACCATGTTCTTGGATTTAACTACTGTTAAGCACGTGTACCTTCCGATGGAAATAAGGAAGGAGATGGCAGCCTTGTGCTTACTCTGTTGGAATTTGTGAAAATCCAACAATTGTCTAACCAACTCCATTAGGATCAGCTTATCACCTAGGAACTTGGAAAAAAAAAAGGAACACCTTGGTACATGACCACTTGGAGGTATGTGAACTTCTTGAATTGCAAAAATATACAACCCCATTTCGATACTCTGGCTCACATGCTTTGTTAGAGACTCTTCTTTTCCTTAGATCAGGGTTCATCCTGCAGATATTTTCATAAAAGAAGGCATCATTCACTCTTCTGAATTGATCCTCGAAACCCTTCATTGTCAGCTGAGGGAAGTACCGATATATGTGTTCTATTGCCCTATTTCCCTTTACATCCAACCCTGGATAATTTATCATGCCGGATGCTGTATAGGTGATATATGACAACATATAAAACTTGCCAGTAGACAAGATTGTCTTCATCTAGGAATCAATCTCGTCACTTATAAGACTGCTCCAATCGATCCCTTGTTCGTTCTTCTTCATAATGGCCATGAATTGATACATCCACCCTTGGAATTCTCTTGACTCGGGGAGTCTAAATACTCGACTCAACAGGGTGATAATATCACTGATTTCAAGGATGAAATCACTCCTAGGGAAAAACTTGGGAAACCTAGAGACGGCTGGCTTGGCCTTGATCAAGAAATTTTTATTCACATGCTTGATGGAGTCTTCTTGATATTTGTCCCAGGATTTCTGTGCTGACTTAATATCTACATCAACATATTCCTCAAAGTTGGGCAATCTTAAGAGGTCATAAAAGTAACCCCCATCCAACTTCACTATGATTTCTCCTGCTTGATTTCTCATTGAGCGGGAATCCGAGTCATAATTGGAAGTGCAAGGTAGAATGAACTCGGGGGCACTAGGCAGACATTGGGAATCCTACTGCAAGAGGGAGGCCACTGCTGGTTATTGACTTCATCCAGGGATTCTGAGAAGAATCCTTGGTTATGTTCCAAAAGTATTCCATGTCTATGTTACCAAGCTCGGTGTCCCGGATATCGTAATTGCAATCTATGTAGGAAGGGGACTCCATCTTCTTGTACTTGTACTTCATATTTCCTAATCTATTCAAATTATCTTTAGATTGTCCAGGATCCAACATGAGAAGTCCTGAAGGAAGAATTCTTAGATGACTTCTGGTTGAACAATCGGGCTTGAAAGCTTACTAAACAACCCTACAGACCTGCCACACTAACCAGACTTTGAGGCCTGCCAAGCACTTCGTGAAACTCGACACACTGCAATGTATATCGAAAAGTAGGTCATGTCAGACAATTTGTGAAACCCTACACAAAGGTAGAACTCAAGTGATGTTAAGCACTTCGCAAAACCTGATACAAGCGAAAGTCGAATCATGTTGAACACTTTGCAAAACCTGACATAAGCAGAAGTTGGAAGATGTTGAGCACTTGGAGAAATCCGATACTCTGCGGAAGCCAAATGATGTCGAACACCCTGTAAAACCTGAAACAAAGGCATCGGGTTTCTAGGATGTCTAAACACATAAAATTCCCTCCGATCTTGTAAATTACGATTTTTAGATTCTTCTAAAAAATCTAAAGAGTATATCCCATGGGAAAAATAAGAAAACACCTAGGATGAATTTTAAACAAGAAGTTTCATGGGAATACAATAGTAAATGAAGAAAACAACCCAAAACCCTAAACCTAGAGGGAAGAAAAAGAGAAGAGGGAAAAACACCAAATGAACACTTCAAAAACAACCTGAAAGACCTCAAAATGATAAGAAGAGAAAAATACCTTCAATAAATTCAAAAAATGGTCAAATATGGATCACGAAATCGATCAAGAGATTCAGTCAGGTTTGGAGGTCGAAGGAGCATCTACGAAAAATCCACGCAGCAAAAATATGCCAAGTAATAAAGACATGTAAAATTGAACTATTTATAAATCCCTATCATTAATTACACCTCCTCCGACACGTGTGCCAACTAACAGACAACTCGACATTAATGCCATGTCATCATGGTTAGCACGTCTGAAAACCTGATACAAAGGTTTTCTTATCAAATCAGGTTTCAGGAACCAGCTGACGTGAGGCATGTAAAAGACATGTTTGGATGTTATCAACTTCCGAAAACCTGATACAAAGGAAAAGTTCGGGTTTCAGGTTTCGGGAAACAAGAAACATAAAGAATGTCTTTTTGAAGGTATGTTCCAATGCTCCTAAGTTCCAAAAACCCGATACACTGTAATGTAATCAGGTTTCGAGTTTCGGAAGACAACTGACATGGTTCATGTAAAATACATGTTTCCATGCGATGGAAATCTGAAAACCAGAAGATCTCCTTCAAAGGGATTTTTTTGGGAGATTTTGTCAAAAAATTTCTATGGTTATCTCAATTTTAGCTGAAATCACTAAAAATGAGATAACAGCTGGCTCCAGTTTGGGACTTTCTTTAAAACATCAAAGGAAGAGAACTCATATATCAAAAAGCTTTATCCATTTGGCTATGAAGTCTGAAGAAGAAAAACTGAAAAAAAACAAAGAAAGAAAGAAAATAAAGTAGGCACACAACAAAAAATAAATTATGATATAGTGCAAGAGAGCATCTTGCATTACTGGTAGAACATCTTCAAATGTTGACCATTGAAAGGTAGGGGGAGAAAATCTCCATTAAGGTATGATAGACAAGCTATTTTCACCATTCAGTTGATGGATTTTGAAAGGAACTTTCCATAAGGAGTCAAACTTGCCATGCATCTCTTTCTTCTCTCTTCTCTTGTCCCAGAGAAGTACTAAATCTTTGACTTGAAAATCACGTTGCTTTGATTTCTTGTCAAATACCTTTTGAATTTGATTTGATGGTCTATAATGTGATCCACTACCTTGCTCCATTCTTCTTCTAACCTAGCTAGGTACATTATCCTTTTCTCAATAGAACTTTGAAAGGTTTCATCTTCAACTACTTTGGCCAATCGTAAGGATGACAATTCTATAGAGATTGGTATCTCAGCGTCAATTCCATACAACACCTAGAATGGGGACATTCCAATAGCTCATTTAGGAGTAACCCGATATACCCATAATGCATCATACAATGCTTTGTGCCTTCTCCTCTGATTCTCATCGACCAATTTTATGATTATAGTCACCAGGTTTTTGTTGCTTGATTTAGCCTGACCATTTCTTTATGGGTAATAATCATATGAATGAGCCAATGTGATCCCAAAGCCATAAAAAAATTCTGTCAACTCATGAGATGAGAAATTGGAAGTGTTGTCAGCAACAATCTTGTGAGGCACACTGAATCTAACAATTATATTCTCCTTGAGAAAGTTACACACAGCTTTAGAGGTTGCTTGTTTGATTGGAGCAGCTTCCACCCACTTGGTGAGATAGTTGTGGTGGTGAACACATAATTATGACTGGCACTAGAGGTAGGGTTCAACACTCCAATGAAATCAATTCCCCATTGGTGAAAAGGTTCTTCAATCACCACAGGCTTCAAGGGAAGAGCTACCAACTTAGGACGACCAACAAAATGTTGACAAGCTTCACACTTGGCCACCCATTCAGCTGAATCTTGAAAGAGAGTAGGCCAATAGTACCTGGCCCGTAAGATCTTGTAAGCCATTATAGAAGAAGAGAAATGTCCTCGACATGCTAGATTGTGGAAGGAATCTAACAACCTTACTTGCTGAGACTTTTCAACACAACGCAGGAATACACCATCGATACCTTTCTTGTATATACCATTGTCTCACAAAATGTATCTTGCAGACCTGAGTTTAACTGTCCTTTTTTCTTTTTGGCTTAAATGCGGGGGGACACTCACCATAGGTTAAAAATAAAGCAATATCTGTGTACCATTCATCAGTCGTGCTTACGAAAATCACTTTGGGAAATTCTAAAGAAATACCTTCAATTTCTTCGCATTCTGTCTCAGCATTATGTTTTGCGATCAATTGGCATAGGCCTCTTCCTCACACCAACTTGGTAGGTTTGATGTCCAAGTCATACTCTTGGACTTTGGCTATCCAGTTACCCCGTTGACTACCCAACTCTTGTTGGGTCAGAATGGATTTAACTGTAGTATCAGGAACTAGAACGAGAGTGTGGGAACTCAAGACATAATACCTAAAATGTTTCACCGTTCTCACCACTGCATAAGCATGCTTTTCAATCTGTGAAATTTTTAATTCATGTTCCTTTAGTGGGCAGCTCATGAAAGCAATGGGAGCTTCAATTCCTTCTTCGTTTTCCTGCATCAGGATGGTTGATACTATATGTGCAAAAGCGTAGTTGTACATGATGAAATCTTACTTGAAATTCAGGCATACCAGAATACGGGCATGAGAAATTACCCATTTGACTTCTTAAAAAGTAAGCTTCCCTTTAGTGCTCCATCGAAATGGAGTCTTTTCATCATCCCAAGGATATTCTTGGTTTTATCAACAAATTCAGGTACAAATCTTCTTAGTAAATTGACTTTCCCAAAAAAGGAGTGCACTCCAATTTTGCTTGTGGGTAGGGTAAGGCTTTGGATGGCCTTCACCATCTCTAGATCAATCTTGGGTCCTTATTTAGTCACAATATGACCCAACAACTTTCCTTCTGTCACTGTTGTTGTCCACTCAAAATTCCCCGCTCTGATCAAAATGTAAAAATTTCAAAATTTTGAGTTATGAGTGTCTTTTCTCTAAAGTGCCTAAGTCGTGAAAATGAAGTCGAGAAAATCTGTGTTTTGGGTCATTTTGTATGTATTTCGGGCCTGTCGGACATTTTTGTCCCGCCTGTCCCAAGTACGAAAGTGCATTCTGTTCCCCGATCGGCCGAAATCCCCGAAGTTGTTCCATTTTCGGGCCCGTCGGAAGTTTTTGTCCCAAGTGTCCCAAAACTTATTGTGCGAGTTGTTCCAATTTCGGCCGAAACACCCGAACCGCGCTCCGAATTTTGTCCCAAATGTCCCAAGTTCCAAATTGCTCTTTTGTCCCATTTTCGGCTGATCCGCCCGAGTCACGTACTTCAAAGGTTTCCTATTCTGTCCCGATTTCAAAAGTGCGCCCTGTTTCACTTTCGCCCGAACCGACCAAACCGCGTACTCACACTTTCGTGTTCCGAACTTAGTCAAAAAATTGTGCACCTGTTCCATTGTTGGCCGAAACGCTCCAAACACGCACTTCGCCTTTCATGTTCCAATTGTCCCAAATTCAAAAGTACGCGATTCCCCCGATCGAGCCGAAGAACCCGAACCGCTTTCGGAAATTTTTGTCCCAAATGTCCCAAAGTTAAAATTGTGCAAGTTGTCCCATTTTCGGCTGAAACTCCCGAACCGCGCACTTTGCTCATTTTCCGTCCCAATTGTCCCTAAATACATTTGTGCGTCCTCTCCCTGTTTTGCCCGAATCGGCGGAGCCGCGTGTTTTGCGCATTCGCGTCTCACTTGTCCCTAGCGAACCAACGGTCATCCATACTTAGTTTTTCCCGCTCTTCCTGAATATGCTATTTTTCAAACTGGTGAATTATGCACATGTAATTATCCTTCTGAAATCCTCAACGGCTACATGTAATGAGCAAAACTGCCTTTGCAATTCTTACATTGTTTCCATGATATCCTTGCAATTCGAACCCGCGCAACCTATTTCCTCTGCTCCTTTCTCGAGCCTGGTTTGAAGCTCAAGTTATTATCAATATGAAGATCAAGATCGCTGGAGGAGCCATTGAAGAAGCCAGTAAAGATCATCATACTCATGTCGAGTTTGCTAAAGAGATGGAGAAATGCCTGGATTCTGGACTCAGTCTTCGGCCGACACTGTCAGTTCCTCGTGGCAGAGGACATAGCTGAGGCGTTAGAGAATTTCAAGCAGCGGATTCTGAAGTCGGTGGGTCCCTCTCAGCGACTGGCCACCTGTCTTCTTCTCCCTGTTCTCTTTTTCCATTTTTCTTTGTAAGAAGTTAAGGCGTTACGATCGGCGGTTCCTTAACTATTCTTGATTAAAGAAGCGGTTACAAAGAGTAACTGATCTGTAAGCTATATAATGGCATTTTCTACGCCATTCGAAAGGAGGAAGAACTTGGCATATTTTCTGAAAGTGTAAATAGATCAGAAAGAAATCAATACAAAAGGGCTTTCCATTTCTCGTCTATCTAATCTCTGTTATCTCTGTGTTTTCTTTTAATTTCGTGAAGATCATTTGTTTCTAGTTCGTTAGTCTCACTGATTGCATATTTTCAAATATTGCGAGTATAGTGATCTTGTATAACCAAGAAGGAACTTTGTGTCCTTGATTAATAAATCTGAAGAAGGTTATTTACAGAACTTTGTGTCTGGTAATCTCATCTAGTTCATCCAATGCAAACGATCTTGTTTTAAATTCACTGCAACTTCGTATACATAAAGGATTATTCTGCTATCTATAATTCTGCATGTTGCTTTTCTGCTTATCCTCATATTCCCTTTCCTCAGTCCTTTTGTAACTGATGATCCTTGTGGAAAACACTTTCGTAATATCCAAGTTCAACCATAAAATCATGTTTTGTATATTTGTAAATAAGTTTGTTTCTGAATAAGGGAACCTCTCCCATTAAAGAGGAGGGACTTCTTGTCCCCTGACTGTTGCTCTTCTTAAAAGTCCTATTTGACGACCAACAGTTTTTGGCGACTCCGCTGGGGAAAATCACATTCCAGTTCTGTAATTTTTGATCATCTTTTGATCTGGCGACTCCGCGTTTTACTAGAGGGAGAAGGACCCTTGGTATTGAAGACTCTCAGTTTCAGCTTTTGGAGCAGCAGGGTTTTCCTTTCCCTTGACAAGAAATAGAAGAAATCGTTCAACGAGCACTCCACCTGTTCAAGATAGAAGTCCTATGGGTGGTATTCCTTCAGAGCCTGCTAGTCCCAATCTACGAGCTTTGATCCTCGCTGGTGTTAAAGTTCCTCTCCAAGCCGTTTTTCCAAGAATGGCGGCACCATTGCCATGGGGTCAACGTGTCGGGCCCCTGGCCCTTACTCAGCCTTTACATGAGTTACCCAGAGGTAACCGGAAGAACTTCCCAAAATTCAAAGGCGATGGCAAAGTGCATCCTGATGAACACATCGCAGCTTCATAGTTGCATGTGGAGTTTTGGGAGTTGAACATGAAGACGTCTCCGTAAGACTGTTCGTTGAGACGTTACAAGACAATGCTGCTGATTGGTTCTTTCACCTTCCGGCTGGTGCTATAACCGACTGGGACACAATGAGAACCAGTTCGAGAATCGTTTCAAGCCGGCAGAAGATGTGCATGCTCTGCTTGCCCAAATTTCTCAGATAAAGAAAGATTCACAAGAACCCATGAGAGAGTTTGTGGCTCGGTTCAACAGGTTGATAAATAAAATTCCAACAAACACTCGACCTGTTGATCGGATCCAAAAATGTTTCTTTCTAAATGCCCAATCACCTAAAGTTAGTTATGCACTAAGAAGGGCTAATCTCGCAACGTTAGCTCTAGATCAAGAACTGGCTGTTAGTGTCGAAGATGACTTGATCATGTCAGGGAAGTTGAGAAGAGACCCTCCCAAATCTAAGTCTGTTGCTTCTTCCTCTTCCACCCCTGGACCTAACACTGATCCATTAGTTCAGAAACTTGCAAATGATCTTATTGCTATAAAGAAACAATTGGCTCAGCATGCCCCTTATGCAGATGTTCCAAGAAGAAATTTCCAGCCCAGGAATCGTTTGCCTGCTTCTCAAACAAGACTAGCACTTGAAGGACCTCCTGTTAGGGTTCCTGTGAATGCAACCTGTGAGGTTGAAGAGCCGGATGATGATGAGGATAATGAAGCTTGCGAAGAGTTTGTGGAGGAATTTGATGATGAGGCAGGGGAACTTGAGGGATCTCGAGTGAATTTCTTTACCACTGAGGGCATTGACGATGGAGAAGATTATGATGAAGTGGTAGCAGACATGAACAGCGAATCTTTTGCTGTCATGACTCGAGAACAGACAAAGCAGAGGGAGAAGGTGACACAGCCCATAAAGAAATCTAAGGAGCAGTCGGCAACTATCCCTGTTATTGCAAAAAGAGGATTTCCTATCCCTACTTCTTCTGCACCAAAGGTGAGTCCTATCAATCCTGCTACCAAAGTTGTTTCTTCTTTTTCTCCTAAAGTTGATAAGCCTAGAATTTCAAATGATGATGGCCCGTCCACTTCTGGATCCTTTGATATTGTTGATCACCTGAAAAAGACCAAGGTCCAAATCTCAGAAGCTGAGTACTATCAAACCCATCCCAAAGCCTTTGCCAAAATGATCCACTTTGTCAATTCCAACTCTAAGACCACTTCTAAAGGCCTTCTACCTACTCCTCCTTCTGCACCACAGCCCAGTCTGGTAGCTGCTGTCACCTCGCCTGGTGACAAAATTAAACCATTTTACGTAACACTACTAATAGCTGGCCATAAGCTCAGTAATTGTGTCATAGACTCTGGAGCTTCGGATAACGTAATGCCTGCTAAAGTAGCTCATGCTTTAGGCCTGACCCTCACTCGCACTTATGGATCCTGTTACTCCATGGAAAGTAAAGAAGTGCCCCTGGTCGGGAGAATTAAAGATGCGCAAGTGGCTTTTGCTGCCTTGCCTGAAAAGAAAGTGTTGGCTACCATCCTAGTAGCAGATATCCCTCCTTCATACGGGATGTTGCTAAGTAGGAACTTCTGCAAAGATGTGGGTGGGGAAATCCAGATGGACTGGTCGCATGCACTCGTGCCTGTCAATGGACAAATGAAGAAGTTGTTGCCTGAAAAGCAGTCTGAGTATATTGTGCAGAAAACGGATGATCCTAGAGCACAAATACTCTATGAGGATATGGGTCATGGCAACTACATGATTATGTCCCCTGACGAAATCCAACTTCCCAGGATGTCACCTAAAGATCCTAATGGTATTTGGATTTTAGAGTTTGATGGAAGCTGTTCCTCAGCTGGTTCTGGAGCTGGTGTTCTACTGGTGTCACCAGAAGGTGTCCTTCATCCTTTTTCATTTAAGTTGCAGTTCGAGAATACTAATAACACAGCAGAATACGAAGCTCTCATTCTCGGATTGCAGGTGGCCAAAGAACAAGGTATAAAGAATCTTCTGGCTCGTGGTGATGCAGAATTGATTGTAAAGCAGGTCAGAAACCTTTTTCAAGTAAAAAATGGAAGGTTAAGGCATTACCGGAATCAGGTTTGGGATTCTATTGAGTTCCTTGATGCTTTCTCTATTGAAGCAGTACCTAGGGAAAAGAACAGCAGGGCTGATTCGTTGGCAGTCTCAGGGTCGCTACTGATTCCTCATCCTGATTTCTCTCAGGATAAGTTCACCATTGAGATGGTCCATCGGCCTAGTGTACCTGATAATGCCAATAACTGGCAGGTTTTCAATAATGATCAACATTTGCTTTCCTTCCTGGAACTCAAGGGTAATTTCGAACAACTGTATTTTGAGGGAAGTGACAACCTGCCTCGTGAGAGTGTGCCCTTTGACCAAGCAGTCGCCCAAGCAGAAGAAACAGATCAAGATGGATGCATCAATCTCAAAGGAAACAAGATTCCTAAAGGGTTGGTGAGTTTGGAGGAACTATTTGATAAGCATGACAGGTATGTGAAATCTAGAGCTTCTTCTGGGCCTCAGCAATCAGCTGAGTATGATAAGATTGATATTGGGAGTCCTACTGACCCTAAGCTAGTGAATATTGGGAAATGTTGCACAGCGGATGAGAGGAGAAAAGCAATTGACCTTTTGAAAAGGTATAAGGATGTTCTCGCTTATTCTTATGAAGATTTGAAAGCTTTCAAGCCAAAAGATATGTAGCACTCTATCCCTCTCAAGCCTGGAATTAAGCCTTTCAAGCAGAAACAAAGACAATACAACCCCAAAGTGGCTGACACCATCTTTCAGGAGATACAAAAGTTGTTGAAGGCTAAAATTATTTTTCCCATTCACCATTCAACATGGATTGCAAATATTGTTCCTGTTAGGAAGAAAAATGGTGAGATCCGCATCTGTGTTGATTTCAGGAACCTGAATCAGGCTTCTCTGAAAGATAATTATCCTTTGCCCATGATGGATCAAGTATTACAAGCAGTAACAGGCTCTGAAATGTTATCTATGCTTGATGGATTTTCTGGATATAATCAGGTAGAGGTTGATACTGTAGATCAACATAAAACAGCTTTCACTACTCCTTGGGGCACCTTTGCTTACAAGAGAATGCCTTTTGGGCTTATTAATGCTGGTGCCACTTTCCAGAGAGCTATGGATCTGGCTTTTGGAAGCTTAAAAGGGAAGTGTATTGTCATCTATCTTGATGACCTGACAGTGTTCTCCAAGACGAGAGCGGATCATTTTGATCACCTAGAGACAGTTCTGCTGAGATGCAGAGAGCATGGAATCTCTCTGAACCCTAAAAAATCTGTCTTTTGTGTCACTGAGGGAAAGTTATTAGGACACATCATTTCCAAGGATGGGATTAAGATTGATCCTGAACGAGTTCAAGCCATCCAGCAAATTCCTCTCCCAACCAGTAAAAAGGGTGTGCACTCCTTCTTCGGTAAGATCAATTTTTTAAGAAGATTCATCCCTGATTTTACAGAGTTAACTTTGAATATTTCTCAAATGATGAAAGGGAAGCAAAAATTTGGTTGGTCTTCTGAAGGAAAGGAATCCTTTGAAGGTATCAAGAGAGCTATCGCTAAAACTCCAGTTTTGGCCTGTCCTGATTTTAGCAAAGATTTCATCATCTATTGCTACGCTACAGATAATACCTTGGCTGCCGTCCTAACTCAAGAAGACTCTGATGAGCACGAGCTACCAATTGCGTTCATGAGCTATATTATGAAGGATCACGAGTTAAAATACACCATGATGGAGAAACATGCTTTTGCGGTGGTCAAAGCTGTCAAGCAGTTTCGCTTTTATATCCTCAACTCTCACTCCATAGTGCTGGTTCCAGATACAACTGTTAAGTCAATTCTCACGCAACAAGAATTTGGATCCAAGAGAGGGAATTGGGTTGCTAAGGTCCAAGAGTATGACATTGACATTAAGCCGACCAAGCTGGTTCGTGGAAAAGGTCTTTGTGAGCTCATTGCTGAAGGAGCTAAGCATGAATTACTGGAAAAAGCTGATCTTCCTACCGTTCTGTTCCTTAGCTCGGTTGACGAATGGTATGCCGACATCACCCATTTTCTCACCTATGGGGAATGCCCCTCTCATTTAACTGCCAAAGAAAAGAGGACTGTTAAATTGAGGTCAGCACAATATGTATTATGGGAAAATGCTTTGTTCAAACGTGGCTTGGATGGGAGATTTTTGAAGTGTGTGGACAAAGAACAGCAGAGAAAGTTGCTCTCAGCTTTTCATGATCAGGCATGTGGAGGGCACTATTCATCAACGGTTACAGCTCATAAGATACTCCGTGGAGGATACTACTGGCCTTCTTTGTTCAGAGATGCATCTAGGTGGGTGGATAAATGTGAGGCTTGTCAGACTTTTGTAGGAAGACCTAAATTGGCTTCTTTACCTCTCAAGCCAGTTGTGATTGAGGAGCCATTTCAACAGTGGGGCTTGGACTTCATTGGTACACTTAATCCTGCTTCTAGTGCTGGTCACACTCATGTACTAACTGCCACTGACTACTTCACCAAATGGGTGGAAGCTATTCCGGTCAAGAGCACTACTTCTGAAGTGGTATGCAGCTTCATCAAAGAGAACATCTTGGTAAGGTATGGTGTGCCTAACAAGATTGTAACAGATAATGCCTCGAATTTCTCTTCAGCTGAGATTATGGACTTCTGCTATGGGTATGGTATTTCTTTGGCTCACTCTTTAGATTACTACCCTCAAGGAAATGGGCAAGCAGAATCTACTAACAAAAATCTGGTGACTATCATAAGGAAGTTAGTCAATGAGTCTCAGCGAAACTGGCACAAGAAGCTCTATGATGCTCTTTGGGCAGACAGGATTACACCAAAGAGAGCTATTGGAATGTCCCCTTTTCAAGTGGTATATGGAGTAGAAGCTCAATTGCCAGTGACAGTGGAACTGCCGGCCTTGCATCTAATGAAGGCCATTGAGGATACTAGTTTCAGAGATGCCCTGGACAAGAGAATTATGTACCTGCACAAGCTGAATGAAGACAGATTGGTGGTTGCTGATAGGATATCTGTTCACCAGCAGAAGGTAAAGGTCCTGTTTGATAAGAAAGCTAGGTTCAGAGATTTCCAAGTTGGAGACACCGTGCTGTTATGGGACAAAAGACATGAACCTCGTGGCAGCCATGGAAAATTTGATTCCCTGTGGCTCGGACCTTTCAAGATCAGACACTTTGCTGGTGAGAATTCCTTTTATCTTGATTACATGGATGGTTCTTCTCTCCCACTTCCTTATAGTGGGCAGTATCTCAAGTTGTTCAAGTCCTAGGTGACTAGGGAGTCCCTTGTATATTCTGTACAGTGTTTTTGCTTCTCTGCTTTTGGTGTGTTTTTCTTTTGTTGTTTTGGTGTGTTGCCCTCTGTATTGGTGTTCTTTTTGACTCCGTGGCCCAATGGATAAGACACTGGTCTGCTTTCCCCAAGTTTGTCTAAGTTCTTGCCTTGCCTCATTCCTTGAATTTATGCCAAGTCATCCCCAGAAGGAGCCAGCTGTTGTCCACTCAAAATTCCCTGCTCTGATAAAATGTAAAATTTCAAAATTTTGAGTTATGAGTGTTTTTCTCTAAAGTGCCTAAGTCGTGAAAATGGAGAAAATCTGTGTTTTGGGTCATTTTGTATGTATTTCAGGCCTGTCGGACATTTTTGTCCCGCCTGTCCCAAGTACGAAAGTGCATTCTGTTCCCCGATCGGCCGAAATCCCCGAAGTTGTTCCATTTTCGGGCCCGCCGGAAAATTTTGTCCCAAGTGTCCCAAAACTTATTGTGCGAGTTGTTCCAATTTCGGCCGAAACACCCGAACCGCGTACTCCGGAACTTTTTGTTCCAAATGTCCCAAGTTCAAACGGGCCTTTTGTTCCACTTTCGGCCGATCCGCCCGAACCGCGTACTTCGCGCTTTCCTGTCCCATCTGTCCCGATTTCAAAAGTGCGCTCTATTCCACTTTCGGCCGGTCCGCCCGAACCGCGTACTTCACACTTTCGTGTTCCAAATTTCCTTAGTCAAAAAATTGTGCACGCTGTTCCATTTTCAGCCGAAACGCTCGTGTCGCGCACTTCACTCTTTCATGTCCCAATTGTTCCAAATCTCAAAAGTGCGCTCTGTCCCCCAATCAGCCGAAGAACCCGAACTGCGTACTTCGGAAATTTTTGTTCCAACTGTCCCAGATCAAATTGTGCACGTTGTTCTATTTTTGGCCGATTCACCCGAACCGCGCCCTTCGCACATTTTTGTCCCACGTGTCCCTAATTGCATTTGTGTGTCTTCTCCTTGTTTCGCCCAAACCGGCCGAGCCACGTGTTTTGCGCATTCGCGTCTCACATGTCCCTAGCAAACCAAATGCCATTCATACTTGGTTTTTCCCGCTCTACCCGAATATGTTGTTTTTCAAACTGGTGGGTATGAATGTGATGCGCATTTGAAATCCGCAACGGATACATGACGAGCAAGCCGCCTTTGCATTTCTTACATTGTTTCCATGATATCCTTGCTCGAACCCTTGCAACCTTTTTCCCTGCATGTGTCTCCCTTTGAAGATCAAGTCTCAGGAATAGGAACAGCCACTCGAGTCTGCCATTGAAGAAGCCAGTAAAGATCATCATACTCATGTCGAGTTTGCTAAAGAGATGGAGAAATGCCTGGATTCTGGACTCAGTCTTCGGCCGACACGTCAGTTCCTCATGGCAGAGGCATAGCTGAGGCGTTAGAGAATTTCAGGCGGCGGATTCTGAAGTCGGTGGGTCCCTCTCGGTGACTGGCCACCTGTCTTCTTCTCCCTGTTCTTTTTTCCGTTTTCTTTGTAAGAAGTTAAGGCGTTACGATCGGCGGTTCTTAACTGTTCTTGATTAAAGAAGCGGTTACAAAGAGTAACTGATCTGGAAGCTATATGACGGCATTTTCTACGCCATTCGCCGGGAGGAAGAACTGGGCATATTTGCTAAAAGTGTAAATAGATCAGAAAGAAATCAATACAAAAGGGCTTTCCATTTCTCATCTATCTAATCTCTGTTATCTTTGTGTTCTCTTTTAATTTCATGAAGATCATTTGTTTCTAATTCGTTAGTCTCACTGATTGCATATTTTCAAATATTACGAGTATAGTGATCTTGTATAACCAAGAAGGAACTTTGTGTCCTTGATTAATAAATCTGAAGAAGGTTATTTACAGAACTTTGTGTCTGGTAATCTCATCTAGTTCATCCAATGCAAATGATCTTGTTTTAAATTCACTGCAACTTCGTATACATAAAGGATTATTCTGCTATCTATAATTCTGCATGTTGCTTTTCTACTTATCCTCGTATTCCCTTTCCTCAGTCCTTTTGTAACTGATGATCCTTGTGGAAAACACTTTCGTAATATCCAAGTTCAACCATAAAATCATGTTTTGTATATTCGTAAATAATTTTGTTTCTAAATAAGGGAACCTCTCCCATTAAAGAGGAGGGACTTCTTGTCCCCTGACTGTTGCTCTTCTTAAAATTCCTATTTGACGACCAACACTACTGGGCAGAAGCAGTTAATTATGCTAACTACATTCAGAATCACACACCACACAGAGCACTTGAGAATTTGACTCTAGAGGAAGCTTAGTCCAACACTAAGCCAGATGTCTCATTTTTTTGAGTCTTTGGGAGCCATGCTTGGGCCTTTGTTCCAAATAATAAAAGAAAAGATTTGGATAAGAAGAGAAAACCCTTGATCTTTGTAGGATATTGTGAGGACATGAGATATAGAATTCTAGATTCTGATACTCATGACGTTATTTTTCGAACACATGTTCAATTTGATGAGTTCTTCACTCCTCATGATTCTTCGTCTTCTTCCATGCCTTCTTCTTCTTCATCATCTCATCTTGAGGATCCTTTCTTTGAGTAGGTTAATGAGGAGGTTATAGATGTCATTGAGGATCTTATTCCCACTGATGTTTTCACTATGCCTAAGTGGGCTCGTACTACAGTTTCTGAGGCAACACCTTTCATACAAGAACTTCCACCCAGTAGGCATCATCATGCACATTCTACAGGTTTTGGAATTTTGTGTTAGGCAGTTTCTGAGGATCCACAGTATTTTTCAATGGCTCATGAGATACAAGAGTGTGATGATGTGATGAAAACTGAGTATTCCTCTTTGATGAAGAATCATACCTGGGATTTGGTATCTCTTCCTAAAGGAAGAAAGATGGTTAGGTGTAAGTGGTTATACTGAACCAAATATGTAGCTGATGGGTCCATTGAAAAATATAAGGTTCGTCTTATTAGAAAGGGTTTTTCACGAGATGAAGGTATTAATTATTCTGAGACTTTTTCACCCGTTTCCAAGATGGATTCTATACACCTTGTACTTGTTATTACTGCATCACGGAGGTGGCCCATATACCAGATGGACATGAAGAGTGCCTTCTTAGATGGAGATATATAAGAGGAAATATATGTGGAGTATCCGGCTAGAATTTTTTAGGATTCTTCTCTTGTTTGTAGGCTGCGAAGGTCTCTCTACGGTCTTAAACAAGCCCCTCAGACTTGGTGTGAGAAGATGGATTCTTTTCTTCTATCTATTGGTTTTTTTCATTTCAACTCTGATCATACAGTGTATCTCTAACATGTTGGTGAGGATATTTTGATACTTTTCTTGTATGTTGATGATATGTTACTTACTGATAACTCTTCTTCCCACATTCAGAGTATTCAGAGGGCTCTTTCTACACATTTTGACATGATAGATCTTGGGTTGTTGCATTATTTCCTTGGTTTGTATCTTTCTCAGACATATTCAGGGATTCATTTGAGTCAAAAAAAGTACACCCATGATCTTCTTAGGCACTTTGATATGGCTGGTTGCAAGCCAATTCCATCTTCTTTTCAATATGGGGTTACTCTTACTTCCACATATACTACACCACTTTGTGATCCTACATTGTATAGGAAGTTGGTTAGGAATCTTATGTACTCGACCCATAGTCAACTCTGATATTTCATTTGCAGTAGGGATTGTATCTCAGTTTGCTCATTCTCCTCATAGTAGTCATTGGCAGGCTACTAAAATGATTTTGCATTATGTGTAGGGCACTTCCCACATTAGCCTACACTACACTAGGGGTTCTACTCAATTGGTTATGTATATAGATTTATATTGGGTAGGTTCTATTGATGACAGGAATTCCACTTCTGGCTATATTTTTTTCTTGGTTCTTCTCCAATTGCTTAGGCATGCAAAAAGCAACAGGCTATTGCACTTTCATCTTTAGAGGCAGAGTACAAGGCAGCAGTTACAATGAGTCAATAGATTTTTTGGCTTCAACAATTATTGACAGAGTTTTGATTCCCACAAGATTCACCGAATTTACTTTGGTGTGATGACCAAAGTGTAATTTACATTTCTCGTAACCCAGTTGAGCACCAGTGGACCAAGCATATTGAGATACACATCCACTTCATTTGTCAACACATTCAGGATGGAGTTATATGCTTGGAGTACATTCCGACTCAGTAGCAGGTTACAGACATCTTTACGAATCCTTTTGCATCACCTCGCTACCTTGAGTTGCGTGGAATGCTCGGGGTTTTGGAATTTGTTCTTGGGGGGTTTTCATGAGAACATCTTCCTTCTTCTTATTTCTCTTTCCTTCTAGCAGGATTCCTTCCTTATTTTGGTTTGATATTTCTTCATGGATATATTGTACATGAGTACCTCATCAAGCCTAGTTGTCAAGACTCATATTGTGGACATGCCACTTCTATTTTGGACCCTAGCTTTACTTGAGGGGGGGTGTTAGAGTACGTATTTACCTTAAATCATGTTCACCTAGGTACTTTATTACCTTTATTGTATTTATCCTCACCCACTTATGTGTGTGGATATTTATTTTTATTTATTTAGATAGTAGGGGGATATTATCTAGTTGTTAGGTATAGTTCTTTCCTTGATCTATATTATCCACTAGTTCTTTCCTAAAATCTATGGTCTTGACTAGTTCTTTGATGACTATTTATTTTCATGATTTATGTCCTGATTTACAACCTTGACTGGTTCTTAGATTGTTATTCCTTGCCTATATAAGCAAGGACGATTCTCATTGTATTTCATTGAGTTCCATAATAATATATGATATTACTGCTCATTTGTTTGCAAAGGTTGTAAGTAAAGTTATTGTGGTGAATTTCTTTCATCTTATAGATTGTGGTGTTTGATTAGCATCTGTGTTCTTGTCTTGGTATGATCTGGTTATCGTTCCTTTTATGAACTTCTATGAGAGCTCCACGAAGGTGGTAATAGACCCCTTTAGAAGGTGTAAGAAAAAATCCAAATATTATCCTCCTAGACTTCTAGGGAAAAGGCACAAGAGAAAGCCATCGTTATATGCCACTTCATGACAAGCTATGGAAAATTCTTTGATATGCTATCTTGGATTAGTTTTTCCCTTGTATTTATCAAATTTGGGTGTCTTAAAATACCATGGGAAGGGTATGCGTAATATTTCTATGTTATACGGGTATGGACATAATTAATCAAAATTGAATTGTTTGTGTTTCTTTTGCATAGCCGCAACGATGTCTTTCATCATTTTCCTTTCTTGGATAAAGGATAAATTGTATAAATCCACCATTGTAATGAAAAATTAGAGAGAGTGAAGAAAGGTGCGATAAATAATGCAACCCTTAGAAAAGTGAATGCTAAGATGGAAGTGATGAAAATGTTTGAAAACCTCGACTCCTAGGAAAGTGAATGCTAAGATGGAAGAGGGAAGAAGATGGAAAAAGTTTGACCTGTAGCAAAATGAGTGCTAAGAGGGAAGAAGCAAAAAAAAGGTTAGTCGAGTGTTCGTCTCTTAAAAAAATTAGTAAAGAGAAAAAGGGATGACAAGAGCTTAGATGTGCTCTATTCCATAAAAAATTGAGTCACAAAGGAAAAGATACTTGACAAGGTGGACACGATCAACTCATAATCAAAATGAATGATAAGAGTGATGGAGAAATGTAAAAAAAGGTTAACTCCTAACAAGGTAAGTGTTAAGAGAAATGAAAAGGGGGGAAAAGTGAAACGGGCTTGACACTTAACAAAATGAATGTCAAGGGAGACAAGACTTAACAAGATGAAGGCGATCGAATCTTAACAAAATCTGTGATAAGAGTGACGAGAAAAGGTACTTCACAATACTTTGAAAAATGAATGATGTTAAGGTGGAAGATGGACTAAAGTGTTAGTTTAGAAGAATCTTAGAAAAATGAGTGCTAAGAAAGATGAAGGAGCTTGAAAGATGTCATGACCATTTACGAAATTGAAGGTAAAGAGGGAAGAGATGAAAGAAGTAAGTGTTCTCAATTTGCGTCAAAGTAACTATGACAAGAGGAGACTTAAAACGTGATGGACAATGCTCAAATATCAACAAAAAATGTGTTAAAGGAAGAGACTTAGGAAAAATGATGATTTTGTTTGTCTTTTACCAAGATGTACGTTAAAAAGGGAGACTTAAGAAGATGATGAATGATGTCAACTCTTAACAACAAGTGTGTTCAAAGATAAGACATGACAAGGAAGTGAAAGCACTAAAAGAATGAAAAGGTAAAGGTTATCATAAGAAAAGGGGGAAGTGATGTATTAGTGATCTCAAATTAAAACAAAGTGAATGCTTTAATGAGAGAAGTGATGAAGTGATGATGAAGAGAAAAGATGACAAGAAAAATAAGTGAATTTCAAGTCCAAATAAGGATAAATTTGGAGATAGAAAACATAATAGAAAATGAACCCAAATAAGGAGTATTTGGGATTTCGAAAAGAAGGTGAAAAATAATCCAAGTAAAGTGCACTTGGAAAGATGAAAGGAGAATGAATGTAGAATCCAAACAAGGAATGTTTGGAAAAGGAAAAAAGATATGAATGTGAAAGATGGATCCCAAAAAAGGAGTGTTTAGAAAAAATCAATTGTGGAACACTATGACAAAGAGAAAGAAAACAAAAGAAGAAAATAGAAAAAGAGTTTTTGTTTAACTATTTGTTTGTGGCCTCTACCTTAGATTGGCGTGGACAAGGTGTGGCTTCCTAGGTGGCTCTCTCAATTAGGTGTCAACAAAATATCCAAGTAAGTGCATCGTTATTGCTAGTTGACAGCTTTACTTTAATCCCTTTGAAACCCTAAACAAACACCTTACTCAGAATGAATCACACTGGGGTTGCCACTAAGGATATCCGTGACTTTAACTCAAAAACACTTTACTAGCTAGGTAGGATAAAAAGGATCCCATTTCATCCACCATTTCCCTCAAGATGTGGACTACTTTGGGGTTCCTATAACCACCCCCTTTATTGTGGCTTAATGCTTAAGCGGTTGAGCCATAGCTCTTAACTGAACCTGCAAATCAAGTGTTTTGAATGTGGTTTTTTTTTTAATATATTTTGGTTTTAATTTGATTTTGTTGTAGTCCTTTGACAACCTGAAGTTAGTAGGTTTTGAGTGTTTTATCCACGGTTTTTGAGATCGGGTCCTACAAGAAAAGATTTGAAAGTTTTCCAGAATGAGGTAAAAGACAAAACAACAAAATCAATTTCACGCATTTGATTTCCAAGATCGCTTTAAAAAGTGTGAGGAAACATCATACACGTAAAACAAGCTTTGATTAAAAAAATAAAAGAAATGTTATTTCCCTAAACAAAAGAAACAATCACGTTTCTAATTTCCAAGATTAATTTGAAAGTGCGAGGAAAGAGCATATGTGTGAGTTTGTTACGATAAAAAAAATGAATTAAAGTTTTTAAAAACTACATTTTTTTTTGAAAAAAAAGACAAATGTTAGAAGAAATAAAACCATAATTTTTGTGTAAATGTAGACACCAAATTTGTGTCTTACGACCCCTTGTGACCCGCATCGCATTTCGCAACCTAACCTCACCACCTAAACCTTACACAATTATTTATTAATTACCTTATAATTAATAAATCCACATCTCCATACCTGCCACCTCATGTCGCCACCTCATCATGACCTAGTCTTAACCCTAAACTAACCTAATTAAGACCTATAACTTGGTCCAATTCCACACCTATGACTAATTACTCCTCATCCGCACCTAAAACCAACTTCATAATGACTTGACCAAGCCCGCTACCAATCCCTCGGAAGAAAAGGAGGGAAAGCTGGCTATTTTGCCAAAAATAGCCCACTTTGACCGGACCGATACCGGTTCCTACTCGACCGCCGTCGGATGCGTAACCGCCATCGGTTCCCCGTAAATGACCACTTCCAACCAAAAACAAGGATCATATTTTCATTTTGATGGGGAAAAGGAGAAATCATCGAGAGAATCCAGATTTTGTTGGGCCGAGCAGAGACAAGTGAAGAAAAAAGAAGAGATTGCAGAGAAGGACATAAAGCCCAAGACTGCAACTGAATAACCAGAGCCCAGTAACACTCATCCGAGCATCAGAAGAGGAAACTGCATCCAACTTGGGTCCTGTCTTCATCATCATAGTCCTGAAACTTGCATCTGCATCAGGGGCAAGTAAGTAGTATGTTATATGTTTCTAAGCACCATTTTCTTGAGCCTGTTGATTAATAGTAATCATAAGTTTATTCCTAGATCTACTACCAGCCACTACTGTACTTAACCTTCACCCACACACCCTGATATTGCCTAGAAGGCCATTTTACCACACTCTGAGTCTTCCCTATCCTCCCATCATTCCCCTCAGCCATCCCCCAATCTCAATAACCCCACAATCACCTTGCAACCAATCTCTACCCAGAAGCACCTAGATTACTGACCCTACCGGTGTCGATTATCCTATACCGGCAGCGGTTCTTTAACCGTGGTCGGTTACCCAGTGACCGCCGTCGGTCACTATGACTTATACCCCAAAACCCTTTTGCTCGCCTATTTGCCACCTAACAACCCCAAATCCAGCCTGGTTTATCCCTATAACTCAACCTGAACGTATCAACGACCAGTAACCGAACAAACAACGTGACGCTTTATTATTGATAGTTTAGTTTCTATTGCTTTGTAACGAGATACCTAAATCGTGATTTTGCAATAGCTTTCTTTATTATCATTTGTGTTAAATCGTATTAAAAGGGGAACTGACCACCTTCGAAAGGAAGTTTTTACATTTCCTGGGCCTAAGGCAGATCCCTCATTTATTGTCTAACTCAAATCTGGTGGTCTTGTATTCTTACTTGCAGGTAGTCCTTCCAAGACAAAAAGGAGTTCTTCGCAGTCGATCTGATCTTTCTCTACGGTACGCACACACCATCTCAACATTCAACAGGTATTCCTCCTAGCCCTAACCCTTATCTGTTTCTCAAAGGAATGATAGGATAGAAGCAAGTCTATTCTGCAGAGCCGAAACATTCCGCGCGAAACATTTTAGCACGCCCGGTGGGACTCATTTCGGGTTTCTGTTTCTCTTGCTTGCTTTCATTTTAGGAAGCATACTTGCTGTTGCTGTTTTTGTTATATTTAGTAAAGAATTTGTCTTGCTTTCCTAGTTTCACATTAGTGAAATTCATCTTAATTGCTTCATCGAATATCATTTTCGATTTGAGTTTAAAACACGTGCATTACATTCCTGCTTGTTGTTTTCAATTCTAGTGAACATAGACTAAGTAACAGGTCGTACACAGTGGGGGGTGATTTCCACGGTATTGACAGAAAATTAATCTTACTTTCACTGCACAACACATACCGAATAACTTCACAATTAAACACAACAACTCAAAACATCCCCCCCTTTTCCGCGGTATTCCTCCGCCCAATTGAGGTAACCTTATAAGCCAAAACAAACTTGACATTTCCCCTAAGTCTTTTGTTTAGGATTGACATTATTCCACGTCTAAAGGCATAAGCCCACAATAATTAAAATTAACCCTAGGGTTAATCTCTGGATTTTGCGTGTGCATCTTGTTTGTTTTCAGTTTTTTTTTCTCTGTTATACACTGTCTTCTGTGATTACCTTGGAACAATTTGATAAATGTACTGAGCGTTGTTAACAATCAAATCAGCAGCTTCTTATATTTTTCTTATACCAGTCTTATTACACCGACATCGGTTAACTGACCGACGTCGGCTATAGTCTAACCGACATCGGTTACTAGACCGACATCGGTTACTGTCTTTTACAGTTCCTGACAAACCAGCAAACCTACCAATTTCACCATTCTGCGTTTGTTTCTGTTCCTGATAGATTGAAACCCTACTATGTACTCCTGTCCATGGTTGTTATCACTCGAAAGCAAGCCGCTGCCATGGTTTCACATGCTTGCTCTGTGCCTTTGCCTGAATCACCCCCTTCACATTCTATGGGGAATCCTGACGAACACCAGCGAGGTTCCTAAAATTCCTATGGGGGATAAAGAATTTGCCAAATTTCTGGATGCTAATCCTAGCACTGTACAATACTATTTGTCTCATGCCCTTGACCGTACACCCGACGGTCAACTCCTTGTCGGCATGCCTATCAGTATAGCTTCTCATTTAGCCCCTTCCCCACCTGATAACTCTGCTTTGCCTTCCGCATCCTTAGTCCCATCGCCCACCTCAGCAGCTTCAGGGGTCCATACGGCACAGATTGGCTTTCCTTTGGTTAATCTTGGGCCCAACATGTCATTACCGCCGACTGCTCCTACCTCGTCTCTCTTGCAGACTGCTCCGTTCATGACTTGCTCTCTGCCACCTATCCACACGAGCTTTCCTTCTCAAGCTCCGCCCACCTTTTCAATTTCCACACACATATCCGATAACCTCAACAGCTTATATAGGACATCCCTATTCGGTTGCCTCAACACAGTCATCCTCCATACCTTATCAACATTCAACCCCACCATTGTCTAGCGGTGGCCCTTGGCCCAATTTGCCTCCGTTTACCACAACCACACCATCATCTCATCCAACTATTGATTTAATTAAACAAATGATGGACAAAATGCAAAACCTGGAGGCTTCTGTTTTAGGAAGTCGTAGCGCCTTGACATACGAGCAAGTTTTTCGGGAGCCTATCCACCCTTCAGTTCCCTTTCATTCATATCCTCCTCAATGGGAATTACCAAAATTTACCCGTTTTAACAGTAAGGAGGACCCTCAACAACACTTGCGATCATTTAGACATGCCTGTTATCTGATTGCTCACGACGACGCTTTACTACTCCGCACCTTTCCCATGTCCTTATCAGGACCCGCCTTGGAGTGGTACAGTGCTTTAACCCAGCACTCAATCTTCTCTTTTAACCAGCTAGCTCAATCTTTCTTGGATCATTTCTCCATTAACATTTCCAAGAAAGTATCTACAACCGACCTCTATGCCATCCGACAATTTGAGGACGAATCTATCGCAGATTTTGTTGGATGATGGCGGGGCCTTATCAACCAACTTATGTATGCCTTGCCTCAAACCGAACTTAATCGAACTGTTTACGCAGGCCTGCGCTAAGCACATCTCCCCTACCCTCCAAATTCAAACTTTCCGTACATTTGACGAGGCCTTTACTATGGCACGAAAACTAGAGATTCGAGCCTTAGAGGAAGAGAAATTGCGGTTGCGCAACAAAAACCCCACTTTCCGAACCCAAGATTCCACCAACAAACCTAACACCACCAATCCTCACCCATCGACTGCTTCGAAATCAAAAGGGGCCGTGCACGCGGTGATGGTCAAATCCCAACCACCGTCTAATACCCCGCCAAAAACCACATATAAGTATAAAGCAGAGCTCATCAACTACACTCCCTTGGGAGAAACATATGGTGTGATATTGGAAAAATTGCTCAAAGCAGGAGCCATTACCTTACCTCCTGTTAAACCTCATTCTGGGTTTGATTCCACTTGCGCCATACCTTCCTGGTACAAAGAAAATTACTTCTGTAACTTCCACCGCGTGAAGGGACACAGTCATGAGAACTGCAAGATGTTGAAAAACATAGTGCAGGAAATGGTTGATGTGGGGGATATAGCCCTCGATAATCCTAACGCCCCTACTAACCGAAATTTGAAAATATTCAACAAACCATTCCCGAATCATTCTTCTAACAGTAAACTAAACCAAGATATCTTAGCCGAGGAGAGTGTTCATGAGATCCATGCAGTCTTTGATTCCCAGCCAAAGACCTCTATCGAACAAATTCTAAATCAAACCTCTTCACTAACACAGGAAACCAAACCCCCTTCCTCACCATCAAGACAAACTGAAATCCTTGTTGTTCCTTTACCCATCAAGGAATTAACCACCCAAAGTTCCCTTCCCACAAATGAGCCTTCTTACACCACGTCCTTGCAAGACTATGAGCGGATGTTATCTAATTTATCTATTTCCCAAACGTCTCCTTCTACCATTCTTGTTGTACAAGAGGAAGGCTCGCCACTTCTTTTGTCATCCTTAGACAGGAAACCCCTTGAACTGACATCACCACATTCTTTAAACATGACAGATCCTCTCAAACACGCCCTCCTACCTATTAGTCCTTCATCACCTAAATCTTTGCAGCAACCGGTTGACCTCTTAACACCCATTGATACAGTGCCTCATATACCCCTTGTATCACACCCACAGTGGATTGGAATCACAACCCACCTTTCTTCCATACAAAAGTTCATATTCACACGTGAGGACTATCATTCCACAGAAGATAGACAGGTCCTATGGGAACGTTTGAGTACGCCATATTCTACTCAAATGCAAAAGACTGATCCTGATGCCTCCACCATATACCCGAAGTGTTTACAGAAGCTTAAAATGCCCATGTTCTCATCTTCACCCCCCTCATCTCTACCAAATACCTCGTCCACTTCTATTAACTTAGCCAAATCTTCCCCTACGCTTGGGACCTCACCCATACCTATTCTAACACACCCACCTAAGCGGCTTGATTTATCTAAAAATAAAGCCATCCATCCCATTAGGAGACAGACTCAATCTCCTCAACCTATGCCTCTATCACAACTAAAACCATCATCGTCACACCTACCTTCCATATTGGGACCCCATCCCTCTACCTTACATCAATATATCATACCTCCTGCGTTTTCTTTAAAGCGACCTACGCCTTCTGCACCCATACAAAAATCCAAGGGTATAGCAACACTGTCACCCCGCGTATCCTGTCCACCTATCAACCCTAAACAAATTCCATCATCAAAAGATTTGTTTTCGGTCACTCCTATTTCCCCGTGGTTGTTTTCTGATACCACATCATCTGTGGCCTCATCATCCAACATAGCTTCTATGTCAAAGAAACCACGGTTAGGTAAAACCCATTATCAAAACTCCTTGGCTAAACCACCCCCCATACAAACCAACCACACCACGTCATCACCAGAATCGACCCAGTCAATAGCCTCATTTTCCTCTGACTTTGAACCACTCAAAGGGTCTTACGCCAAAATCCTTGCTATGTTGGTGGAGAATGCGACCATTTCCCTACCCCCACTTAAACCTTATGATCCATCTAAACCTCGACCTATAGGTTACGATGAGTCTAAAATCTGCGCTTACCACCGCACACCAGGACATGACGTAGAGGGATGCAAAGCGTTGAAAGCCATACTTCGTCCGTCACCTCTCTCAGACAGAAAAGTTAAGAAAGACAACTTACGAAGAGAGAGACCTTTAGCTTCAATTCCCTCTCCTATACCACCTGTCCCCGCCTCACCAAGATCTATCATCATTACAGCCCCACCTCTCAAAAACTAAGACCTATCCCTACCATCTTCCTCCTCTCGTATTCACGAGATCAATATGATTAGTGTTGCTACTCGAGGGCAGAAAAACAATGGGAAAGCGAAAGAAAACACACCTGCGGCATCTCTTTCTCCGTCAACCATCCCGATTGCATCACCACCTAAAGTGGTTATTCGCGGACCCACCTATCCCGTCTCTAATGGAATTGCCCACCGAACTATGATCAAACAGCTTAATCAATCACCCGTAAAAATGACACTGTATGATCTCATTCAGACTTCTGAATCTCATCGACAAGCTCTCGGTGAAATCCTTCAAGGGATAGAGGTTTTACCTAATGAAACATTGCATGTTACCTCTATTCTAACACCCAATCACGTTGCTTCACTCACTAAACAATCTATCTCCCCAACCACTTCTGTCTCTGTACAGCAAGCCGCTGCTGTCAGTTTCTCCAAAGACGAAATTATCGACTTTGGTGCCGAAGATCCTGACCCTGTTCTTTTCATCTCAGCTTATGTCCGAGATATTCGGGTACGTCGTGTTATGATTGATGGGGGTGCTAGCCTAAACATCATCTCTTCAAAAGCCTTCCAACAAAAGAATATCCCTTCTAGTTGCATGTGTGCCAACCCCATCATGTTGCGATCATTCAATGATGTTATTACTTCTACTTTAGGCACCGTGATCCTTAACATTCGTGTAGGACCACGTACTTTACCCGAACTCTTCTATGTCCTTGAGGGAGAGTTCCAATACAATATGTTGTTAGGCCGCCCTTGGATCCGGGCTATGGGATGCGTTCCCTCCACCTTACATAGATGCATAAAATTTGAGTATGAGGGGAAGTCCTACACCGTAAAAGCTGATCCTCCCCCATTCAAAACTTGCAATATGTTGTATCACCCTAATGATGTACTTGTACCAGTCAAGACACCCGTTCATCCAACCCAGCCATCTACTTCCGACACACCTACACCTTCAACCAATGAAACCGTTGTTACAAATATTACTTCCTTTCCCGCAGATAACATCCCAACCTCCGACCCCTTAGTAGATGTTTTTCAACACCTTACGCTGGGGGAGTACCACCTATATAACGTTAGTTCTTTCCATACCCCGCAGGAGTATGGACAATTACATGCACATCCCACCTACGACCGTCGCGTGGGGGAGGTAATCTCTTACGGACCACCCCATTGCCGCACCAACCTAACGTATGGGGGTGTTGACGCATCCTCCATTACCCCTGAACCTCCTCTTGGTGTGGTTCCCTTCCAATCCGATTTTCAATACTTGACAAATCGTCATTTCGCCCTCACCTTCTTAACTCGCTGTGCTTGGAAAGGCTTTGGTTTTGGTCTTTATGAACAAGGCCGACATACACTCATTCCCATGACTACACGCAAACACAATGATCGCAGTGGTCTCGGTTTTCCTGACACACCTACACAGGAGATACCTCGTGTCAGTTGTATCCTGGAAGAAGACGACGTCACTCCTACCAAACCATCATCACCCACTTTTCCATCATCACCCACAGAGTCGATAGACCCTGAATCTATCCCTCCTAACTTTTTTTTTTCATAAATGCTATCTTCATAGGTCCTCTCACTTATCAACGCGATAATGAGGACCCATCTTCTCTTCCCCTTCTGTATCCAGACATGATCAAAGAGGATTCGCCTTCGATTAATGTTGTTGAGTGCCAGGATGACGACTCCATCCTCACTTACCTTGGGGCGGACGACTCCTATATTCAACGCGCCTTACCGTCTGAAACTCAAACCATGTTGAATGAGTTGACTATAGAAATCAACATTCACACGGAGGAGGATCCTCACATTGTGAAGATTGGCCTACTCTTAACAATGACTACTACGAATATGTTAAGCGTTGTGTTATGTGTCAACAACATGCCAACCTTCAACATACTCCTAGCCATCCGCTATAGGTCGCACGAGATCTTTGGCCTTTCTCACAATGGGGTTTAGACCTTATTGGTGAGATTCACCTGCCTTCTTCACAACGTCACCATTGGATAATCACAGCAACTGAATATTACACAAAATGGGTGGAGGCCATTCCACTCATTTCAATCAAAAAAAGAAAAAATTGTCGAATTCGTTAACCATCACATTATCTGTCGTTTTGGTATTCCTCATCGCCTAATAACAGATAATGGTAAATCTTTTAAAAATAAGTTGTTACAAGACCTTTGTGACAACTTTGGTATCAAACTTAGTTTCTCATCACCTTACTATCTGCAGGCCAATGGTCAGGCTGAATCTTCTAATAAAACCCTAACCAAAATCCTCATGAAAGTTGTCAATGAGTCCAGAAGAAATTGGCACGATCACATTCCCTTTGCCCTTTGGGCTTATCGTACTAGCATTCGTACCTCCACTAATGCCACACCATTTTCTTTGGTATATGGTACCGAGGCTTTCTTTCCTCTCGAAATACAAATACCCTCCCTCAGAATATCTCTCCAGGGTATTCTCACTAACGATGATTTCCGCCAAGAGCGGTTAGCCCAATTAGAGCTTCTTGACGAGCATCGTCTTATGGCTCTTGACCACCTTCAAATATACCCAAAACGCATCAAGCGTGCTTATGATAAACGAATTCATGAGCGTACTTTTAAGGTTGGTGATCTTGTCCTCAAAGAGAATCAACATGTAACCAAACTAGAAAAGAGTAAACGTGGAAAATTTGCTCCTAATTGGATTGGGCCTTACATTATCACTCACACTTATGGATCAGGCACTTATCGTTTAACTTCGCTTAATGGTAAACCTGAGCCTGAGCCCCTTAATGCCTTGCATCTCCGACCATTCTACTGTTGAAATTAGTGTTATATCACTGCTTATCTACCTTACGCTCGTCCCTTGAGCTCATTTACCACCACATACACTTTGTTTCTTACATCTCAAAATCCAATCAAGCTCACATGGTTTGATTATCACCTCTCCTTAAAAGATGCCTTCCCCTTTTTTAGTCTAGTCCATGACTTCAAAGTATCAAAATGACACATTCTTAATTACACACTTATGGGATTTTCTTGAGTCAAACTTCTTACAAAAAACTAGATGCTTCATGCCCAACGGACATCTAGACCTCTAAATTATACAATAGCCTGCTCCCTTGAAGGACAGCTATATGCCAAACTATTGCTCCTATTATAGATAGACTGCTCCCCCGAAGGACAGCTATACATAAGCACCGCATCTGCTACTATAAATAGACTGCTCCCTTGAAGGACAGCTATACACAGTCAGCGTTTATCAGAAGCTTCTCGCATTGATCAGCTTCGTGAAGACCTCAAGAACAACAAAATACATATCCCATGTAGACTTCCCGCATCGATCAGTCTATACCCAGCAAAATCAAATAAAAATGCAAGTAGTACTTCAAAGCACTTTTGAGTCATGGACTTGTCTATTTAGGTTTGGTTTTCTTTTGTCAGAATCATCATCTTATAATAAGTTCTCTGCACCCTCGCCCACATCAACCACCTCACCTCACCATTTGTCAAAGCACCAAAACTCAAGGGACGTGACGTATATCCGATATATTGTGATTATACCACTCTTTTCACCTATCGACTTCTCGCTTATGCAAGGTACCTAGGGATTCAAGCTCATCCTACATTAATATGTGGTTTTTTTCACTCTTCTCAATTACGGGACACTCTTGCCTCTTTTTCTCGACTCTAGGATTGTGTGTTGACCTTAATCAGGACACGATTCCCTACTACTTGGGTATGCTAAACATTCGCTTTACCTTACCAACACCAACAACATTACCCTACCAACATCAATTTTTTACCAACCAACAAAATTGCCTAACCACAACCAAATTGCCTGAATTCACCTCTCCCTGATCCTAAGGGAGAACTACATCGGTCTAAGGCCCTTCCTTGCTTTGTGCAATGGGCTATGTAGGCAGCACTTAGGAGACATGGGGTCTCCCAAGGTTAGCTCGACCATCCCCTACCATACCCTATCATGTGTTGTAAATATAAATATTTTTTGTGTATTTCTATTTGCCAACGTTCCTCTTTATCCTCACCTGTGTTTGAAGCTGGCAAGCCAAATCCTGCAGACGATCTCTCTCCGCTGTAATCACAGCTATGTCGGGGCACTCACGTGCACCTCGCAGCTCTGCTACCCACCATACTCTATAGGCCTTCGTCGTTCCCGCATCCATCACCCTATGATCGGCTGCTATCTCTTCTGGCCCTTCTGGAGGTGTAGGCCGGGGAGGTGAGAATGCTGCCTCGGCGTCGATCCTCATGTATGGTCTATATGTCATAGGAATATCCTGAACGAACCCAAATTGTCACCGCACACAATGAGGGGTTTTGACACGTCGTCGTGGTGGGATGGGTGGTGGTGGTCCAGGTGGTCCAACCCCTCCTGCTCCTCCTGGTTGTGTCATAGCTTCACCTCTCCTCTGCTGGGTCCTCCACCAATCAACTGCTGCCTCCTCCTCGCTCGGGCCCACCAATCACTCACTTCTCCACTCAAATCGTGCCACCTCAGCCAACAAATGCACCAATATCAATATTCCACCTCAGACAACCCAAATCGGTTTTCAAATTGCAAATGTGACAATGACAGGCCGTATTTTTCTTTTTATAGGTTTTTGACCTATAACCGATATCGGTTATATTGTGCCCTAAGAAACTGGTATCGTTCCCCTAACCAATATCGGTCATAGATAATCGACATCGGTTTTATCTCACCTCTACCCCAATTTCGGCCCTTATTTACTAATAGCCCTTTCTACCAACATCGCCTATATCCACCTTCGTTGACAACCCCTTGTTAACTTCATTGGCCCGACCCAAGGCCGCAACCAACCTATTCGGCCCGACCCAAGGCCGCAACCAACCTATTTGGGCCCGACCCACGGCCGCAACCAACCTATTCGGCCCGACCCAAGGCCGCAACCAACCTATTCGGCCCGACCCAAGGCCGCAACCAACCTATTCGGCCCGACCCAAGGCCGCAACCAACCTATTGGCCCGACCCACGGCCACAACCAACCTATTTGGCCCGACCCAAGGCCGCAAACCAACCTATTTGGCCCACCCAAGGCCGCAACCAACCTATTGGCCCGACCCAAGGCCGCAACCAACCCATTTGGCCCGACCCAAGGCCGCAACCAAACCATCCGGCCTGACCCAAGGCCTCACCCCAACCATTTGGCCTGACCCACGGCCGCAACCCAACAACTTGGCCCGAACCACGGCCCTCACTCATCAATTAGCCCGACCCAAGGCCATACCACTTAACTACTTCGCCCAACATCAACAACATACACTTTTATCCACCCAGTAGCCTTTTGTTCAATCTAGCGCACCTGTTCGTTTTTTAGCATGATTAGGGTCCTTGACTTGATCTGTCGACCAACTTTGCCCTAAGACCTAGACCGTGACGTTTATCTCAACCAAACCAACCATTTGGTACTGCCGAACATGCCTAAACGTTCCTGTACCTTACCTGTTATATACCCTGGAGCTACTTCCTATACCTTGGATACCAGGATTATATCACCCTTGTTTGGATAAACTATCGACTTTTGCCTATGCATTGCTGGTTTGCTAGTCAAATCATGTACCCTGGTCGTACTAGCATTTCAACGTGCGTCTGCTTCTTTGGACCTACCCCACCATCTCACCCTCATCTCAACACCATTTACCCTTTATCAACTCTATCCCTGATTTCACGCTACCTCAATCTGTGATAGATTTGAGGGGGATTACCTATACCCTTAACAGGAGTAACCACTTCTTATTATTGTCCGTGCAGCTTTACAAAACAAACTACACGACAATAAGGGGCTAATGTAGACACCAAATTTGTGTCTTATGACCCCTTGTGACCCGCATCACATTTCGCAACCTAGCCTCACCACCTAAACCTTACACAATTATTTATTAATTACCTTATAATTAATAAATCCACATCACCATACCTGCCACCCTCATGTCGCCACCTCATCATGACCTAGTCTTAACCCTAAACTAACCTAATTAAGACCTATAACTTGGTCCAATTCCACACCTATGACTAATTACTCCTCATCCGCACCTAAAACCAAACTTCATAATGACTTGACCAAGCCCTCTACCAATCCCTCGGAAGAAAAGGAGGGAAAGCTGGCTATTTTGCCAAAAATAGCCCGCTTTGACCGGACCGATACCGGTTCCTACTCGACCGCCGTCGGTTGCGTAACCGCCATCGGTTCCCCGTAAATGACCACTTCCAACCAAAAACAAGGATCGGATTTTCATTTTGATGGGGAAAAGGAGAAATCATCGAGAGAATCCAGATTTTGCTGGGCCGAGCAGAGACAAGTGAAGAAACAAGAAGAGATTGCAGAGAAGGACATCAAGCCCAAGACTGCAACTGAATAACCAAAGCCCAGTAACACTCATCCGAGCATCAGAAGAGGAAACTACATCCAACTTGGGTCCTGTCTTCATCATCACAGTCCTGAAACTTGCATCTACATCAGGGGCAAGTAAGTAGTATGTTATATGTTTCTAAGCACCATTTTCTTGAGCCTGTTGATTAATAGTAATCATAAGTTTATTCCTAGATCTACTACCAGCCACTACTGCACTTAACCTTCACCCACACACCCTGATATTGCCTAGAAGGCCATTTACCACACTCTGAGTCTTCCCTATCCTCCCATCATTCCCCCTCAGCCATCCCCCAATCTCAATAACCCCACAATCACCTTGCAACCAATCTCTACCCAGAAGCACCTAGATTACTGACCCTACCGGTGTCGATTATCCTATACCGGCAGCGGTTCTCTAACCGTGGTCGGTTACCCAGTGACCGCCGTCGGTCACTATGACTTATACCCCAAAACCCTTTTTCTCGCCTATTTGCCACCTAACAACCCCAAATCCAACCTGGTTTATCCCTATAACTCAACCTGAACGTATCAACGACCAGTAACCGAACAAACAACGTGATGCTTTATTATTGATAGTTTAGTTTCTATTGCTTTGTAACGAGATATCTAAATCTTGATTTTGCAATAGCTTTCTTTATTATCATTTGTGTTAAATCGTATTAAAAAGGGGAACTGACCACCTTCGAAAGGAAGTTTTTACATTTCCTGGGCCTAAGGCAGATCCCTCATTTATTGTCTAACTCAAATCTGGTGGTCTTGTATTCTTACTTGCAGGTAGTCCTTCCAAGACAAAAAGGAGTTCTTCGCAGTCGATCTGATCTTTCTCTACGGTACGCGCACACCATCTCAACATTCAACAGGTATTCCTCCTAGCCCTAACCCTTATCTGTTTCTCAAAGGAATGATAGGATAGAAGCAAGTCTATTCTGATAGGATAGGTGACTGTACCTATACCTGAGCCTGGGCTAGCTGCCCCTGTAAGACACCTATCTGTGCCTGTGCAGCAGCAAGCTGCCCCTGTAATAACTATACCTGCCCTCTGAGCTGGTCCCTCTCTGCTCTAACAGCCGCTAAGTCTGGCTGTGCGGGCTGGTGCTATCCTCGCACTCTCTCCGGCCCACCAAACCAAAAATGCGCCTGTGCACCCAACATCATCTACAGTGTCATCGAGGCCTCTCAGCAACCCAATCTGGGATCCACGGGCTGTGGTGCAGGCAGTGGGGCCTCTACATCATCCCTCCAGTACTGAGGGAAGTGAGGGGGGCTCATCCTGTCGTAGCCCCATCTGCCTGCATACCCTCTCCAGGGGTATCCTCTCATAGCTCAAATCCTGCAGACCTCTGATCCCACTATCCAAAATGCTGTACTGGATCCACTAGCAACTGTCCTCGGGCTCCTCCGTGAGGGTGATGACCTCTATACGGTCAGCTCATACAATATCTGCCGCCATCAGGCCCTCTAATAAATGCCGGTAATACGTAACGATTCACTCTGCATCCAGCACTGCTATGATCGGCTGACCCATCGACCCCCAACCACCTCTGGAAAGGTGTAGGCCTATAGATGAGAATGCTGGCCCTGGGCTGTCGAGTAACCTCATGTACTGGTCTATATGTCATATGAATATGCTCATATGAACCAAACAATGTCACCGCACACAATGAGGGGTTTTTGAGCACGATCGTCGTGGTGGGACCTCATGGTGGTGGTCCAGATAGCCCCACAGCTCCCTGTATGCCTGCACCAGGTATACAAGTGCCCATAGCATCACATCTCCTATGCTGGGTCCTCCACCAATCTCACTGCTAGCACTCCTCCATCAAGGCTCGTGGCCCACCAATCAGGCACTTCTCCTCTCAAGTCGTGGGACCTCAGCGAAGCAGGTGATCACCGATCATCAATATTCCACCTCATGGCAAGCCAAATCGGTTCTCAAATGGCGGTGGGCAACGGTGACATATCCCCGTACAGGCCGTATGCTCGCGTTGTGATAGGTCAGTAGTGCGGCTGCATCCCCAAAAACCTGTAGGATCGTTGTCCATGGCAGTCTCTGCGTCCTACCTGAAAACTGGAATGCCTCTCCCCTAACCAATCGGCGAGTCGATAGGATGCGATACGACATCCGGTCCAATGTGATAGTCATCTCCCCATTCAGGAGATGGACCCCAATTGGTCGCCGGATCCCTTATCTACGCGATGAGGGCGACCATCAAACTTATGATCCCTATCGATCGCTCTGTATCCGCTGGACTCCACCGAGTCCCACTCGCGCCATGATAACCCCAGTGTGCTGCGGATACGTGTGGCCACATCCGTACCAATAGTGGGGGCGACCCAAGGTCCCGCAAACGTCAGCTGCTGACGTGGCCTACTAAACCAACGGCCGCAACCAACCTATTCGGCCCTACTCTTTAGGCCACAACATCTACTTATTACGGCCTCTATACCCCTTTTTTTTTATCCCCCCTAACCAACCAATCCGACTCTACCCACACCCCTCTACCCACCTATCTTGGCCCGACCCACGGCTATCAACCTCCCTATTTGGCACGACCCAAGGCCAACAACCTACACAATACCTATTTGGCACCAAAACAAGGCCGCAAACCATAACCTACACAACCCGACACCATACCCAAACTCAAACAAACCCATTTGGCCTCGACAACCAAGGCACCCAAAAAAAAAAAAAAATCCGGCCTGACCCATGGCCCGCCGGGCCGACCATATGGACTGACGCCACGGCCGCAACACAAAACACCGTGCCCCTAAAATTTTGCGAACGATGCCGGTCGCTTCGCGACCGACATCGGTCGATGTACTTCCCGGAGCCGAACCCCGCGCGGCCCCCCCCACCTACATTTTTTCATTTTTCTACCAATTTACCCACCCAACATACCACTAAAAAACCCACCCACCCAGCCGCCTTGGCTTATTTCAACCTATCTAGCGCACTCTGTTCGTTTTTTCAAGCATCATTAGGGTCCTTGACTTGATCTGTCTACCATTACTTTGCCTAAGACCTAGAATGTGACGTTTATCCTCAACCCAAACACCAACCATAGAGCACAATGCAATAAAATATACACTAAATGAGGGGTTTCTGAACCTTACCCGTACGACGACACGTCGTCTGGAGGGATGGGTGGTGGTGTTCCAGCTGGGTACCAGGCCCCTCCTGCTCTTCCTGGTTGTGCGATAAACTATCCAAATGTGCCTATGCATTGCTGGTTTGCTAGTCCACCAATCAACTGTTGCCTCCTCCTCACTCGGGCCTGCTATAACTAACTCCTCCAGTTCAAATAGCGTCCACCTCTTTGCAACCAAGGCTCCACCATCTCACCTCTCCATGTCAGACACCACTCAAATTGGTTTCCAATTGCAAAAGTGATCAATGATTTCAGGCTACGTCAATCTGTGATAGATTTTAGGGGGATTACCTTTCGCCCATAACAGGAGTAATCGGTTCTTATTATTGCCCTAAGTGCACCGGTATCGGTCCTATCACCGATATCGGTCCTATACAATCGACAATAAGGGGCTAATGTAGACACCAAATTTGTGGTCTTACGACCCCTTGTGACCCGCATCGCATTTCGCAACCTAGCCTCACCACCTAAACCTTACACAATTATTTATTAATTACCTTATAATTAATAAATCTACATCACCATACCTGCCACCTCATGTCCGCCACCCTCATCATGACCTAGTCTTAACCCTAAACTAACCTAATTAGGACCTATAACTTGGTCCAATTCCACACCTATGACTAATAACTCCTCATCTGCACCTAAAACCAACTTCATAATGACTTGACCAAGCCCGCTACCCAATCCCTCAGAAGAAAAGGAGGAAAAGCTGGCTATTTTAGCCAAAAATAGCCCGCTTTGACCGGTACCGATACCGGTTCCTACTCGACCGCCATCGGTTGCGTAACCTCCATCGGTTTCCGCATAAATGACCACTTCCAACCAAAAAAAAGGATTGGATTTTCATTTTGATCGGGAGAAGGGAGAAATCATCGAGAGAATCCATATTTTGCTGGGCCGAAGCAGAGACAAGGGAAGAAATAGGAAGAGTTTACACAGAAGGACATCAAGCCCAAGATTGCAACTGCACAACCAGAGCCCTGGTAACACTCAGCTGATCATCAGAAGAGGGAAGACATCTCATCTTCTGATCGTCAGGACGTCCTATCTGAGTTCTACCTTCATCACCACAGTTCTTGAAACCTGCATTCTACTTCAATAAACAAGTAAGTAGAACCTTGTATGTCTCTTTGTTAACATTTTCTTAGAGCCTTGTTGAATCACAGCCGTCATAAGTTTATTCCTAGATCTACTACCAGCCACATACTGCACTTAACCTTCATCCATACCACCCTGATATTGCCCAGAAGGCCATTTTACGACACTCTGAGTCTTCCCTATCCTCCCATCATTCCCCTCAGCCATCCCCCAATCTTAATAACCCCACAATCAATCTTGCAATCAACTCTCTATCCAGAAGCACTTAGATTGCTGACCATACCGGTATCGATTATCCTCTACCAGCAGTGGTTATCTAACCGTGGTCGGTTACTCAGTGACCGGCGTTGGTCACCGTGACTTATACCCCAAAACCCTTTTGCTTGCCTATTTACCACCTAACAACCCCAAATCCAGCCCGGGTTTATCCCTATAACTCAACCTGAACATATCAATGACCAGTAACCGAACAAACAACGTGACGCTTTATTATTGATAGTTTAGTTTCTATTTCTTTGTAATGAGATACCTAAATCGTGATTTTGCAATAGCTTTCTTATATTATCATTTGTGTTAAATCGTATTTAAAAGGGGAACTGACCACCTTCGAAAGGAAGTTTTTACCATTTCCTGGGCCTAAGGCAGATCCCTCATTTGTTGTCTAACTTAAAATCTAGTGGTCTTGTATTCTTACTTGCAGGTAGTCCTTCCAAGACAAAAAGGAGTTCTTTGCAGTCGATCTGATCTCTCTCTATGGTACGCGCACACCATCTGAACATTCAATAGGTATTCCTCCTATCCCTAACCCTTATCTGTTTCTCAAAGGAATGATAGGATAGAAGCAAGTCTATTCTGCAGAGCCGAAACATTCCGCGTGAAACAGTAAATCCAAATCAAAAAAATTATTTTTCCATTACATAGATATTTTCAATACCTTTCCATAAAAAAAAATGAAGTTGTTCTGAGTTCGGGAGCAAAATTTATGGCTTCTAGAAGATGGGCTACGGTAGCGCTCTCAGTGGAAAATTTGAACGTGAGAAAAATGCCCCAGCAGCTGGTTTTATTTATTTTTTGACTTTTGTACTTCACATGAGAAGCTAAAATGTTGACAACGAGGTTTAAAAATGAACAATAAACATAAATAAAGAGTTAGATCACAAAATGAGTAACTAAAATGAAAAAATAAAATTTGGGGAGTCCCCACTGGGTTGTGCCAAAATGTATGCAATGCAAAACTACAGTAATGAAAGATACACAAATAATAATGTAAACCTCCCTGTAATCCTTCTATACAAACCTCAGTAAGGTTGTGAAGCCTTCGTCTATGGAACCTTGCAAATGGATGTGGGTACTCTTGAATGCTCTCCAAATATGAGCTCAAATGCTACAAACACAGATGTTTTAACTTAGGAAATTTTAGCAGAGTGATTGTACTTAAAATTCAAGAGGATTTGTAAGAGAGTAAGCCTTCAATTTATAGAGGCAGAAGCAATTAAATTTGGTTACATATGGGTAAATGCATATGCTAAAAATACATACGGGTAAGTTACAGGGTAAGTGCACCAAGTTGGGGGGCCAAAAGGGGGTCTGAAGTGGACGCATTTTTCTGAAAAAGAAAATCAACTTCTACGAGTTTTTCGAAATAGTTACACTCAAAATTGGAAGACGTAGAAATATGAATCATAGAATTTTGAGTCTAGTTTCTAAGATACTAAATTTTATTGAAAACGGATAACTTTAAGTGGGTCAAAGAACTAAAATACCAACAAATACTCATGTTTTTGTTAAAAAATATAATAGACTAACTTTCATGCCCCCCACCATTTTTTTAGCACCATTTAGTATTTTCGAAAACTCTTTGGTAGAAAGATAGCTAGGAGCATCTAGTTTGGGCTCCATTTTTTTTAGATTTTTTTAGCAATTTTTTTTTTAATGATTTTTCTAGTACATAAATTTTATGTTTTGAAAATAACGGAGCTCGAACCGTGCTTCCCCTAACTACCTCAAACAATATCAAAAATTAGATTTTTTTTAATATGTATAGAATTATTCCTAGTTTGGGCTAGTATAATTCTTTTTAAATTTCGATCACCCAAAAAAAAGATACACCATGAAAGATAGACATATTAACACTTCAAAAAATAGCTATAAAAATGCATGGTTAGAAAATAAATAATATGGAAACCTTATATTAGTCAAAAAAATTGAAAAATTATATTTTTAGAAAGAAGAGACTCTACTCTACGTCGTGGTATAATTTTTTTAAAAATGGATCGATTGTTTTATTTTGATTTATCATAGAGGTGGCATTTTTACATTTTCTTGTAAAAACACATTGATTGTTGTGTTTTTGCAAGTCCATGCCTCAAGCTTGGGGATCCAAACCGGATCCCAAGCCTTGAGGCATGGCTTGGGAAAAGAGAAAACACAAAACACGTATGCGTTATGTGTAGTATAAACATAACGCGTACATGTTATAATGCGTATGCGTTCTATGTAGTATAAACATTATGCATGATTTTGACATGCTTCTATTTACATAAATAAATATTTAAATTTATTTATGTAAATACAATAAATGAGGGTCACTCTACACCTTATGGAATTAGTCTCACAGCTCCATGAGTCATGGTTTAGGAGATAGTTTTTTTAAGTATAATCTGGTCATTACATAGGTAATTTTTCAAGATTTTAGCATTCAGCCTAAATATTTTAGAGTTTAACTTCTACAATCAAAACCCAAAACCATAGACCATAAACCTAAACACTAAACTATAAACCTTGAGCCCTAAACCCTAAACCCTAAACATTCAACCTTTACCCATGAGCCCTAAACCCTGAGCCTTAAGCCCTAAACCCTAATCCATAAGCCGTAAGTCGTAAGCCCTAAACCCTAAACCCTAAACCGTAAACCATGAACCATGAGCCCTAAATTCTAAACCCTAAACCCTAAACTGTAAAAACTAAATCCTAAACCCTAAACCTTAAACACCAAATCATAAACCCTAAACCCTAAGCCTTTAACCCTACACCCTTATCCTTGAGCCCTAAAATCTAAACCCTAAACCCTAGACCATATACCCTAAGCCCTAAAACCTAAACCCTAAACCCTAAACCCCCAAGCCCTAAACCCTAAACCCTAAACCTTAATCCCTAAACATTAAATCCTAAACCATAAACCCTAAACCTTAATCCCTAAAACATTAAATCCTAAACCCTAAACCCTTAACCATAAACCATAAACCCTAAAACCTGAACCGTAAACCATAAACCCTTATCCCTAAACACTAAATCCTTAACCTGAAACCCTAAACCCTAAACCCTAAACCTTAACCCCTAAATCCTTAACCTCGATTCATAAAATCTAACCATAAACACTAAACCCTAAACCCTAAACCTAAAACCTAAATCCTAAACCATAACTGTGAACCTTGAACCCTGAACCCTAAACACTAAACCTTAAACCCTGAACCACGAGCCCTAAACCCTAAACCCTAAACCCCAAACCATATTTCATCAATATTTCCTAGTCTCATGCTTAGAACCATAATTTATTCTTCTTATATAACTACCTTGTTTATGAGAGGTGGGACAAGTAAATAAATGGATATGACATCTACCTTATGCCTTGTAATGCATATATTACACATCTCTTCCAAACTTGTTTCTCCCCACATATACTTGCGCTCTTGAATGTAAATTTATTCACACTCTGAAATAAATTTCATATTTCTCATATTTCCATGTATGGTATCATGCAAGCCAAGATGACCGATTGGAAGTTGGAAAAAATAACAATCACAACAAAAAAAATTAATCTTAAAGGAAACAAAAGAAACATAGAGAATATATCAATGCAGAGGTGTAGGATCATAATTGAATTTCCTGTAGTATCCTCTCCTCTAGAGAAAGATAAATTTTAAGTGTTCTACTGGAATGGATAGTAAATTTGACAGAACTTCCTAAAGTGTTCAAAATAAGCATAGAAACAGGGGAATGGCTAAGAACACTAAGGGGTTATCAATCACCTAGTAAATCTTTCTTGTTTAGTTCTAAATGGGAGTTACCTGGCCTATGACTTAGTGACCTTCCATTCATTGATAATTCCTTATATGATAAACCCATGGATGTTTCTAAATATCAATAGATGAAAAACATCAAATTTTGATGACTCTCTTTGAATGTTCTGCCTACAAATTCGATGAACCATGAACTCTAGTGACCTAAACCCTTAAACCCTCAACCATGAGATCTAAACCCTAAACTATAAACCATAAACCCTAAAACCAAAATAATAAATCCTAAACCCTAAACACTAAATACTAAATACTAAACCCTAAAACCAAACCCTAAACCCATAACCCTAAACCCTTGACCCTAGACCCTAAACCTTGAGCCCTAAGCCCTAAACCCTAAATACTAAATCCAGAGCCCCCGGATCTAACCCCCAAACCTTAAACCAGTAACTCTGAACCCTGATCCTTAAGCCATAAACCATGAACCATGAACCCTAAACCCTAATCCCTAAACCATAAACCCTAAAACTTAAGCCTTGAACCCTACACCCTAATCCTTGAGCCTTAAACCCTTAACCTTAAAACCCCTGAGCCCTAAACCCTAAATCTAGAGCCCCTGATCTCTAACCCCCTGAACCTTAAACCCATAACTAACCCCTAAACCTTAAATCCATAACTCTGAACCCCAAACCCTGAGTCGTAAACTTTAAACCATACACCCTAACCCCTAAACCCTAAACCCTGAACCCTGAGCCCTAAACCGTAAACCATAAACCTTAAGGCCTAAATGTTAAATCCTAAAGGTCCCTAAACCCTAAACCTTAAACCCTAAAAAACTAAATCATAAACCCTAAATGTCTGACCCCTAAACCCTAAACTCTAAACCCCAAGCAATAAATCCTAAACCATAAGCCCTAAACCCTAAACCCTAAACCTTGAACCTTGAACTATACGACCTAAACCCTTAACTCTAAAACCTAAACCCTAAACCTCAAGCCTTAAACCCTAAAACCTGAATCCTTTTCCCTAAACCCTTAACCCCTGACCTTTAGACCCTAACTCTTAAACCCTAAACCCTAAATCCTAAACCCTAAACCTTAAACCCTGAGCCCTAAACCCTAAACCCTATACCCTATACCCTAATCTCTAAATCCTAAACCCTATACCATAAACCCTATACCATAAACCCTAATCCCTAAACCCTAAACTCTAAGCCCTAAAACCTAAACCATAAAACAATAAACCCTAAAACCTAAACCCTGAACCCTAAACCCTAAACCTTGAGCCCTAAACCCTAAACCCTAAGCTCTAAACCCTAGGCCTTAAGCCATAAGCTCTAAGCCAAAACCCTAAACCTTGAACCCTTAAACATAAACCCTAAACTGCTAAACCCTAAAAACTAAACCCTGATCCCTAAACCCTAAACCCTGAACCCTTTGTCATAAACCCTGAACCCTCAACCCTGATCCCTAAACCTTAAACCCTAAAACCCTTTGCCATAAACCCTGAACCGTAAACCTTTGAAATCTTAAACCCTAACTCCTAAACCGTAAAACTGTAAACCCTAAATCCTCAACCATAAACTCCTAAACCATAAACTGTAAACCCTAAACCCTCAACTCTCAACCCTAAAAAACTAAACCCTCAACCCTCAACCCTTAACCCTTAACCCTGAACCATAAACCCAAAAACTCTAAACCCTAAACCATTAAACCCTAAACCATGAACCCTAAGCCATGAGCCCTAAACCCTAAACCCTTAAATTTTAACTATGAGCATTAAACACTAAACCTTAAACCCTAAACTCTAATCCTTGAGTCCTAAACCTTTAGCCCATAAACCCTAAACCCTGAGCCCTAAACCCTAAAACCCTAAATCTTAAACCCTTACCCAAAGGAAAATCCTAAAAAGATCATTCAGCGTGTTTCAGTGTGTAGGGAATAGTGTTTAATGTGATCGATCGACTCATTTAGTTTTTATGAGAGACTACTTCCTTTGAAGGCCTAAAAAGGAATTTTTGGCCATTTTGTAGTAAATTGAACACCCTTTAGAACAAGATAAAATGAGCTAGTCATGTCACCCGAGTTATCAAGGACCATTATTTGTGAAGTATTAAGGCATCGTTTGTCTCCATAAGAGACATATGGGCAAAAGAATGTCTAAGAATCATGAATTTGATTCCATGAAAGGATGCTTTTAGATCTAGGAAAGGTGAAGGGGATGATCTTTATATAGAGCACCATGTTTTTAAGAATGAGCAATCATCTGAGTTCACTTGATGCAATTCACTTGGTACTATTCATAACTGTAACTCATTCAACACTTAGTAGTGTTATCACCACCTTAAGGAGGAGGCATGTTACAATCACCTCATATTGGCCATAGGCCAGGAATCCCATTCAGGGAACAATCCTCTATCTACAAAGTGAGGATCTCTTTTTAGTAAGAAGTAGACAAACATCACAGAGTTAACACATGGTCACTAAAGTGAATTATGGACCAAATTTAAAAATTTGTACCAATTCAAGCAGTGATAGGGCCAAAATCCATTTTAGAAGGTCAAAAAACCTAAAAAATGACTATATGCTTTCCCAAAACAAAGAATGACTACAATATATATGCCCTTATAAGTTTTAGGTCGTTTGCTGAAATCTTGAAAATGAGTAAGTACTGACCCATATTAGATTTTGGAAAACTATCTTCCTAGCTTATAATTGTTGGAGCTACGAGACCACTTCCATAAGGTGCAGAGTAACCCTAATTTTCTTATATTTACTAAAATAAATTTTAAGTATAAGAAATAAATAAAAGTATAAGAAATAATAAAAGAAATCTTATACTACATAAAAACGCGTACGCATTACAAAATGCGTACATGCATTTTTGCTTGTTTGAAACGCGTACGTGTTATGTATCGGTGATTCCCGAGACAAACAAATTAAAATACAAGTGCGTTTTAGCAAAATGCATACACGTTTTACTTTTTTTTAAATTCTTGTCCGCTTTTTTGGCCCCCCAACTTCGTGCACTTACCCCTACAGTAGTGCAAGGGTATTTAGGGGCAGCAATCGATTTAATTGTAGAAGTTACATCCGAGAAGGTGGTTTTACGTGCAATTCAATTGCCCCCCACCTTTTCTAGGATTCTAGAAATGCAGTTTAGCTAGTATGAGGATGTGGATTCCAAGTTGAGTCTAAGTGGACTCTTGTTGGAGTTTGATCAAGTGGTAGATGACTAGGATGTGCACACACTAAATTAATTAAATATTTAATTAATAAATAATAATTAATTTAGCTAAAGGGGTACTAAGGATACATGGGATTAATTTAATTACTCCAAATGGGTTAAATTGTGTATTAATTAATCAATTAATTGCAAATGGGTGAATAATAGGGTGTACTAGGATAACACTTGGAAAAAGTGGAAACAAAAGTGTAATTTTGGGGTGTCTACAAATATTGTAGTCACATTTATACTAGTCACATATGCACATAGACATGGAACAATGCATCAAGTTCTACATTCCTTATTTCATCTCCAAACCCACGAACAAGAAGTTTGGACTCTACAAAACTCTACACACCTCTATCGATTTCATCTTTTCCATGGGAATATGTCAGCATGGATCCCATTTCTAAACTACCTATGACAAAGCACAATTTATAATGTGGTATTGTTTACAGTGGATAGGTTATCAAATATGGCGATCATGGCTACATGATACAATTGTCACTACTTTTGTTTTCTTCACCCATGTATGTATCCTTCTTACAATCCTAACATCCATCCTATATGACCATGATCATCATATTAATGATCACTTGTTGAAAATTCTATGGAAATAAATATCTTGCTTTATTAACCAATGATGTTTCATCCTCAAATATATGGAAAAAACAAAAGTTGTCAACCACACTCTAATTCATCTTGTGTGCATGTAAAATAACGAACTTGCACAAAATTGGGAGGATTAACCTTGCATTATGTAAACCATTCCTACAACATACTCTCTTAAATTTTTTTACATGGGATAGTCTAACTAATGAACACCTCTAGACATCTCCTAACATACTCCATAATGAACTAACTCATGCACGTAGGAAAAATATATGGATAAGGAAATAATTTTTTGTGCTACATATAATTTATTCATCAATAAGTTCAATAGATTATCTCCCCACTCATAGAAACATTACAAAGAGTACCATGAAACATATCACACATCTTCTACATTCCAAGTTTGATGATAAATTTTGACTGGATATTTAGAGAGAAATATCTAAAGTTCCAAAATGGAAGATCAATCCTCTACACTATCATCCTTACACCTTTTTCCGTGTAGTTGGTGAGAACATCTTTTCTCTAGGTTTTCCTCGATACTTGCCCATGCACCCAGTTTTTCAATGTGTAGTTTTTCCAGGCTTACTTACTCAAATTCTTAAGCAATTTGTGACGCGTCATACTTCTAATTTGAATCTTGAACATTTATTCCCAATAGATAAGGACCACATTAGCAAAGTGATGGAAAACTTCATCATCTACTACACTCATCAGTTGTTTTGAGTTGTTAAGGTTGGGAAGTATGTTGAGAAATATATGTAGCATAACCTTTATTAGGGCCAAGGTTATATTCCTTAAATAACCACTTATAAAAAGGATAAAATTTCTTCTAAAGAAATGGTGAATGGTCATTATGCAATCTTCTATCCTTCGTTGCTAGAAATAATAACACATAAGCCTCCTCACTTCTATTTAAAAACTTGGAAATCACATTGATGTATTACAAAAAGTATCCAATCTTATAGTGTTACGTGGAAATGTCCCAATTTTTTTATAGAATCCATATTGTTTTACTTCCTTATCATAACTTTCCTTACCTTGAAAAAATCTTGTAGAAAGTGTATAACCTTACAGAATTGTGTAAACCCCTTTAAACAATTGTGTGTATATTTATAATCTTCTATAACTTTCCTAACACTTAGAATTTTAACTAAATTCTATGACACATTTCCAAATTTTCCCTGGTTAATCCCTCTCATCTTGGGAACATGTTTCACAACTTTCATTGCTCATACAATATTGAGTTAACACAATGTTGGTTGGAAATTTGATCTTTAGACACAAGCAACAGTTTAGGGGACAACAATCCCTCCTCTTTATGGGAGAGGTTCTCTTATCAACCAAAAAATTAGAACTCTAATTATTTACAAATGTACAAAGTAACATTCTAATTGAGGATTTTGGTGTGAAGAATGTTTCCATATTATAATAATTCTCAATACATAAGATGAGTAAGGAAAAGAGTCTTGGAGGATGAAACAATGGCTTATACAAGTGAGAGAGATGATTTAAATACGCAGTGTCCTAATTAATCCACCAGTCAAGAATACAATTTATTCTTCTTGATGCAAGATCACCTAGATTGCATGAAAAAACTAAGGAATGAAACACTTTCAAATATATAGATTGTAGAATAATATCCTATGGATGCATGCATGGGGTGTCAAGAACAAATGAGTTCATATATTTGATAAAATCCACAAAATATAAATGCAACAAACACAAATTTATTTGCATTATAACAAATGAATTGAACACACAATTTCAATATTCAAATATACAAGATTCACATTTGCAATATCAAGAGACAGAAGCAAGAAGAACACAAAAATAAGAGAGGAAACTTCTTCAGTATTGAATTCAAAAGTTCTATATCAAAACATTCTTGTGACACAAAAATACAAACCCTTTACAATTAAAAAGAGACTTTATATAACTGAGGGGTGGTTGTAACCAACTTTCTTAACCAATTATCATCTAATTGAGTGCTAACACTTAATTAATGAATTACATTAGCTAATTTTATTTACAATTTCATGTTTTCGAAATGATAATGTGAACTTCAAAATACAACAACTAAAAAGAAATATTTTCAAGAACTAAAAGGAGAACTTGTGAGAGATGTAGTCGGGGTATTCACTTTGAGTACATGATTCTTGAATTTTTCTAAAGCACTAGCAATCTCCATGACTTTTGGAATAGCAGTTTTTGTTGTAGCATTCAACGAGATGTCGAGAGTGTATTATATTTCCTTTCCAATGCCCCCATTTTACAACAAGCCCTTGGTGGCCTCTATAACAACATTGTGCATCTCTATAATCTACTCCATATTTTCTTTGGTAACAATTTTATCCTTGAATAGGTCATCCTTGACAAGTTCACTAAACTTTACCTCGACCTCATCCACTAGATTCCTCACTGTAGAATTATCTTTGTCTACCTGGTATCTAAGATCTTGAAAATCATCCAATATCTCAGACTTGAAGGCTTCTCCTTTTTGTACCATGCTCTTAAGGTTAGTGATTGTCTCCTCAAGCACCTTGATCTTCCACTCAACACTGAATACCCACTTTATGGAAATATTAATCCTGGGAGCATAAAAAAAGTTACAAGAAAGGAGGATTTTCTCATCTGTAGTGCTCATGATTCTTAAATCTTGAATGCATTCTAGTTATAGTTTAAGTTCTTTCTCAGACCCTGTGATCAATGTATCAAAATGACTCTAGGCTAAGGAAATATTGTCATATACTTTATAGGCCTCATCAATGAATTTCAAACTAGAGATCAACATTCCTTCCACTAGTGCCTTAAAAACCCTCCCATATGAAGTATGTTTATGAATCTCTTTAATAGCTTTGACATACTCTTTAGAAAAAAAAGTGGGAGGAGGCATTGAGGAGAGAGAAGTTAGACTAGAAATTGCAGCACAAAAGTGCAATGGAGGCACCGATAGGGGAGGAAACGATTATTTCGAAACAACAAAGTCTGTGGAGAGAAGTAAGCATAAGTGCGTAAAAGAAGATGAAAAAGTGAATAGTTGAAGAACTTGAGAGGAGAAGAGGAGGGAGGAAGAATGGGTGTGGAGGTAGAAGATATTGAAATTAAATTTGTAAGGAATTTTGCAGTAGAATCAATTTTTTTCTTGTAATTTACGCACTGGAAGAAATGTGGCGAGTGTTATCTTAGAGGTGATGTCAAAAAAAATTTAGGGCAGGTACGAACGTTCTATAGGTATAACACTATTGAAAAAATGATGAATGAAAGGCATCGGTGCTTCAGAAACTATAATGTAAATAATCACACTGTATAAAGTTAGGCCTAGAGATTTATGTACTGTGAGGGCCATGAATCCATATTTAGTGGGAGACTTCTATACCCATGAGAAATGGGTGTGATAGGAATGAGAAAAGTATTATGAGGGTCCCACACAAGTCAGACGTATCTTTCGAACCGAACAATAACAAAAGAAGGTAGACTTGGTGGACTTGAACCTACAATGTAGATGATGAATACCAAAATCCAAATAGAGCCATTAACAAGACCCACCTTAAGCGAGAGGTCAGATGTTAGCATAACCTTTTCCTTAATACAAAGTAGAAGTTTATGTGGTTCTAGATCTAAATGTAAACTGCATGAGGATGACAACACTCACCTTGTTGAATACAACCATAATACTCTTTCCTTTTTGCAGGGGGATCGATCGCCAAGGAAAAGCTATTGAAGCATGTTGGGAAGCTTTGGATCTGATGGTGTTTATTGAAAAGTTTAATTCTCAACATGTCAAAACCATTAATATGCTTAATGTTATCGACATTGACGTCGATATAATATGTATGACTACTTACAATGAATTCCAAAGTATCCTAAAACTGCACAAGCAAGTTCTCGATTTTCCAAACAATTTGGTCATACCAACCGACTTTGCAGCTGTCAAAAATATGGCTCGTGAAGCCATTAAAAAGGTATTAAAAGATGTTACGACACAAGTGAACATGCACAAGCTATTAATGGTAGCCAACAGAGCAGAGGGCCCCGAAGAAAATGTGGGTGCAAAATATTTTGAACCACGAGATTCAAATGATTAGGGTGTAATTCCAATCTATTTAGTATTGCCTACTCATTCTCTAAATATTTTGATGTGATGTCAGAACTATTCACATGCTCCAACTATCCAACTACTTCTAAATGTACACATTAACTTATTTTCTAGTGTCAGTCCGACAGTGACTGCAAGAGGGATGGGCACAAAAGCTAGGTTGGCAATGTGTGTATTTTACCATCTACACGCCAAAGGGCAGTTACAAATAAACAAGACGTTGCGAGAATTGTGCTAAAAGGAGCTCTCGCTAATAGCCATCCCATAACCAGTGTTATTATGGGTTAAATCGGCCCTACACATGGAGATAAATATGTTGCCCTAATTGATATTAACTAAAGTTTCAAACCTTATAATTTTAAAAAAATAATAATAATAATTAATCTTACATTAAAATCTTTATCCCCACGTATTTCAAAACAAAATAAAAGTTGAGTGCTAAAATAAACCCATATCAAAAAACCAACCAATCAGGTTAAGCACTTTTCCAAACATAAAACGGAGCATGGCGAGGAAACATCCCACATTGTCTTATAGACCTATCACTTTCCTTGCATTTGTTAAAAACCATACTGAACAATTGTAGTTGTGCTTCGTCGCATTTTTCTTTGAACGTATCTATTATTATTGTTCTTTTTTACAACGAAATTTTAGGGTTTGTAGGTTATTAATATTTTAGATTTGTTTCTTCATATAACTAATAGCAAAATAAAAAGTTGAGAGGGGAAACATAAACCCATGTCAAAAAACCCACCAACCACGTTAAGTGCTCTACAAAACCCAAAGGAGAACATGGAGAGGGGGACATCCTAAACCGCGTTTTAGACATGATATTTTCCTTGCCTGATAATAAAAGCACTTTATTTGAGACCCATAGGCATTAACCACTCTGAAACCCAAGCTAATGTTGTAAATTTAACAGTAAATAGATAATTGTTGCGAGAATTAGTGTCATCGTTTTTCTCACCAATTTCCACCAAATCGCCTCCACAACCTCTCTATTCCTGATGCCACGTCTTCCTTTCCCATTTTCTCCCCCATTCGTGTCATTGCATCTAGATTCTACACGAAATGTGCTTGCTATTTTGGCGGAAAGAGATTCACATGAATTACAGAAGAAGAAAGAAATAGCAAATTGAGGAAGCTCCAGACTTTTTGTTTACTTCTTGTGTTCCCTTTTGTGTTTTCTCTCGTCTCCTCAAAAGGTGCAATCATTGAAATCCTTTCCTTAAAACTGATATCGAGCTCACTCTTTTTTATAATAAAGGTCTCATTGAGTTGATGAATTTATCTTCTTGGGTTTTAGCATTCTTACATTTATCATGAGAGCGTTTTACTTAGAGAGTGGATAAAATGACGCTTTGGTTTTTCTTGGAGTGCGGGAAGGTATTATTAACCAAAGTGTTATTGTTTCTACTATTTATTTATTTATTTAATAATTATTATTTATTTTCGATGATGGCCATTGCCACGTATAACTAATTTCAAATGTCCTTTCTCTATCCAATTCATTTGCTTGTATTGGTGCAACTTAGGACGCCAATTTAAATAAACAGGAAACCCGCGCCGATCTTGACGTACATTTTCGAACTTCTCCCTTCCCCAGTTCATAATAATAATAATAATAATAATATTTACTGTAGGTGTAATTATTTGAGTTCATTTCTTGCCTGCACAACCCTAGGAAATTGAAACCGTCTCCCGTCGAAATTTCCCGTCACTTTAAATTAAATTAGCGTCATATGGCGGATTTACGTTATTGTGGATTTAATGATCACAAATCCTAGACGTTATTCACTCTCCTCATCCTGTGTCTGGATTGCGACCACAAGCGGACGCAGATGCGAATACAAAAATAATTTCTTGCGAATTCATCAACGGGGCTCGATCCGGCGACCATTTGGAAGCAGGAGATTTGGCCGTTATTTTTGTTGTTACGCCGACCATATGTCGTGAACCTGCGGTGTCAGAAACCTGCGCAGTCATAAAACCTGCAGAAACCTGCAAAGTCAAAAACATGTGGTTCGATTGAGGTCGGACATCGTTACATGTACCGAACGACAAATTCCAACCGCCGATTTTCTGTCTACGTGTTAGATTTCAGTCGTCTCGCTATAAAAGGGAATGCCTATCGGCGTAATCAATGATTTTTTCACTTGAGAGAAAAGACTTAATAAAATTGGAAAGAACTTGAACCTATTCTTCCAGTTACTCCAGTGTTGTTTGTCTTTTTCCACTCTCTCAATTACTGTGGAATTTGTCTCCTTCAAGTTTTGAACCTCCCCTTTAGGACTAGATTCACCAAGTGGGATTCTATTCACTTCCAAGTCTACAATAGTTATATATTTTTCATCCTTCCCTCTTCTTGGATTTGAAATCTCCAGAAATTGTTGGCCATTTGAATCAAAGACTAACTTTGAAGTGGCTTTGGCTCTTTTTGGTGGAGTTGGAGTTGTGCCAAGAAAAGAAGATACAACATTGAAACCAAGGGAAACTATCTTTGGAGTCAACTTCCATTTCTTGTTATCAATCATGGGTTGAACCCATGTGAACTGGACACTTGAGGATGGAGGAGGAGGTGGTACCAGTGCCAAAACACTAGGCGAACCAAGAGACTGAGTAGAGGGAACTTCAAGAGCAAAAACCTCAATAGTAGAAGAAGATACTTCTTTGATTGGTGATTTGGGTTTTGGAACACTCACTTTCCCAATGTTTGTTTCTATGATTTTCACCTCATTATCTTCTTCTTCACTTTCTTTACTTTCTTCTTCATCACCACTTTTCTCTTGATCATCTTTTTGTTGTTTTGTGTTGAGTTTTTCTATGTCATCCTTTTCCTCTTCAATTGTTCTCATTTCTTCTCCCATAGGCTATGTCACTTGTTCAGGAGTATAGGTAGTTTCTCCTGTTATACTTTCAATATTTACTTCTCCCACATTTTTCTCAGAAGTCTTTTTAATTTCCTTTGTCTCCTTGGTCTTATCTTTCTTTGCATACACTTTGGTTGCAGAGTCCAAATGTGAGGAAGAAGGGGTTGAATGAGCCTGTACCTTTGGAGGAGAAATGGAAACCCCTTTCTGTGATGAAGAAGCCTCTTGAGAGGAATATTGTGTCACATTCAAATTGTGTGCCTTTATATTCTTGTTAAACCAGACCTTTTTCTCATTATAACTGGATTGGTTATTTCAGAGATATCATCCCTCTCCTTCTGTGGCCAATTAATAATAAGAAGGGGCATGTGATGAATAATCTCGATATATTCAATAAAGTATAGATCTTCATTATTATCTTGCAAATCGTCTAGAACTTTGTACACCATGAAATATCTAACCTACTACAAAGAGAGTCTACCAAAATACCTTCTCCTTACCTTATACTCATCTAAGTAATCTTCCCAATAATCTTCAAGAGAAGGTATGTGATAATAAGACATTTTGAGATGAGTACAGATAAAACCTTTGATATCAAAGCAAGATCTTTTGTGATATGAGTAGAACTTGAAGTCAGCAATTGTTCTTTCCACATTCTAAGCATCCAAGGTCGTTCTGCAGGTATAATTTCCCAAGGAGATAGGGAATTGGATGCCAATGATCTTATTGTCTCTAAAGGTTCTGTGTAATATGTCCAATTGCCTAAAAACTTCCACCAAAACCATTTTTTCAATTATAGTACATATGTAGCTTGTTATTAGGTAAACCCTTAAATCTAGCTAACCTAATGTAAGAGAACCTCCAGTACTGGATGAAGAGGATGCCATATGTTGAAATCAACTATTTTGCCTATGCAGGCACTCTTTCAGTTGTGTTTCCCTCCAGTAGCCTTACTATATACATGTTGAAAACATCATCCACCATTCTAAAATGGAACTTTCTATTTTCAAAGATGAGTTGGGGGTAATAGTCATAAACTGGTTGATTTTTCTTATCTTCTTGAGGAGACAATCCTACCATACCCTATAGGTTGCAATTGTGTACATTAGGTAGGAGGTCATGTAGAATGTCTTGCTTTGTTGCACATTAACCAATTGTTCATTGAGATTTTCAAAAAATATCTCTCCCCAATTCAAGATTTGTTTCCCCTCATAGACGATGTTGATATAAAAAAGCATCTAGAATTGATATTCATTGGTGGAAGGAACACCCATTAATCTAGCAAATAGGGTGATGATATCAAATAACTCTTCCTTGAATTCTGACATGTACAAAACTTTTGGCATCTTAGAAGCTCCCCTCTTCTGAGACTTAAGCCATGATTTGGATATCATTTCCTTATATCTTTAATTGTCTTGCTCAAAGAGGTTATGAGCTTGGACCCTGGTTAGAGTGTTATAATATTCAATGATGGGAACTCTCAGGGCTACAATTATACAATTGTCATCATGTTTGGCAATAACTTGGCCCTAGGGATCTCTAAATTCCTTAGTATCAGAGACAAAGTAGGAGGTACAAGCTAGGAAAGTGTTTTTCCATTTTAAAGAGAGAGGGAAACCGACAACATAGGTAATTCCACAATCTTTGATACATTGAGCCATGTGAGTAGGAGTGGCTTCAGTGATACGGCTCCATAAATCATCTAGATTAAAATGTCAGATATCACTATCCCCAATATTAGACATGGAGGTTTCCAGAGAGGATATGTGCTCGTACACCCCATACTGGAATTTCATGGTGGCAAGATGGGGAGATAGACTTAGAAAAATGGGGTTTAACAATGGATTCTAGGAAGAACAAAATAGTAGGGCAAAAAATTCAATTTGATGTAAAGTAAACGTAGGAAGCTCCATAATCACTCACCTTTGTTACAGGAAAAATGGCGTTCTCCTCAGGATCCCAATGTAAGACAGTTTTTTTGGAAAGGGTTGACAAATGAGAGAGTTATGGCTAAAAATGTACTTGAGGGCATGAGAATGGGAGAACAATGCATAGTTGAAATTTTCAACTTGGAATGGTAAAAATGAATTACCTTACTTCCTTTTATTCCTTTTCCGTTAGACAAATGACTTGGTAAGTGATCAATTTGAGGGTTTATAGTGTATTGCAGGGTATAGAAAAGATTACAGAATTATTTTACTCACTTTTTCCTTATATTGCATATACGATAGAGATATGGGGAAATGGAGGCCCGATGGAATAGGGGATTGAGTGACTCAATTTTCCAACATATCCATAATACATACAAAAGCTATTAAGTGTGGAAAATGTGGGTTTGCAGGGAACAACGTGCCGAAAGGAACAAAGGCTGGGGTGCCTCAAATATTTGAAAACTCCGTGATAGAATTAGACCAAGGAAATGTGGGTAGGTCGGGCTTACAGGGAACACACGATCCAAAGGAACAAGGGTCACAGGGTCACAAAATATCTGCATCTCCGCAATACAAAAAACAGAACATGAATTCCAATAAAAGGTTTTACAAATCAAGAACAAGTGCGGAGAACAAGGGTCGCGAGTTCCTCAAATACTCGGAGTATTTGCAATATAAAGGATCACTGAGTAGTGCGGATAAAGAGGGTATCCAGAGAACATAATGCCCGCAGGATTAAGGGTCACAAGGGACCAAAACTTCTGATAATGTCGTAATACAAAGAACTTAGGAAAACAAAGGACCTTGAGAGTAGTTCCATAGGACTTGGAAAATTCTTCACAAAGTAGAATGAGAGTATTGCAGGTAAAGTGGCAATGCGAAGAATTAGAGACATGGAGGAACATGTTCCACTTGTTCCTTGAACAACCAAAATTACTGCAATACAAAGGATCTTGACCTAAAATCCTCGAAATGACTAATTGTTTGGAATGTTTTCACTCCCCAGGACTTCACAAAGGAAAACAATTTTGACAAAAAGGGGTCACTTGCCTAAAATTTTCAATTTTTTTTGAAAAATTGCACATTTTTTTGAGTAAGTGACAACACAAAACAAAACCTTTATATCTCTTATAATATTGCGGAGCTCATCCAAGCTACAATAAAAGATTTAATAATTACATGTAAGCCTTTTTAGCTATCTCATGCATTATAAAACCTTTTCCTTGGTTCAGTGACATGACATTTGTTACCACTAATCTATACATGAATGTTACACTTCAATGTTCAGACATCAGCACCTTGTTCCAAGTAGTGCACTAGATGACATGTATCACACTGGGCCATGTTAGAGTATCAATTGGGACATGTTATATGGAAAAGCTCAACTAATTTTCTTATAATAAGATGGAATAATTGTAACAATCTCTCTACAAGATATCATCAATTGTAACTACCATTTTTATTGCATATACATTGTAATATATGATCTATAGGAATAATATATGATCTATAGGTTAGATCTTCATGTAACTATAAGCTTACACTAACTTGACACATACATTAGATAAATTTTATTGGTTTCTTCTCTATTATTAATCTATTTGTAATACCTTGTAGTTCTATTTAATTAGTAAGGATGCCTTCTCATTTTGATATGTAATATCTTGCTCTCTTCATCTTACAAAATGTTTTATAGAACTCTATAGTTCTCTATTCACCATTAATAAGTAGATGTTGCATTTCCTACAAATCAGTATTTTACTACATTATTGTGTTTTTGGTTCATTGCACTCAACATCCACATGCACTCATAATCATTTTTACTCTTGTTGGCACAGGATTATCGTGCACACGTGATCTTGGTCTTTGTGGTGCAAATCATGCCTTTTGTGGGGTATTCTTGAGTTTTTGAAGAGACTTACATGAGTCAGAAGAAACTTCTTTTGGGAAGGCATGAAACAATATGTCAAATAATTTATGGAAGAATGTGATATATGTCAATATACAAAAGGAGAGACTATCCAAATTCTTAGCACTCTACAACCACTACCACTTCACATTATAGTATGATTAAATGTCTTTGTAGAATTGATTTAAGTGATACCTAAGTCTAGTGTAAAATAGTGATCTTCATTGTGGTCGAATACCTATCCAAATATGTCTATTTTTCTCAATTAACTGGTCCTTTCAATTATTCAATAGTGGAAAAAATTTACAATGATCAAAATTCCACCTCCATGGTATGTGCCCTTTTACCGTCTCATATCACAATCCCACTTTCACTAACAATTTATTGCAATAATTGTTTAAATACCACAAGATACAACTTGAAATGAGCTCACACACCATGTTTAGATTTATGGATAAAATAGATTTCAATAATAGTTTCGATACATGTATGTGTTGTTTTTCCTCAAAATAAAAAATCCATTGGGTTGAGTTACTCTCTCTTATTGAAAGGTGGTACAAAACTTGTTACCAAACTTTAAATAAGATGACACCCCTATGAATTATATATGGCCAATTAGAACCAATTCCCATATCCTACCTTCCAGATGGCTCCAAGGGGTAGGTTATTGATTCAAATCTATGTCATAGGGAAAATTTATTGTAGGATTTAAATAGATACTTGTTACAAGCTCCGAATTAGATGAAACAACAAGTATATCAACATTTTTCATAATAAACAATTTCCATCAAGGATATGGGTTTTTTTAACGAATCCAACAATACAAAAAAATTTCATTAAATCTTAAAGGCAGTCATATGTTAAGCACTAAGCTCGGTGGATGTCTAAGTGAAGAAAAATGGCTTTAATTGAATGAAAGTTGTGCATTATCGAGAATGGGACCCCACTTAGATTCCTATTTAAGTGCATGCATGAATATGTTTGTTATTGTGTCACATGCATTGTCGAGAAACGCGAGAAAGGCGCCCAGGGGTTAAATTTGACGGCCGATTAAACGTTTTTCGTGATTTTAGCCGTAAAATACTTGCAAATATTTCAAATAAACATCACATGTAACTTGCATGTTTTTAAGTTTCACCGTCATTTTTTATATATAAATATACTTGTATATATTAAAATAGTTAGATATATATTATATTAATAGTATAAAAATAACACTATTTTCCATATTTGAAAGGCAGTATTTAGAAATTATCGTCACCTAAAAATTGTTTGACAGGTACAGGTGGCCGTCAAATTTAACCCCTGAAGGCGACGAAACGCATTCTCGAGAATGGGGCCGCACTTTTAAAAGAAAGTGGAAATCTAATGACCGTGCAACAAACTTTATTAAAGTGAATTGTTTTTTATTATTTGTCGAGATGGGACAACACTTCAGAAAGAATGGAAATATACTGACCAAGAAAGAATAACGAGGAGCATTCGGATTCCATGGAATAAGCTTTTTTTAAAGTAAATGTAGTTACTACCCACGGACGGTTTGAAAGGTGTTTTTATTTCCACTTACGCGTTACGGTTCGTTGAGGGTCAAATTTGACGTTTATTTAGACATGTTTTTATGATTTTTATTGTAAAATATTTACAAATATTTGAAATAATTGTCACATATAATTTGTAAACTTTATGTATGAAGGTTATTTTTTATATAGATTAATAGTACTAATATATATATTAATAATAATTAAATATATAGAGTATAATTTTTTTGGTATATCTTAATTAAAATGTTTAAATATCTATTAAGTCTTTTAGGAAATATGGTGTACTTAAAAGATTTTTTTTAAACATAATATGAAGGTCAATAAAAATATGAAAACATCGATCTTGTTGTGAGGGCCGCGAGAGGTCGCAGCATTTCAGAACGGTCAATATTTTCGAATTTTTGTTCTTGCAACGGTCCCCTGGTCTCGCCCCTCTAGGGTGCTGCAATGGTGCACCTGGCGGGCTAGGGCTTGTCGGAATCTATGCTCAAACGTCTGGGTCCCCGTGGGCCTGACGCTGATTCACTCCCCTCGGATAGTGACTCGCTTCCTCTGCTGGACGACATTCCCTCCGTATCCCTAATCGAGGATGCTGCCTTCACCGCGCATACGAAATGTCTATCTACAAGGGATATTTTTGCTAAGTTTATCGGGAGACGACTCTCGTTTCCGGGCATAAGAAACTGGTGCGAAACACAGTGGGGCAGCGGCCTAAGTATCCGCTCCCTGGAAAAGGGTTTTTTCCTTGTGCTTTTTCATAGCGCCGCTCAGAAAAACGACACTATGGAAAGAAAATTTTTTCTCCTTTCCGACTCTGGTCTTGCGATACGCGAATGGGAGCCTCACTTTGATTATCACAAAGCGGCGGAGGATGGGTTTCAAGTGTGGATTAGACTATACTCCCTGCCTAGTGAATTTTGGTCGGCACCCATCCTTACTAAAATCTGCTCCAGTCTCGGGCGGGTCATTCGCATTGATCCTGTTACTTTGAATGGTACTCTCTTCCTTTGCCAAAGTTTGCATTTCTGCTTTTCCAGCTCTTACAGCACCCCTGGGACTATGCAACGCGATGGGTTGAAAGTCTCAGTGTGACTGCACAACATGGAGCTTTTCCCAAGTGTGGGACCTCGCGAAATCGGAAAAGCTCTCCGGATGAAGGCCGGCTCCTATTCCTCTGTTCAGATGCACCAATAAAATGCAGAGGTTTACCTAAAAACCTAATCTAACTACTAAGGAGATAGGGAGAGAGAAATGCATAAAAATAAACCTAAGCTAAGGAGGTGATGCACCGAGGAATGTTGAACACCCGTTTTGCAAGAATAAACACAGACCACATAGATGCAATACAACACCATGCACAGGCAACCAAAATGCAATGAGAGATCAAAATAACAGCAATGAATACATGAGAGGGTTTAGAATCAATCACAGACATATATACATTGCTCAAAGGTCGATACAGTACATTGCAGTGGCCAAGAGGCAAAAAACGGCATTACAATCCATATGGGAGGCTTGAAAACTCCACAAATCCTCTTGCGAGCAGGAGAGAAGGGAGGATGCCAAACGAAAATGTCCAACCGTTTTTTAGAGCCTCTCCCGGCCATTTATATGAGAAAAATGAGGGAGAAGAGAAATTTGGAGCTCTCCCCAACTACCTCCAAGACTGCATTTAACTCATTTCTTCATGGCGGTAGGTAAAACCCAACAACCTCGAAAAATGGTGAACTGTGACACCTGCGTCGGGATTTTGCGCCTGTCGGGTTTGGAAACCTCTCGCGCATTTGCATCGGGCTTGGCGATGGCTTCGACATGTTGCTCGATGTTTGCGTTCTCCCGAAACCCGCTTCCCACGTGATTTCTGAGCTTTCCTTTGTGTCGGGGGCGGAAGATGAATTTGCATGCGGGGTCGGAGGGGTGCTCGACATGCTTCTTTTTCATGCTCTCCCGACGTGCTTCCCCGACGCTGAGACCCGATTGTTTTGATGTCGGGTTTTGGAGACCCGACGACATATTCCTTTGTTGGCGGGTTTTGGAGGCCCGAAAACATATTTTCTTTGATGTCGGGTTTTTGAGACCCGAATGCATATTTTCTTTGATGTCGGGTTTTTTAGACCACCCGACATGTTGTTCCACCATGCTTCTCCGCCCCGTAAACCCGATTCCTTTTGCGTCGGGTTTTGGAGACCCCCCGACATGCTTCTCGTTGTTGTCGGGTTTTGGAGAACCCCTGACATGCTCCGGCGCCACCGAAACCCGATTGCTTACACGTGGCGATCTCTCATTGGTCGCGGGCCATGCGGGCCAAACTTTCCATTTTGACCTTTTGACCAAAACTTGGCCAAAAAATCCAACTTTCCCCCGGACGCCCGCCATCTCCCCTGGGACACGTGGCAGCACCCCATTGGCCGCGGGCCAAAATTTCAAAATTCTCCCATGCGCCAACACTTAGCGAATTTTTCACTCCGCTTCCCCGTCTGACACGTGGCACATTCCGACTCGCCGGCGGGCCCGCGGGCTAAAATTTCCCTTTTTGCAAATTTGTCCAAAACTTGGAATTTTTCCAAGTTTTCCTCCGGACCTCGCTACTTCCCCTTGTGTCGGGTTTTGAAGACCCTCCGACATGTTCCTTTGATGTCGGGTTTTGGAGGCCCGATGACATATTTCTATGTTTCTCCGCTCTGATTCCTCCAAAACCCCTTGTCGGGAACCCTTGCGACATTTTCTTGCTGTTTAATCTATATTTACCCGGGGGGGAAATATATACAACAATTTGGTGACTCACGGGGTCATCTGCCTGCTAGATGAATGATACCAGTTGCCTGAAGCATCCATTGGGCATGGAGTCATAAGCAAGCCTGAAACTGATCTGAAATTTGAACTTCCCTCTGAACCGCCTGAAACCCGTTGAACTTAGAGTTGTTCTCACCAAAATGCCACCGAAATGAACTGTGCCAGAGAAAAACCAGCAACACCAAAAACTATGTACAAAAATGAAAATCATACATGTCCCAAATGGAACACACAGAGTGTGCACAAGCACTTCTTCTGCTGAAAGCAAGCCTACCTACTCTACTCTAACTGGAAGCAAAGGCAAGATAAACAAACCCTACAACTGGTTGTGCAAAATAGCTTCCTTTCTTCAAAATTGGCAGCCATGCAATTGATTTGGCACTGATCATGGCTGTTTGGATGAGTGGGAAATCAACAAGAAGCTGGTCTTCCACCCAAATCATCAAGGTGTCAGCTGAAAACAAATCCAATACCTCTTTTAGTTGTTCTGCATTTGGATTGAAAAGGTATGGCAACTGATCCTTGGTACTCTGTAACTCACCCTCATGCTCAGAAGCAAGCATGACCGGTTGTGGCTTCTCCTTTGGCTCCAATGAAGCCAAATACCTAATTGGGCAAGGTCTGATCCGTTTGATATGCCCATAGCTCTGATTTTCTACTCCAAAAATGGAGTTTTCTCATAGACCCTCCTGAATGGATGATGTGGAAGAAATGGTGGAATCCTTCTGTCCTTTCTCTTCCTCCAATGAAGAACATGGAAGATTAAAATCTTCCAATTTTGATTCCAAAGAGCTGCTATAAGATGCGGGCTGCTGCAAATGAATGCTCTCCTTCATGACAGCAGGCTCTGGTGTTTGGAATGTGGATGATGAAAGAGAGAATGGTGAAAACTCAACCGGCTCTTCTTCATCAAAACAGTCCTCCAAATCTGACAGGTAAACTGCCTCATTGCTGTCCTGCTGCTCGTGTTCAACTTCTCCCATGGTGTCCTCTTGATCTGCAACTTGACCACCATGGTTTCCTTCACTCTCCAATATTGAGTTTGAGAGATCAAACTCCTCTTCAGTACTAGAACTTGGGAGAGGTGAAGTAGAAAGAAGAACTGAAGGTTCTCCTGTAGCCTGCTTTGTGGTCAGAGCCCTTGGATCTGCACTTTTCTCCTCCACAACTGGGATGTGCTCCTCTTCTTTTGCCTTTGGAGCAGCTTCTCCCTCCTCTATTACTCGAAGGAAATCTTGCACTTGATATAACTCTTCCTCCAGTATGAAGTTTTTTAAGTCAAACTCTTCAATCTGCTGCTCTAGAGGACAAGTTGGGGCTGCAAGATCTTCTTCTTCTGCTGCAACAAAATCAGTCCTGACCACCATTTGTTCAACCTTAGCCTCTTCTTCAGGCTTTACCAGCAAAGGGATCTTCTCAATTCCAAATTTAAGATCCAAACTTGCTAAGCTCTTAATCATTTCTTCTTTTCCTGGCTCTTCCTCTTGCTGTCCTTGATGACTGATTTTTGCAATTTCTTCTTCCCCACATGGAATTGGGAATGCAAGAGGAGGGATGGGTTGTACCTCAACTAATTTTATAATTTTTCGTGGTGGTGGAGGAGGTGAAACCTCTTGTTTCTTTGGAGGGAGGGGTATTTCTATTAGCTCTTGTGGAGGGGATGACTGTTTGGAAGGGAAAAGGAAAGAAGAATCGAGATGAGATGGAAGACTGGGAGGTGGAGGCATGGGATCAACATTTGGGACAGCAGATGGAGAATTTAAAACTTGACACTGCTGATGTAAAACAGATTGGGAAAGGGGAAAAAGAAAGGCATGAGAAGGTGTGCTTACCCGTTGACGAGGTTGCTGAATACTCCTCTCATACACTTCTATTCCTTCGATCCACTTTGCAAGCAAAGGCAGCGTTGCAATCATGAAGTCAAGTTTCTCCTGAGGGCTGTAATGCCTTGGAAAAGGTCCCACCCATGGACAGGGTGCTCCACAACCAATTCTAAAAGCTTTCATTTGTGCTTGAGCCCTGGACCACACCATCCCCTCCTCCATTTTTTGGATTTTTTCCAATAGACCAGCATCTTGCATCTGATGGTCTTCGTTATATGCATACTCTTGCTCTTGGAAAGCTCCATTGCCAAACTGACTTTGGCACTGCTGTTCATATGAGCATGCATGCTGATCTAGAGGATTTGTAAAACATGTTGGAGGTGGGAAACATTACTGTTGTTGGAAATGTGAATTCCATGATGGAAATGAAGTCATGGTTGCACAACTTCATGGAATGGAAAAGAATGAAAGAGATGGAAAGAAAGATGGATGGAAATGGATGGAAACAGGTCTGCAACTCAGAGAAATGGGTTGCTGATCAGATGGAGTCACCAAATGTGCTTTTGAATATGCCTCTAAAAGGCTGGATGTTGCCAAGTTACACACCAAACCTGGCAATATAAAAAATTGGAATTAAAAATTTGAAGGACCCGGAGGAGGTAGTCTTCAATTCGGAACTCATGTCATGTAATGCAGCTGCGGATCCCTGAAAAGTAAGGCGGAACTCAGGTCGTGTGATGCAACTCACAAAACCGAAATGCCATGGTCGGAACTCGGGACATGCTTGACATCCCTCAAAACCCGAAAAAACTATTGGGTCTGCTTTGATGCTTTCGGACCCCGAAAACCTGAAATCACAAAAAACATGAAATTTTGAAAATCAAAATCTCAAAAAACCAAAGATACCCTTTTGAAGATTACCCTCAGATCTACCAACTGGTGAAAATTTGGCCTGTTTCGAGCAATTTAAGCCCTTGAAAAATGATTTCGGAGTTCAGCCTGGAAGAAGCAAAAATCCAAAATTTTAAAACTGCAATTTCTTAGTCCGAATTTCACGAAAACTCCTTCAAATTTTGGTGGAATGACCTCTTGGTCCCACCGGGCGTGCCAAAATTGTTGGTGCGAAATCACAGCACCCCTAGGACTCTGCAACACGATGGGTTGAAAGTCTCAGTGCTACTGCACAACATGGAGCTTTTCCCAAGTGTGGGACCTCGCAAAATCGGAAAAGCTCTCCGGATGAAGGCCGGCTCCTATTCCTCTGTTCAGATGCACCAATAAAACGCAGAGGTTTACCCAAAAACCTAATCTAACTACCAAGGAGACAGGGAGAGAGAAATGCATAAAAATAAACCTAAGCTAAGGAGGTGATGCACCGAGGAATGTTGAACACCCGTTTTGCAAGAATAAACACAGACCACATAGATACAATACAACACCATGCACAGGCAACCAAAATGCAATGAGAGATCAAAATAATAGCAATGAATACATGAGAGGGTTTAGAATCAATCACAGACATATATACATTGCTCAAAGGTCGATACAGTACATTGCAGTGGCCAAGAGGCAAAAAACGGCATTACAATCCATATGGGAGGCTTGAAAACTCCACAAATCCTCTTGCGAGCAGGAGAGAAGGGAGGATGCCAAACGAAAATGTCCAACCGTTTCTTAGAGCCTCTCCCGGCCATTTATATGAGAAAAATGAGGGAGAAGAGAAATTCGGAGCTCTCCCCAACTACCTCCAAGACTGCATTTAACTCATTTCATCATGGCGGTAGGTAAAACCCAACAACCTCGAAAAATGGCGAACTGTGACATTGCGTCGGGATTTTGCGCCTGTCGGGTTCGGGTTCTCTCGCGCATTTGCATCGGGCTTGGAGATGGCTTCGACATGTTGCTATTTTCATGTTCTCCCGAAACGCTTCTGCTTCCCGACGCTGAGACCCGAGCTTTCCTTTGTGTCGGGGCGGGATGAATTTGCATGCGCATCCCGAGGGGTGCTCGACATATTTTCTTTGATTCGGATTTTTGAGTGCTTCCCCGAATGCATATTTTCTTTGATGTCGGGTTTTGGAGACCACCCGACATGTTGTTCCACCATGTTTCCGCCCCGTAAACCCGATTCCTTTTGCGTCGGGTTTTGGAGACCCCCCGACATGCTTTTCTTTGATGTCGGGTTTTGGAGAATATCCTTTTGCGTCGGGTTTTGGAGACCCCCGACATGCTCGTTGTCAACCCCGCCACCGAAACCTGATTGCTTACACGTGGCGATCTCTCATTGGTCACGGGCCATGCGGGCCAAACTTTCCATTTTGACCTTTTGACCAAAACTTTGCCAAAAAATCCAACTTTCCCCCGGACGCCCGCCATCTCCCCTGGGACATGTGGCAGCACCCCATTGGCCGCGGGCCAAAATTTCAAAATTCTCCCATGCGCCAACACTTAGCGAATTTTTCACTCCGCTTCCCCGTTTGACACGTGGCACATTCCGACTCACCGGCGGGCCCGCGGGCTAAAATTTCCCTTTTTGCAAATTTGTCCAAAACTTGGAATTTTTCCAAGTTTTCCTCCGGACCTCGCTACTTCCCCTTGTGTCGGGTTTTGAAGACCCCCCGACATGTTCCTTTGATGTCGGGTTTTGGAGGCCCGACCCCCTCCTTCTTCCCCCCGTGTTCCTCTTTCGTCATCTCTGCCCCTCGTCCCCCTCACTCCCCCCTCCTGTCCTTGAACCTCTTGCTTTGGCTCCTGAAACGCTCTCCCTCGTCAAAGAAATGGCGGCTGTTGTTAAGGATTCCTCCCGGATCCTATCTCTGTTCCACGAGGGTATTTCCATTGGTATGGGAGGTAGCTCGACTTCCCTCGAGAAATGGATCACGGATAAAGAGGATTTGCTTCTGTCTAACGATGCAGACCCCCCTGAGGAACCCAAAGCTTCTGCCGAGCCTCCCTCCCCTCCCACGCAGTCGTTGGGACCCGCTTCTACCCACTCCTCCCCCTTCTCAACGTGGATTTCGGTCCTAGAAGCATTCTTGGCCCGCCCCTAATAAAAGCATGCTTTCTCTCAACGAAGTTGCCCATGGGAAGCAACTTCAGCTTCGGTCTTTCTTCCCGTCTTCCAGTAGGGAGAGGCAAGTCCTCTCTGAAGAAATCATGATCCTCTTCTCCTGGAATGTTAGGGGCCTTAATGCCCCTAACAAACAACGTCTGTTAAGACATTATGCCTTGGATGAGGGTGTGGATATTTGTTTGATTCAGGAAACTAAAATGTCGGCTGAGGGTTGTAACAGAAGTTGGTTCAGAAAATGGAAAGGTTGGGAAGGTTGCTTCTCGAGTTCTGCTGGGGCCTCGGGTGGTTTAGGCATTCTTTGGAAATCTACCAGTTGCTTGATTGATCCCCTTGTTATCGATCCAAATTTCAACTGGTGCAAGGTCTCGATTAAGCACTCGGAGGATTTCTTTTTCCTCGGCAATATTTATGGTCCCTCTACTCCCATCAGTAAAAGGATTCTCTGGGGTAATCTTAGCCAGCTTCTGACCTCCGTGCCAGCCGAGAAAATCATCGTTGCAGGTGACTTCAACGCTACCCTTTCTGATCGTGATAAGCATGGTGGTCTCCAGTGGCATCCTTGCTCGCAGGTTGATTTCTCTTCCTTTGTTTCCTCTGCTCACCTGATTGATTTAGAGCCTTGCAAGGGTTGGTTCACTTGGAACAATAGGAGATCCGGGTTCAGTTCCCTTGCAGTGCATCTTGACCGCTTCCTGGTCTCCGAGCATTGGTTGCAGCAAAATTTCCTTCTTAAAAGTTCGGTTCTCCCTCTTTCTGGATCCGACAATTTTCCTATTTCCGTGGCTCTCAACTTCGACCTCCCCCCGCGTCGTGCGCCCTTCAAATTCGAGAACATGTGGCTTCAGGACCCCTCTCTCAGGTCGTTGATTAAGGGTTGGTGGGACTCCTTTGCTGTCAATGGGACCAAGATGTTTCAACTCTCCAAAAAGTTATCTTTTCTCAAGGCTAACTTACAAAGCTGGAACCATTCGAAGTTTAAAAAAAAAATTCATGAAAAGCTTCGAGTAGAGATGACTCTTCGTTCTCTCAATGAGAGTATTCTGTTGCATGGGATGCCATAGGAGGATTACCTGAAGGAAAAACTTCTCCTTAAGGAATTGGGGGATATCCTTCTAAAAGAGGAAACTTTTTGGTGTCAAAAATCCAGGGAAACTTGGCTGCTGGATGGAGATAAAAATACCAAATTCTTCTTTTCTTCGGTCCGAGCAAGAAGAAACTTTAATTACATTTCTTCTCTCAAACTCGAAGATTCCACCATTGCCACTTCGCAAGCTCAGATCAAATAAAAAACGGTGGATTTCTTTCGCAAGCTCCTGAATGATACGGCTTCCCCTCTTGGCCCTCAGTCTCTCCTTCATTCTCAGATTCCCCGCTGTATTTCGGATGTTGAAAATGATCTGCTTCTTTCACCCTTTCCTTTGAGGAGGTCCGGAAAATTGTGTTCTCTATGAAGCGAGATAAAGCCCCAGGCCTGGACGGTTTTCCTGCCTCTTTCTTCCAGGATTTTTGGGATATCGTGGGTTCCTCAGTTTGGCAGGCGGTTGAGGAATCCAGAGTTTCTGGGAAGATTCTTGGGAACCTTAACCACACTTTCATCTGTCTGTTCCCCAAAAAATCCCCAGCTGAGAAGTTAGATGATTTCAGGCCAATTTCCCTGTGTAATACAACATATAAAATTATCTCCAAAGCTATTGCCAATAGGCTCTCCCCCTTGATGCATAAACTGGTTGCCCTGGAACAGAGTGGGTTCATTCCTGGAAGGTCTATTACGGAAGGTATTATTATTTCTCATGAACTTATTCACTCCCTTCATAATTCTTCCAAAGCAGGAATGCTGCTAAAATTGGATTTCAGCAAAGCATATGATCGGGTTAACTAGCGGTTCCTTCTTAATTCTTTGCTTGCTTTGGGTTTTGGAGCTCACTTCTGTAAGTGGATTTTTGACTGTATTACCTCCCCGTGCTTCTCGGTTCTTGTCAATGGGTCTGCGGAAGGTTTCTTTCAGAGTATCAGGGGTATTCGTCAAGGAGACCCGCTTTCTTCCTTCCTCTTCACAATTGTGGCGGAAGCTCTTAGTCGTAGCATCAAGGCCGCGATTCTTGAAGGTTCATTGAAAGGTCTTCATATCTCCTCCAATCTCCCTCCTCTTTCTCATCAACAATTCACAGATGACACCTTTCTCTTCGGTCAAGGTACTGTTCCGGAGGCCAGGTGCATTTCCTCCATTCTGGATTCCTACTCTGTAGCTGCGGGTCAAGTCTTAAACTTTCATAAATCTGTGATCTTTTTCTTTAACGTGGCCCCCAGGCTATAGGGGAGAATTAAAGAGATTCTTGGCTTCTCTCTGGGAAAACTTCCACACACCTACCTGGGAATTCCTTTGTTTCATGGGAAGGGCAAGGCCCTCCTCTGGAACGGGCTTCTTAATGCCATCTCTGCCAAACTCCTCTCCTGGAAAGGTAAATGTTTATCCCTTGCTGGCCATGCGCTTCTCATCAACTCGGTGCTCCTCTCCATTCCTATATACATGCTGTCCATTTTACAGATCCCTAACTCTGTACTGCTCAAAATTGAGAAGGTGGCTCGTAATTTTCTGTGGCAAGGGCTCAGCACTGAACACAAATTTCATCTTGCTAATTGGGATTTGGTCAAGCTTCCTAAGAAGCTGGGCGGCTTGGGTATCTTGGATTTGGCCATTCAGAACATGGCCCTCGGCACAAAATTGGTGTGGAACTTCATATCTGATAATAGCAGACTCGCCTTCAAGGTCCTCACTCATAAATACCTAGATGGACATCGAAATGAGCTTTTTCTTTCCAGTTCTGAGCTTCCTAAGGGCTCCCACCTTTGGAATTTTCTGTGTAACTCCAAAAATCTCATTGTTGATCGGGTCTCATGGAAGTTAAATAATGGTCGGTTAGTGTCTTTCTGGGACGAAAGCTGGAATGGTTTCCCTCCCCTCAACTTGCTTACCTCTCTCAATGGTATTATGAACTCTTCCAAATTGTTATGGGGCTCTCTTGTTTCTAACTACGGTTACCAGCATCCCAACGGCTCGCCCACCTGGTGTTGGAAAGATATAATGTCTCTCGGCGCCTCCGCTCAAGATGATGTCCTCCTTTCCAATTCTATAGAGGAACGTCATGCTACGTACCTTGACAGAAATGATTGCTTATTTTGGATTGGAAATAGTTCTGGCCTTTACACTGTCAAATCTAGGGTACAACTTACTCCTCTCGCAATATGGCAAGGGATCCCTAAGCTCTTTTGGATGCTGGCACCCTCACATTACACCGAAGATTGCTTACTTCGGTTGGCTAGTATTGAAGAGAAAGGTCCTCACCCAAGATAGAAGGGCGTGCGTGGGGCTTCTCGGGCCCTTCTAAATGTCTACTTTGTGGTGCAGCTAAGGAAGATCTAGATCATCTCTTCCTCTTCTGTCCCTTCACCTCCAAGTGTTGGGATTGGCTCTTTAATAAGCTTAATCTCTCCTGGGTCCCATGTGACAGAATTGATACTAATCTTTCCTCCTAGCCGTCTTTCTCCCATAACTGTTTGCACAGCTCTATCTGGCATGTCAGTCCTTATTTCTTGCTATGGCATATATGGTGGGAACGCAATCTTCGTCTTTTCAGGGAGTAAGCAGTTAAGCTCCCTTCCTTCCTTTCCAAGCTTGAGGTGGTCATTTCAGAATGTATCAGTGGTAAGTGTTCTTCTTTTCCCTCCTTTTCCTCCAAGGACTTCGCTACTCTCCATCAGTGGTCACTCATCAAAATTCCCAATCCTGGGTCTATTATCTGCAAGGGGCTCTCACAAATTGAAAAGATGCTGCTCAGGAAGAACACTAGATGGCGTCCCCCTCCCAAGGGGCTTTGGAAACTTAACTTTGATGGGGGCCTCCAGAGGTAATATGGGTTCTTCTGGGGCTGGGTGCATCCTCAGGGATGATCGAGGTCTCCTCATCCATGCGGGCTCCTTCCCCTTACAAGACGGCACTTGTAACACTGCCGAAGCTCAGGCTCTTCTGGAAGGGGTTAAGATGGCGGTTCATCTTGGTTGTTCTGATTTATGTATTGAAGGGGATTCTCAAATCCTTATTTCCGCTGTTTCCAGGGGTGCTTCTCAATCGTGGAAATTGAACCTCTTTCTTCCTTCTAATCATTTTTGGCTTGGTAAATTCCATTCCTGGAACATATCTCATAATTACCGGGGAAGCAAATCAGGCAGCAGACTTCCTGACCAACTTTGCTATTGATAATCCATCTGCTATCGTTTCCTCCAACAATGAACACATTTGGCCAGGAATTTCTTCTTTCCTCTCCCTCGATCAGAGAAACACTCATGTCTAAGTCGTCGGCGCCTCCACTGCGTCTGGCAGTTCCCCCATGCGTCGGTCTCTTCCTCCCCTCTTCTCGACGGTGTCCTTCCCTTCCCTTACCGCTCTCCCCGCACGCTGCTCTGGACCCCCCGTCACTTCCGGGTGTTTCTTGCCAGGTTCCCCCCGGGAATGTTTCCTCTTCACTCTCTTTTATACTGGTTTCGTAGTCATCCTGGACTGTCTCTCTCAGCTATTGCTTTGCTTCTTTCCGGCGACATGTCTTTTGTTGGTTTCCCATTTGTGGCCCTCCTGAGGGCAGTTCCGTGAACTGGCAGATGTTTCTGCCATTGATAGGCGGCGTCTGGCCATGATTTTCAAATACTCTTCCATAACCGAGGCCGAAGCCATTGAAGCCATTCTTGGCGACTCTTACCGTTTCAATGCTCGTCACCCCCGAACCGATTCTGACGTCGCCTCCGCCTTCGTGTCTTTCTGTACGCTGCTTGCATCCCAACATTTCGGAAGTGGAACTGGTTGCCTCGGACCTCATTTACGCTGTGCACTGCATCAGCCTTCATGACCAGCTTGTGGATTTCTCGCTTCCAGACCCTCTGTTGTGGGTGGAAGACGTTGACGAGTTGGCCATCGGCTCTGGGCGGGATATTCGCTGGCTCAGCGGATAGTACAGGGGACCTTGTCACTTTTGCACATAACTTCCATCCTTCTCTGGACCAGTGTTTTTCTACCGGTCGCAGATATTGATGCGGCTCGGTTTCCTCTCCATACAGTTGTTGATCAGTTGAATGCCCTCAAGGACCGCGCTCTCCATGCCTTCAACTTCCTGCTGCATGCAGCCCTCCTCGCGGGCTGGTCACTCTTCAGGCTAATTGTTGTAGCCTTTTTCCTTCGCTGCGCGTTAGCTTCCACTGTCCCTGCATTCTCTTCCTCTCTCTGTTTTTTAGCTCTTCTTTTCCTCTTCCTCTTTCGTCTTTCTCCTTCTCCTTCTTCTTCTTCTACTTCGTGTTTATAGGGTTGGGGTCCCTCTCCCCACCGATTCATAGCTCCGGTCAAAAGCGTTTACCAATCAAAAAATAAAAATAAAATGAAAACATCCACATAAATTTGGTTGATGGGCGGAGGACATCAAATGTCATCTCTGAAACGCAATCACCCATTCTCTTAGACATACATTTTAAAATTATAAAAAAATATTAAACATTTAGTAATAGACTTAAATATATATAAAATTAATGACAACATAAAATAAAATAATAGGTTAATGCTTAAAAGTGACAGATTGTCAGAAATTTAATACAAAATGGTCCCATTGTCAGAAATTTAATACAGGGCGTCAAATTTGATCCCAGTGGAGAGCGCATACGGACGCGCTTTTTGAAGGTTAAGACGGTTTGGTAAACCATATTATTCCTCTGTATTGTTACAAGTAGAAGATGAGTTTGAGGACACTCATGCCCATTGCTTAAATATTCGAGTCATCTGGTGACTGTAGAATATATTCTAAATTGTTTAACTGCAATATCCTTGCGTTTCTCTGGTTTTCATCAAGTTATCCTTTTCATCACAAATCATCCTGAAGAAAGATGGGCAACTCTTGTGGTCGTTGTTTGGGGAATTCTTGTGCTTGCTGCTGTGTTAATCCGTCTGACCAGCCTGCCGACAGCCCTCCACATCCAGTGGTTGAATCTCAGCAGCCTGCCGAGAGCCATTCTCATCCAGTGGTTGAATCTGAGCAGGTTGCAGACAGCCCTCCTCATCAATCGCTTGAATCTGATTCCACTCTCTTACTTGAATCGATTAAGCGCAGCATTGAGGAAACAGATCCACTGCAACAAATACAGCCGCTTATCAGTTTCATTCAAAATCAACTGCAAATGATCAAGGTAACCTCCACCCATTCAACCTATGATGCTCTTAATTAAAATTATTAATTCATGTGCGTTTACTGTTGTAGGCGAAATCACAACCGTCAACGTCTTCCTCTTCCTCTTCGTCTTGCGGGATTCACCTTGACTCTGTGGGATCGGCCACAAAACTTGGTGCTCAAGTTATTGACACCATTTCGAAAGAAGCAGACAAATTTAGTGAAACGGTAATGCATGAAATTTTTGAATTTGGGTTTTAGGAATGGAAAGCACCATGTTGACCGTATTTGTGTGTGTTCAGGGAATGGCAAAGGAGATGGGAAACATGGTGTTGAGTTCAGTAAAAGGCATAGCACAAACACATTGGATTTTTGTGGGTTTGTCTGTGGTGGCATTTGCCCTGGAGACATGTGTGAAAGCGAGATCCAATGTGTCCGAATGCATTGAACTACTGGAAGAGATTGTTCTACTTGCAAAAGATCTGAATGAATTCAAGAGAGCAATGCCTGCAGAGAGTGAGAAACTTTTGAAAGCTATTCATGTGATAGTTGAAAGCGCAGTGATGTGCTGTGACTACATTCAGAAAGGACGACTTTCCAGGTTGGCATATTTATCCTATTTAAGTATATATCTAATTATATGATTCTTTATTTCAATAAGAACCGGGTAAATGTGTAAATTATAGATCAAGTCGTCCAAGGAAAGATATTGACTAGGCGAGGTTCCCATAATTGTTGATGTGGTTGAATAGATCTATTTTTTAGAATATTCCGTCAAGTATTTTTTATTTGAATATTCCGTGCCACTGGTCACCCGCCACCACGTGGTGGTGTCACAGCGGGTAAAGGTATTCTGGGGAAATGTTTGCTATGTGCAGTGTGTAGGGAGGACGCATAGTTGTTAGTGTGTCACCATGTGTAAAAGCAGATCAAGGGAAAAAGTGATTTAGGGGAGAGGGGCCAATCGGTGAACAAGGTCCAATAGTTGTCATAGTACTATGTAGTAGTTTTTTTTTGACATAATAATTATGTAGAGTAGCCAATCACATCATGACATGTAAGACCTCTCAGCCATGTACAAGTACAAAAAAGTCAATGTTCAACCAATTTCACCCATATTCAAGTATTGGTTTCCACCATGGTTGTAGTGTAACTCAAGTTTAGTATTTTAAATCAATTCAAAATATAGGTTTACCTCCAATTGAACATTCCAAAGAAAAATATAAGCTAATACAAATCTAAACTACATATTAGTAAAAAAAATCACAATCCCATATGATAAACAATTGATTTTATGGACCCCTTAACTTAGGGTGTACCACTACTAGCCCCTCTCCCCTATACAGTGATATGATTTTTCCTCTAAGTTGCTTGCCTATTAGGGGGGAGAAATAATCTCCATGCTCAAAAAACAATTGGCTGGGACTTTCATAGTTATTTTCTTACCATAAAATCATTGAGAATTATTTGAAAAAACACGTGTGTTAGTATGTAGTGTTTTTGGTTGGGACTTTCACAGTTATTTTCTTACCATAAAATCATTGATAATTATTTGAAAAAACACGTGTGTTAGTATGTAGTGTTTTTCCTTCTTTACTCTTATAACCGTTCACTTCATATATATTATGTCAATCTTAAAAAATTCTTCGAAGATGACCCAAGAAATTTTACTCTTTATTCTTTAAAGTTAAGTTTAGTTTGGTGGAAGGTGGGTAGGAAATTTAAATATAATATTTATTAACAAAGTGTTGTAATTTAATGATGAGGACGATGGCTTGTTAAGCCATCTACCAAGGTACACGTCCATATAGATATCCAAAAATGGATTGTTTTTGAGGTGACTTGGATAGATTAGATGTCCTTAGTCGTCGTTACTTAGGCAAAGGAAGGCTTCAATATAGATATACACTTACTCAATAAGTGTGCATCAACTATATGTAATCTTCATTCAATCATAAGACAGAGAAGTCAATGTTCATATAAAATCATTAATTTCCCATAATATATACTATAATATTTATATAATATAAAGTATTATTATTAGTAAATATTTGTTAAAGGTAAATACCTCTACGTGTTTCTTTAATGGAACATGTTCTTTAAAATATGTAGAAAACATTTAATTATTTATATTTAGAAGATATGTAGAATTATTAAATTTTGCAATTACCATTAACGATAATAATGTTGCCTTTTAACATCTTAGATCTTTTAAAGTGCGTTTTCAGTTATAAATTTAATTTTTTGTTTGGGGTTTTATTATAGAATGTATAGACGAGGAAAGTAATTGTCAATATACAATGCACTATAACTACTTACGTAAGATGACTTCCAAAACTAAACACATTGTTGAATATATTATATAACAAATGTAATTTAAGTTATATAATCTCAATCACCCTCAATATAATTTAGCTATATGGTAGACATGGTCTAACTTACGCTAAGGACTTCAAAGTGTCTTCAAGAAGTTTTTTTTTCTCAATAATTCACTTTATCATGGTCCTAATTTAACCCATATAAAAAAGTTTAGAATTCAGTCCCTTAATCAACCAAACAATCTAGTTGGATTGACTTTGGTTAGACACCATCATTCAAGTAACTTAGTTGTTATGTATATATGGTTAGCAAGTTTCTTGCATCCACTAGTGTTCTTTCTCTACCATCAACTTAGAGTTGAGCCACCATCCTAGCCACTGAAGAGAAAACTTCCTTCTATAAGCCTCTGCAACAACAAATGTTGGCATTGTAATAACACTTCCAAATCACATATTTTTACATTGCTCAAGTGGCTCAAATCAAAGGCCATATTGCATTGGATAAAAGTGGGACTTGAAGCTAAAATATTTTCTCGATTGTAGACAACTAATTTTGACAATTTATCATTTGATAATGAAAACTTTGGCTCCACACCTAAAACATGACTTACAGTGTGTGCATTCTAATCCTAGGTGACATATCATTATCTCTCCTCCATGTTTTGTTTATTTATTCATGTTGCTTAGTCTCTCATAGAACAAAATGCATCAGCTCATAACAAATAAAATTATTGCATACATTACTCTATGAAATTCGTAAAAAACCCACAAACTACTTACATAGGACCATCCATCAAGGACTGAATTATCTAAGAATTCAATCCAAAGGGGATGGTTTCTTCATATTTGCTCAGCAAAAACATTTCAAATATAATATCTTTCATGGGTCGGTTCATATCCCATAGGTCATCCTTAGTGCAAAATTAAATGTGCGCGTGCCTATGAATGAAACTCTAACCTATTTCCCTCACTTGGCAATTTCAAGAGCACTCATTCCAAAATACAATTTTAAAGAAATTCGTGTTATCCTTGATCCCTTAAAAGAAACAACATGATCTAGGAGTAGCCCACACACAAGTTTGAAGTACTTCCAACTATGTTCAAGAGTCAAGTTTCCCATTATAAATACTTTCAAAGCCAATTTAAACCAAGGTAAAGTGTGATAAGCTATTAATTCTCATTGTCATGTGATTGAGCTGCAAAAACAGTTACATCCAGAACTATGTGTAGTTTGAGGCCTCTTCAGAGAAGTGCTAACATAGGCAGTGCATGGGTGCTTCAACCCAAACACTATTATTTGTGTAGGGTCTCCCACCCATTGATATCATTTTTCATTATTTTACATAGTATATAGGGTTCCAAAAATGTGTGACACATAGGATTTTAGTGTAATGGCTATCACATAGTTTTAAAACCACAGAAAGAGTTACAAAGTGCTAATTCACTCCCATTCAAATCCATATAATAAAGGACCATACCACACTTCTACACATGACATATGGTTCCATACCTTCGCACAATTACACTCAAGTTATGAAAATGAAGCACTTTGAGGCCATTTCAAATCTACACAATCACCATGCACTACCATATCGCATCTTTGTCTCTTGTTTCAGCTAAGTACACTCCTCTAATTATGTTTTAAATAATTGTATAAATTATTTTATCTTAAAAATTATTTTGGAGTTATATTATGATTTATCCATTAAGTTAAATCAATAAACCTAAATATACAACATGTTTGTAACACATTAACCCTTAACTAAATAAAATCACATTCACACACCTTATCACAATTTATCTATTTTTAGGGTTAACTAGTTTGGTGAACCTAATCATTAATCGAACCCCAAGTTTCACTATGGCTTATCCTTCCCTTTATTGAATCTTTGACTAGTGTTGAAGATTCAATTTTGTAAATATTATTCTAGCATTTTCGTGAGTAATTTTTCTGATTACTTGTGTGTTAGGAGTTTATTTCACCTACATTCCTATGTATCTGACTTGTAAATGATTAATAATATTTAAATTTATGGAATTCGTTACGACCCTTACAGTATGTAACAAAAATTGTTCTTCATATACCTTGTTTTTCTGCTCTAACGTATTTTCTATTTTCATTGGTTTACAAATTTTTTCCTATATTATCTCAACGCTTATAATAATGTAATTACAGTAATTATATAAATTTACAAAGCTAGGATGAAGGATATTAATACATATTTAATGATAAACAATTATCACTCATTATTCCATGAGTTTATCGTATTAAACATAAATATGATGTTTTTAAGACTTTTAGAAGATGGAAAGCCCTTGTTGAGAATGAATCAAATTCAAAGTTAAAGTGCCTTAGATATGACAATGGTGGTGAATATTGTAGCAGAACTTTCAATGATTATTGTTCAGTGAATGGAATATGTAGAGAAAGGATGCTTCAAAGAACACCACAAGAGAATGGTGTTACAGAAAGAATGAACATGACAATCATGGAACATGTTAGAAGTATGAGGATACATGTTGGATTTACCTTGCAGTTTTGGGTAGAAACAGTTGACAAAGCGGTTTACTTAATTAATTGCGGGCCTTCAAGTTCACTAGATGGAGGAATACCAGAGGAATCTTGGATCGGATAAGAGGTAGATCTTTCTTTTCTTAGAGTTTTTGGTTCAAATTTTTTTGTGCATGTTGATAAGGAAAGTAGAAAAAAGTTGGATGCAAAATCTAAGAGATACACTTTGATTGGTTATGGATTTTGTGATTTCGGATTTCTTTTTTGGGATTTAGAGGATTAAAAAATTGTTAACAGTCGTGACATTTAATGTAGTGAAAAAATAATGTACAAGAATCAAATTTTTGTACCCAAGGATGAACCGGTGGAGAAGTTTATGAATAAAAATGAAATCTTAGATTTAAAAGTCATACCTATAGGATTACATAGTGACCGATGTTGGTTGACCCCTGATCAACATCAGTCTGATGAATCAACATTGGTTAAAGTAGAACCGGCGTCGGTTACATGTGATCGACATCGGTCACAGTCAGAATTGGAAACAAATGTCTAGGAGGTCATGAATGAGCCTTCGGTACCCCAAACTCCTGTGAGAAGGTCACAAAGGGTAAGTAAACCTCCAAAAATATTTACACCTTCTCTATCTTATTTATTATTGATTAATAATGGTGAACCAAAAAGTTTTGAAGAAACAATGCAGGATAAGACCCACGTGTAGTGGGAGCATGACATGGATGAGGAGATGGAATCCTTGAAACAAAACCAAACTTGGGATTTGGTTAAGTTGCTAGCATGTAAAAGGACATTATAGAACAAATGGGTTTATAGGATCAATGAAGAAGAGGGCGAACATAAAAGGTACAAGGAAAGGCTTGTAGTAAAAGGATTTGCACAAAAAATAGATATTGACTTTGGTGAAATATTTTCTTCTGTTGTTAAAATGACTTTCATACGTATTGTATTGAGTATAGATGCAGTAGATGATTTGCATTTAGAGAAATGAAATGTCAAGATGATTTCCCTTCATGGAGATTTAGATGAAGATATTTATATGTAGTAGCCATTTGGGTATGAAGTCAAGAGTAAGGAGAAATTAGTGTGCAGGTTGAAAAAGAGCCTATATGGGCTCAAACAAACTCCAAGGCAATGGTCTATGAGGTTTGATAGTTTCATGCATGAGCATAGTTATTTGAGATGTGACTTTGACCATTATGTTTATTTCAAGATGCTTAAAAATGGGAGCTATATTATTTTGTTATTGTATGTGGATGATATGTTTATTGCAGGATCTAGTATGCAAGACATTGGTGAGCTTAAGGGAAAGCTAACTCACACATTTTCTATGAAGGATTTAGAAGTTGTAAAAATAATCCATGACATACAAATACACATAGACAGTAAGAATAAGAAATTGCATTTATCTCAGGAGGATTATATCTACAAGGTGTTAGAAAGGTTTAAAATGCAGAATTCAAAACCTGTAAGTACACCTTTGGTTGGACACTTCTAATTGAGCAAAGATTAATGTCCTTCATCACAAGAAGAGGTCGAATACATAACATGAGTGCCAATGCTTCAGTAGTTGGGAGTCTCATGTATGTTATGGTTTGTACTAGACTAGATATTACACAAGCAGTGGGAGTTATGAGTAAATTTATGGCCAATCTAGGTAAAGAGCATTGAAAAGCAGTCCAATGGATACTCAGATATTTGAGAGGAACATCTAACATGCAGTTATGCTATGGAGGTTCAGATATTTCTGTATGTGGTTATGTTGATTCTGATATGGTTGGAGATTTGGATGGTAGAAGGAGCACTAATAGATATATTTTCACAGTAGGTGGGATGGCAGTTAGTTGGATTTCAAGATTCCAGAAGGTTGTGGCTTTGTCTACTACAGAGATAGAGTATGTTACAACTTCAGAAGCTAGCAAAGAGATGATATGGATGAGCAGGTTCATGGAATATTTAGAAAAAAAGTAAGATGATTGCAAATGGTTCAGTGACAATCAAAGTGCAATTCAACACATTCAATTGAGATATCACTTCATATGGTGGGTATTAGAGGATGGGCAGCTGAAACTAGAGAAAATTCATATGAGTGAAAACCCTACGGATATACTAAACAATCCATTAGCAAAAGAGAAGTTTGAGCTACACTCCACTTCTGTTGGTCTTTGAGTTTGAGACTTGAAGAGGAAGAAAAAAAGCTAAGGAAAGGATCCAAGAATGACATTGTACATGTATAGTGTAGTAATTTATCTCCAATTGGGAGATGGTTGAGTTGTGGAGCTCAATTACTTCAGTTTAACATGCTATATTAAACTTACAGGAAAACACAGTAACTGACATCAGTTTTGTAGAGACCGACATCGGTCACCTGTGACCGACATCAGTCAGGAAATTAGTAACCGACATCAGTTAGGGCTAAGGGAAATCATCACTAGGGGTAGTATAGAAGATGGAAAAGGGAACTCATCACTAGGGGTAGTATAGAATGGGCTTGACTTATGATAATGCTGAAATAATAAAGCTTGGGAAGGAGAAAATGAAGAACAAGGAATTGGTGCTTGACTTACCCATTGACAAGGTTGTCTTGCATTTTTTTGATAAGCATCTATCTCCTCAGTCCATTGTGCAAGTTGGGGAAACATTTCAACCATGAAATCAAGCTTCTACTGTGAGATATAGTTTCTTGGTAAAGGGGCTTCCCATGGATAAGGTGCCCTGTAACCAATTCTGAATGCTTTCATTTGTGTTGTGGCCCGAGATTGAACCATGTCAGCCTCCATTATTTGAATTTTATCTAGAAAATCAACATTCTCCTTTTGATTGTTGTCACTATAAGAATAACCTTGTTCTTGATAAGCTCCATAACCAAACCGGTTTTGACATTGCTCATATGGGTTAGCATAGTGGTTCTGAATCTTATCATAATGCTGATTTGGAGGAGTTGTGAAGCTCATTAGTGTTTGCTTGCACTACTGCGAGTGTGAATTCCACCATGGGAATAAAGCCATGATTGCACAACTACATAGAATGGAATAACATGAAAGAGATGGAAATAAAAATGGATGGAAGAAAGGTCTGTAATTTCATAGATTGGGTTGTTTGGACCAAATGGAGTCACCAAGTATGTTTTTCATATGCTTCTAAAAGTTAAAATTCCAACAAGAACACACCAACATGTTGAAATGAAGTCTTCTCTAAATGTTGGTCTACACTCGAGGTAATTATCTTGACTTCCTTCTCCCACCGGGTGTGCTATAACTATTATCAAGAAATAGAGGTAGCACGATGGCTTGAATAATGTTGCTTGAAGTGGACCACCTCTGAAAAATGAAACTCTAACTTCTGTGATTTCCCACAGGGTGTGCCATAACTGTTATCATGAAATTACAACACCCCTCGAATGAGAAAGTTTTAGGGACAGAGGCATTTGGTGTAATTTATGTAACATTGGGTTACTTCTTAAGCTACGGGACTTGCGGGCTTGAGATAACCCTCAAGAGAAAGTTGGATCTTTCTCCTAAACTACCTTCCACAAACTACTTCTAATGTAGGGAAGAAAATTACCTAATCTTATCCTAAAATTCTAAGGAGACAGGGAAAGAGACCACCTGAAAATAAACCTACACTAAGAGAGGTGATACACCATAAAATGAGGTTACTAGACATAATCCAACTGCCTAAAATAGAGAGAGGTGAGCAATGGAGAGGGTGGACATGATGCACCATAGACCTGAGATAGATTCACAAAAAAACACTATTTGTTTCCCATTAAACACAACTCTCAAAACTTGCAATAAACATCAAGAAATATACATAGTGTACCCTACAATGAGGAGAGGCAAGAAGAGACAACAAAACATGTAAAATATGGACAAAATGTATCACAAAACATAGTTTATTGATCCATTAAGTTTACACAGTACATCATTAGTGGGTAAGAGGCAAGAAAATGCCATCAATGAGCTTAGAAATGAGTCTTAAACTCCACATTCAACCCAACAGAAAAGAGAGAGAGGGGGAAGGAGAAAAATGACTAACTCTCTTACAAATGAGCCCCTCATTACAATTTATAGAATTGGGAAGAGAGAGAGGAAGTAATCCCGAAATCTGATTTCTAGCTATTTGCAAATCACAATAAATGAAGTGAAATGATGGTTTCTGATTTGTAAAATCTCCCTCGTGCTGTCCCATAATATGAAGTTGAAGAAAATGATGCCCATGCCCATTAATTGCACTTCCAACCGCCATCAAACTGCCACTTTGAACTAGGTTCGTTTTGAGCAAAATTTACCCCTAAAACTCTATCAATTTCTTTATTATTGTGTGAATGTCTTGGAGTCACAATTCCAACGAGACTAATTTTGTGAAAAATTGTTGAGAAACTCTCAAGTTATATGCTTATGAGTACATGGGATATTTTAAGTTTTCATAGGCTTGCTCGTATTCACGGGATTGTGAATTAATATTTTGCTAGAAAATACATTTAAAAATATTTCCTCCTCTTTCTAAAGTTTTACATATCTTTTTACTGATATGGGCATTTAAAATTGGTAGGTCCCTCATTGATTTGATCATTCCCTTATCTTGCATCATTGGGAAGTTGAGTATTTAAAACATTATAATATGCTAGCTCAGCCAGCTCGACTAAGCTGGCTATCACTTTGTGTTATCAATCACTCTTTTCAACACACCGAGCTATTTTATTTTATACTACCACCTTCTCTTTCTGCATTATACCACCGACCACCCTTACAACTATCCACCGACCTGCCTCATTTAGATTGGCGAGCACTTCCCTGTCACCATGTAGGAGTTTAAATTGGTGTTTAATTGACCACCTCGCCATCTCAACATCTATAATCAAATCAGTGGGGACCTTGTTGCATTAGGAATTGGATCTCATAGTTTGCCTACCCCATGTGGAGACCCCAAGCCATGCTTGCATAACTTCATAGAATGGAATAAAATGAAAGAGACAAAGAAAAATGGATGGAAATGGATGGAAGAAAGGTCTGCAATTTCAGATATTGGGTTGTTTGGATCAAATGGAGTCATCAAGTATGTTTTGTATATGCTTCTAAAAGCTGAAATTTCAACAAGAACACACCAACTTGTTGAAATGAAGTTTTCTCTAAATGTTAGTCTGCACTCCAGGTAATGATCTTGATTTCCTTCTCCCACTGGGTGTGCTAGAACTGTTATCAAGCAATGGAGGTAGCACGGTGGCTTGAATAATGTTGCTTGAACTGAAACACCTCTAAAAAATGAAACTCTAACTTTTGTGATTTCCCACGGGGTGTGCCAAAACTGCTAACACAAAATTACAACACCCCCCAAATGAGATAGTTTGAGGGACCGGGGCATTCGGTGTAATTTGTGTAACATTGGATTACCTCTCAAGCTATGGGATTTGTGGCCTTGAGATAACCCTCCAGAGAACGTTGGTTCTTGCTCCTAAACCACCTACCAAAAACTACTCATAATGAAGGAAAACAAACTACCTAATCCTATTCTAACATTCTAAGGAGACATGGAGAGAAAGTACATGAAAATAAACCTACACTAAGAGCGGTGATACACTAGAAAATGAGGTTGCTAGACATAATCCAATTGCCTAAAATGGAGAGAGGTGAGGAATGAAGAGGGTGGAAAAGATACACCATATACCTGAGATAGATTCACACAGAACACAATTTGTTTCCCATTAAACACAACTCTCAAAACTTGCAATAAACATCAATAAATACACACAATATACCCTGTAATGAGGAGAGGCAAGAAGAGACAACAAAACATGCAAAGGATGGAAAAAATGCATCACAAAACATAGTTTGTTGCTCCATTAAGTTTACACCGTACATCATTAGTGGTCAAGAGGAAAGAAAATGCCATCACAGAGCTTAGAAAGGAGGCTTAAACTTCAAATTCAACCCAGTAAAGAAGAAAGAGAGAGGAGGCAGGAGAAAAATGACTAACTCTCATACAGATGAGCCCCTCATTACAATTTATAGAATTGGGAAGAGAGAGGGGAAGTAATCCCAAAATATGATTTCTAGCTACTTGCAGATCACAATAAATGAAGTTAAATGATGGTATCTGATTTGCAAAATCTCCCTCATGTTGTTTTATAATCTGTAGTTGAAGAAAATGATGCCCATGCCCATTAATTACAAATTCAACCAACATGTAACATCCACTCTGAATTGGGTTCGTTTTCTACAAAATTCAGCCCTGAAACTCTATAATTTTTTTGATTTCTTGATTTTTGTGTGAAGGTCTCAGAGTTAGGATTCCAACGAGATCAATTTCGTGAAAATATGTTGAGAAACTCTCAAGTTATGAGCTTATGAGTACAGAGGGCTGTTTTAAGTTTTCATGGGCTTACTTCTATTCCACATGATTGTGAATTAAAATTTTGCTGGAAAAGACATTTAAAAATATTTTCTCCTCTTTCTAAAGTTTTTCATATCTTTTTACCGATATGGACATTTAAAATTGGTAGGGCTCTCATTGATTTGATCATTCCCTTATCTTGCATCATGGGGAAGTTGAGTATTTAAAACATTATAATATGTTAGCTCGACCGAGATGGCTCTCACTTTGCATTACCGATCACTCTTTTTAACATGCTGAAATATTTTATTTTACAGCGATGCCTTCTCTTTCTACATTATACCACTGACCACCGAGATTCCTCGTTTGCATTGGCAAGAACTTTCCTGACATCATGTAGGATTTTGCATTGGTGTTTGCTTGACCGCCTAGCTAACTCAACATTTATAATCAACTCAGTGGGGACCTTATTACATTAGGAATTAGAACTTACATTTCACCTACCCCACCGCTTCACTCCTTTTTCGGCTTGGTGACACATCGCCTCCTTGTATTATGAGTATAGGGCCCCGCGGTGAACTTAACTCCTAGTGGCCTGGGCTGCGTGGGCCGTCAAACTCCACTTTTCCTGAATTGGGCTTCTCGCTCACTCCGTGTTGACCAGGCCGTGAGGTCCGTCAAGCCCCGCCATGTTTGCATTGTTTGTTCCTCGGCGATCGTAGGCTCTTATGTTCCATTTGTACCGTGGGTCGTTCGGGCTAAGTGTTTAATGAGTTTTTTCCCTCAACTCACCACATTATACACTGGATTTATCTTGAGTTTGAACTTGGAGAGTTCAATTTCGGCCTGAGTTGATCTATGAAACTTTACCGCTTTGACAAACATCGGACCTGGTTCAAACGACATTGTGAAATGATTCAGGCACTATGTCCCTTTAGCTCGGCCACAAGATATTTCATTTAGGTGATCCTCTACATCTGCGAACCGTGCAATGTTTGTTCATTGGGTTTAATCTGCTATTGTGTTCAATCTAGCTCGATCCCTTATTCAACGAGCCTCCCCTTGTAACTTCATCACTTTGCATTATGACATGGCTTGGCTAACTCTACATTACTCACACAGGCCAAACTTCCTTCTTGTGCCTGAGTTATCATGTGTGAGCTCGGTATTATATCATGCAACTTGCCCATATTGTTTAATTCTCCTTTAACGTGAATGACTCGACCTACACTGGTAAGCTCATGAGACTCACCGAAATCTTATCATTCTGCCAAGTCGTGAAATCCCTCGACCTTTTCACTATGTGAGCCCTGACATTGTGACATTGTCTCATTAATTGACTGCAATCATTGACATCCTGTGAGGAGTTTTGATTTGATTTATGTTGGAAATTCAAGTCAGAATTTATTGGGCATTTAATCTCTATCTTTTCCCAGATATTATCTCTCTGACATAACTGATTTGTAATTAATTGTGACTGCTACACATTTACTTTTTGTTGAATCATTCTCCCTAATTATCTCTTGTCAGAGATTTTGTGTTGACTTGCAAGGAAAGTTTTTTGTGTAGGTGTTTATTATTAATGCATTATGTTTTATTGTAATTTGTAAGAAGAGTAATAAGAGCAAGAAGCAGGAAGAAGAAGACAAAAGAAGGAGAAAAACCAGATTTGGGAGAAGAAGAAAAGTGCGCAGTCCTAGCTCAAGTCCAAGAGTTTCAGCAACAAAGCAAGCCAAGGAAGCATGTGACACACTTCAGATTGCGTATCAAGGTATGGACAAGGTTAAAACTGCTAAATTACAGCTCCGTAGAAGAGAATTTGAAAATTTATCAATGAGAAACTCAAATTCAGTAGAATCTTTTTTTACTCATGTTGTTGGTATGATAAATCAAATGAAGTCCCATGGAGAGGTCATAGAGGATAGGAAGGTTGTTGAAAAGGTACTTAGAAGTCTCCCTTCTAAATTTGATGCTGTAGTTGTGCCTCTAGAGGAAACCAAATATTTGAGCCAGTTTAGCGTTGATGAACTACATGCCTCTCTTATCAATCATGAATATAGACTGAACAAATCAAATAGTTCAGTAGAAAATGCATTTTCATCTTAGATTTCTGTAAATCGTGGAAGAGGAAGGAGGAGTTTCAGTCCTAGAGGAAGAGGGAGAAGTTCTCCTAGAAGTGGACATAGTAACAATCATGCAAATGCTAGTGGTAGAGGTCAAAATCTCTTACGACCCCCTGTGCCCCGCATCTCATTTCGCAACCTAACCTCATCACCTAAACCTTACACAATTATTTATTAATTACCTTATAATTAATAAATCCACATCGCCATACCTGCCACCTCATTTCGCCACCTCATCATAACCTAGTCTTAACCCTAAACTAACCTAATTAAGACCTATAACTTGGTCCACATCCACACCCATGACTAATTACTCCTCACCCGCACCTAAAACCAACCTCATAATGACTTGACCAAGCCCGCAACTAATCCCTCGGGAGAAAAGGAGGGAAAGCTGGCTATTTTACCAAAAATAGCCCGCTTTGACGTGACCGACATCGGTTCCTACTCGACCGCCGTCGGTTGTGTAACCGCCATCGGTTCCCTGTAAATGACCACCTCCAACCAAAAACAAGGGATCGGATTTTCATTTGATCGGGAGGAGGAGAAATCATTGAAAGGATCCGGATTTGCTTGGCCGAACAGAGACAAGTGAAGAAACAAGAAGAGTTTGCAGAGAAGGACATCAAGCCCAAGACTGCAACTGAATAACCAGAGCCCAGTGACACTCATCCGAGCATCAGAAGAGGAGATAGCTCATCTTGGATTGTCAGATCATCCTACTTGAGCCCTGCCTTCGTCATCACAGTCCTGGAACCTGCATCTTCATCAGGAACGAGTAAGTAGTGTCTTGTATGTTTCTAAGCACCATTTCTTGAGCCTGCGGATTGATAGTAATTATAAGCTCATTCTTAGATCTACTACCTACCAGCACCCTGCACTTAACCTTCATCCATACATCCTTGTACTGCCCAGAAGACCATTTTATCACACTCTGAGTCTTCCCTGCCCTCTCATTATTCCCCTCAGCCATCCACCAGTCTTAATAACCCCACAATCACCCTGCAACCAACCTCTATCCAGAAGCACCTAGATTACTGACCCTACCGGTGTCGGTTATCCCCTACCGGCAACGGTTCTCTAACCGCGGTCGGTTATCCAGTGACCGGCATCGGTCACTGTGACTTATACCCCAAAACCTTCCTCTCGCCTATTTGTCACCTAACAACCTCAGGTCCAGTCTGGTTTATCCCTGTAACTCAACCTGAATGTATCAACGACCAGTAACCGAACAAACAACGTGACTCTTTATTATTGATAGTTTAGCCTCTATTTGCTTTGTAACGAGGTACCTAAATCGTGAGTTTGCAATAGCTTTCTTTGTTATCATTTGTGTTAATTCGTATTAAAAGGGGAACTGACCACCTTCAAAAGGAAGTTTTATATTTCCTGGGCCTAAGGCAGCTCCCTCATTTATTGTCTAATTAAAATCTGGTGGTCTTGTATTCTTACTTGCAGGTAGTCCTTCCAAGACAAAAAGGAGTTCTTCGCAGTCGATCTGATCTTTCTCTACGGTACGCGCACACCATCTCAACATTCAACAGGTATTCCTCCTAGCCCTAACCCTTATCTGTTTCTCAAAGGAATGAAAGGATAGAAGCAAGTCTATTCCACAGAGCCGAAACATTCCGTGCGAAACATTTTGGCACGCCCGGTGGGACCCATTTCGGGTTTTTGTTTCTCTTGCTTGCTTTCATTTAGGAAGCATACTTGTTGTTTGCTGCTTTTTGTTATATTTAGTAAAAGAATTTGTCTTGTTTTCCCAGTTTTGCATTAGTGAAAGCCATCTTCTTTGCTTCATCGAATATCATTTTCGATTTGGGTTTAAAACACGTGCATTACATTCTTGCTTGTTGTTTTCAATTCTAGTGAACATAGATTAAGTAACAGGTCGTACACGTGGGGGTGATTTCCACGGTATTGACAGGAAATTAATCTTACTTTCACTGCACAACACATACCAAATCACTTCATAATTAACACAACAGCTCAAAACATCCCCCCTTTTCCGCGGTATTCCTCCGCCCGATTGAGGTAACCTTATAAGCCAAAACAAACTTGACATTTCCCCTAAGTCTTTTGTTTAGGATTCTGACATCATTCTATGTCTAAAGGCATAAGCCCACAATAATTAAAATTAACCCTAGGGTTAGTCTCTGGATTTGCGTGTGCATCTTGCTTGTTTTCAGTTCTATTTTCTCTGTTATACACTGTCTTCTGTGATCACCTTAGAACAATTTGATAAATGTACTAAGCGTTGTTAACAATCAAATCAACAGCTTCTTATATTTTCTTATACCAGTCTTATTACACCGACATCGGTTAACTGATCGACGTCGGCTATAGTCTAACCGACATCGGTTATCAGACCGATATCGGTTACTGTCTTTTACAGTTCTTGACAAACCAGCAACCTACCAATTTCACCATTCTGAGGCTGTTTCTGTTCCTGATAGATCGAAGCCCTACTGTGTACTCTTGTCCATGGTTGTTATCACTCGGAAGCAAGCCGCCGCCATGGTTTCACATGCCTGCTCTGTGCCTTTGCCTGAATCACCCCCTTCACATTCTATAGGGAACCCTACGGACACCAGTGAGATCCCCAAAATTCCTGTAGGAGATAAGGAATTTGCCAAATTTTTGGATGCTAATCCTAGCGCTGTACAATACTATTTGTCTCATGCCCCTGACCGTACGCCCGATGGTCAACTCCTTGTTGGCATGCCTATTAGTATAGCTGCTCATTTAGCTCCCACTCCGCCTGATAACACCGTCTTGCCTTCTGCATCCTTAGCCCCGTCTCCCAATCCGACGGCTTCAGAGGTTCATACGACACAGATTGGCTTTCCTTGGGTTAATCTTGGGCCCCACATGTCATTACCACCGACTGCTCCTACCTCGTCTCTCTTGCAGACTGCTCCGTTCATGACTTGCTCTCTGCCACCTGTCCACACGAGCTTTCCTTCTCAAGCTCCGCCTACCTTTTCATTCCCACACACGTATCCAGTGACCTCAACATCTTATATAGGACATCCCTATTCGGTCACCTCAACATATTCATCCCCCATACCTTATCAACACTTAACCCCACCATTGTCTAGCGGAGGCCCTTGGCCCAATTTGCCTCCGTTTACCACAACCGCACCATCATCTCATCCAACCACGGATTTCATCAAACAAATGATGGACAAAATGCAAAATCTGGAGGCTTCTGTTTCAGGAAGTCGTAGCGCCTTGACATACGAGCAAGTTTGTCGGGAGCCTATTCACCCTTCTGTCCCCCTTCATTCATATCCTCCTCAATGGGAATTGCCGAAATTTACTCGTTTTAATAGTAAAGAGGATCCTCAACAACACTTGCGATCATTTAGACATGCTTGTTATTTGATTGCTCATGATGATGCCTTGCTACTCCGCACCTTTCCCATGTCCTTATCAGGACCCGCCTTGGAGTGGTACAGTGCTTTAACCCAGCACTCAATCTTCTCTTTTAACCAACTAGCCCAATCTTTCTTGGATCATTTCTCCATTAACATTGCCAAGAAAGTATCTATCACCGACCTCTATGCCATCCGACAATTTGAAGACGAATCTATCGCAGATTTCGTTGGACGATGGCGGGGCCTTATCAACCAACTTACATATGCCTTGCCTCAGGCTGAACTTATCGAACTTTTTACGCGGGCATGCGCTAAGCACATCTCTCCTACCCTTCAAATTCAAACCTTCCGCACATTTGACGAGGCCTTTACTATGGCTCAGAAACTAGAAATTCGAGCCTTAGAAGAAGAGAAATTGCGGTTGCGCAACAAAAACCCCAATTTCTGAACTCCAGATTCCACCAATAAACCAAACACCACCACTCCTCACACATCTACTTCTTCGAAATCAAAAGGAGCTGTCCACGCGGTGATGGTAAAATCCCAACCACCGTCTAATACCCCGCCGAAAACCACCTATAAGTATAAAGCAGAGCCCATCAACTACACTCCCTTGGGAGAAACATATGGTGTGATATTGGAAAAATTGCTTAAAGCAGGAGCCATTACCTTACCTCCTGTTAAACCTCACTCCGGGTTTGATTCCACTCGCGCCATACCTTCTTGGTACAAAGAAAATGACTTCTGTAACTTCCACCGCGTGAAGGGACACAGTCATGAAAACTGCAAGATGTTGAAAAACATAGTGCAGGAAATGGTTGATGCGGGGGATATAGCCCTCGATAATCCTAACGCCCCTGCTAACCGAAATTTGAAAATCTTCAACAAACCATTCCCGAATCACTCTTCTAACAGTAACATAAACCAAGATATCTTAGCCGAGGAGAGTGTTCATGAGATCCATGCAGTCTTCGACTCCCAGCCAAAAGCCTCTATCGAGAAAATTTTGAATCAAGCCTCTTCACTGATGCAGGGGCCCGAACCTCTTTCACCACCATCAAGACAAAGTGAAATCATTCCTTTATCCATAAAGGAATTAACCGCCCAGAGTCCTCTTCTCATAGATGAGTCTTCTTACACCACATCCCTACAAGACTGTGAGCGGATGTTATCCAACTTATCTATTTCCCAAACGTCTCTTTCTACCATTCTTGCTGTACAAGAAGAAGGCTCGCCACTTCTTTTGTCATCCTTAGATGAAAAACCTCTTGAACCGACATCACCACATTCTTTAAACATGACGGATCCTCTCAAACACGCCCTCCTACCTATTAGTTCTTCATCGCCTAAATCTTTTCAGCGACCGGTTGACCTCTTAACGCCCATTGATACAGTGCCTCATCTACCCCCTGTATCACACCCACAGTGGACCGGAATCACAACCCACCTTTCTTCCATACAAAAGTTCCTATTCACACGTGAGGACTGTCATTCCCCAGAAGATAGACAGGTCCTATGGGAACGTTTGAGTACGCCATATTCTACTCAAATGCAGATGACTGATCCAGATGCCTCTACCATATACCTGAAGTGTTTACAGAAGCTTAAAATGCCTATGTCCTCATCTTCACCCCCCTCATCTTTACCAAATACCTCATTCACTTCTATTAACCTAACCAAATCTTCCCCTACGCTTGGGACCTCACCAATACCCAGTCTAACACACCCACCTAAGCGGCTTGATTTATCTAAAAATAAAGCCGTCCATCCCATTAGGAGACAGACTCAATCCCCTCAACCTATGCCTCTATCACAACTAAACCCCTCGTCGTCACACTTACCTTCCATATTGGGACCCCATCCCTCTACCTTGCATCAATATATCATACCTCCTGCGTTTTCTTTAAAGCAACCTACGCCTTCTGCACCCATACAGAAATCCAAGGGTATAGCAACACCATCACCCCGCGTATCCTGTCCACCTACCAATCCTAAACAAATTCCATCATCAAAAGAATTGTTTGCTGCCACTCCTATTTCTCCGTGGTTGTTTTCTGATACCATATCATCTGTGGCCTCATCATCTAACCAGCTAAACATAGCTTCTGCGCCAAAGAAGCCACGTTTAGTTAAAACCCATTATCAAAACCCCTTGGCTAAACCACCACCCATACAAACCAACCATACCACGTCATCACCAGAATCGACCCAGTCAATAGCCTCCTCTTCCTCTGACTTTGACCCACTCAAAGGGTCTTACGCCAAAATCCTTGCTATGTTGGTAGAGAATGCGACCATTTCCCTACCCCCACTTAGACTTTATGATCCATCTAAACCTCGACCTATAGGTTATGATGAGTCTAAAATCTGCGCTTACCACCGCACACCAGGACATGACGTAGAGGGATGCAAAGCATTGAAAGCCATACTTCGTCAGTCACCTCTCTCAGATAGAAAAGTTAAGAAAGACAATTTACGAAGAGAGAGACCTTTAGCTTCAATTCCCTCTCCTATACCACCTGTCCCCGCCTCACCAAGATCTATCATTATTACAGCCCCACCTCTCGAAGACCATGACCTATCCCTACCGTCTTCCTCCTCTCGTATTCACGAGATCAATATGATTAGTGTTGCTACTCGAGGGCAGAAAAACAATGGGAAAGCGAAAGAAAACACACCTGCGGCATCTCTTTCTCCGTCCACCATCCCGATGGCACCACCACCTAAAGTAGTTATTCGTGGACCCACCTATCCCGTCTCTAATGGAATTGCCCACCGAACCATGATCAAACAGCTTCACCAATCGCCTGTAAAAATGACACTGTATGATCTCATTCAGACTTCTGAATCTCATCGACAAGCTCTCGTTGAAATCCTTCAAGGGATAGAGGTCTTACCTAATGAAACCTTGCCTGTTACCTCTATTCTAACACCCAATCACGTTGCTTCACTCACCAAACAATCTATCTCCCCAACCACTTCTGTCTCTGTACAGCAAGCCGCTGCTGTCAGTTTCTCCGAAGACGAAATTATCGACTTTGGTGCCGAAGATCCTGACCCTGCTCTTTTCATCTCAGCTTATGTCCGGGACATTCGGGTACGTCGTGTTATGATTGACGGGGGCGCTAGCCTAAACATCATCTCTTCAAAAGCCTTCCAACAAATGAATATCCCTTCTAGTTGCATGTGTGCCAACCCCATCATGTTGCGGTCATTCAATGATGCTATTACTTCTACCTTAGGCACCGTGATCCTTAACATTCGTGTAGGGCCACGCACTTTACCCGAACTCTTCTATGTCCTTGAGGGAGAGTTCCAATACAATATGTTGTTAGGCCGCCCTTGGATCCGGGCTATGGGATGCGTTCCTTCCACCTTACATAGATGCATAAAATTTGAGTACGAGGGGAAGTCCTACACCGTAAAAGCTGATCCTCCCCCCTTCAAAACCTGCAATATGTTGTATCGCCCTAATGATGTGCTTGTACCAGTCAAGACACCCATTCATCCAACCCAACCATCCACTTCAACTGCACCTACACCTTCAACCAATGAAACTGCCGTCACAAATACCACTTCCTTTCCCGCAGATAACATCCCAACCTCCGACCCCTTAGTAGATGTTTTTCAATGCCTTACGCTGGGGGAGTATCGCCTATATAACGTTAGTTCTTTCCATACCCCACAGGAGTACGGACAGTTACATGAACATCCTACCTATGACCGTCGTGTGGGGGAAGTAATCCCCTACGGACCACCTCATTGCCGCACCAACCTAACATATGGGGGTGTCGACGCATCTTCCGTTACCCCTGAACCTCCTCTTGGTGTGGTTCCTTTCCAATCCGATTTTCAATACCTAACAAATCGTCGTTTCGCCCTCACCTTCTTGACTCGCTGTGCTTGGAAAGGCTTTGGTTTTGGTCTTTATGAACAAGGCCGACATACACTCATTCCCGTGACTACACGCAAACACAATGATCGTAGTGGTCTCGGTTTTCCTGAAACACTTACACCGGAGAAACCTCGTGTCAGTTGTGTCCTGGAAGATGACGACGTCACCCCTACCAAACCATCATCACCCATTTTGCCATCATCACCCACAGAGTCGATAGACCCTGAATCTATCCCTCCTAACTTTTTTTTTTCATAAATGCTATCTTCCTAGGTCCTCTCACTTATCAACGAGATAATGAGGACCCATCTTCTCTTCCCCTTCTGTATCCAGACATGATCGAGGAGGATTCACCTTCAATTAATGTTGTTGAGTGCCAGGATGATGACTCCATCCTCACTTATCTTGGCGCGGATGACTCTTATATTCAACGCGCCTTACCATCTGAAACTCAAACCATGTTGAATGAGTCGACTATAGAAATCAACATCCACACAGAGGAGGATCCTCACGTTGTGAAGATCAGACAATCCCTTAATACATCAGAACAAGTCACCTTTACTACCTTTCTCCGTACCCGCAACCAAGCTTTCGCTTGGTCCTACGCTGACATGCCAGGAATTGATCCTGACATTGCTGTCCATAACATCACCCTAAATCCCGATTCCAAACCAGTCAAACAAAAACTGAGAAAAATGCATCCACGCATTGCCCTCTTGGTCAAAGAAGAGCTTCAACGACTTCTTTCTGTTTCCTTCATTTTGCCTATTGACTATCCTCAATGGATTTCTAACATCGTACCTGTCACTAAAGCGACGGGGGGACTTCGGATATGCACGGATTTCTGAGACCTTAACCTCGCTTGCCCCAAAGATGACTTCCCCCTCCCAAGTATTGATCAACTTGTTGATCTCACTGCGGGCCATGAAATGCTCTCTCTCATGGATGGTTTTTCGGGATACAATCAAATTTTGGTAGCCCCGGTCGATCAACATAAAACTGCCTTCATAACTCCTTGGGGAACCTTCTGTTATCGTGTCATGCCATTTGGCCTTAAGAATGCTGGTGCGACCTATCAGCGGGCTATGACTTACATTTTTCATGACATTATGCACACTATCCTTGAAGATTATGTCGATGATCTTCTTGGCAAATCTAAACATCGCAGTGAACATCTCAATGTTTTAACCATTATTTTCGATCGCCTGTTACAATATTCGGTCTGGCTTCAACCAAAGAAATGTGTCTTTGGTGTTCTTTCGGGAAAACTTCTTGGCTTTATCGTCTCTTTGCGTGGCATTGAGGTCGATCCGTCTAAAGTCAAAGCTATCCTAGAAATGCCCCCACCCAAAAACCTCAAACAATTGCGTAGTTTGCAGGGTAAACTTCAATCCATCCGGCGTTTCATCTCCCAACTTTCGGATCGATGTCAACCTTTCCATCACCTTCTTAAAAAGGACATTGCCTTTCAATGGAGCGAAGAGTGTCACCAAGCCTTTGAAGCTCTCAAAGCCTATCTCTTGCAGCCACCCGTGCTTATTCCACCTCAGGATGATCGCCCTTTCTACCTTTATCTTTCTGCCACTGACCATGCTATAGGAGCCATGCTCGCACATCGGGACTCGGCACGTCGAGAACAAGCTGTTTATTATATAAGTCGTACTCTCGTGGATTACGAGACTAGGTATACACATGTAGAAAAATTGTGCCTAGCCCTATCATTCGTAGCCACCAAACTTCGACATTACCTCCTGAATCACAAAACTTTTGTCATTACCAACACGGACCCCATTCATTATATGTACGCCAAACCACATCTAAACCAACGCATCACCCGATGGCTTATGCTCCTCGCTGACCTCGACCTTGAGTTTGTACAACAGAAGTCAATCAAAGGACAAACTATTGCGGACCAACTTGCGGAGGCCCCTTTACCTGGGGAACAATTTACCAATTTTAATTTCCCCGACGAACTCATCGCCACTCTTTCACTCAGGGAAGAGTCGTATCCAATGACCCTCTTCTTCGATGGATCCAAATGCCAGCGCGGCGGAGGGGCCGGCGTTGTTCTCATTCCTCTTGATGCTGAGCCTATGCCTCTTTCATTCCGGCTCGATTTCCCCTGCACTAATAATACAGCGGAATACGAGGCCCTTGTTTTGGGTCTCCAGGTTGCGTTACACTTAGGTGTCAAATCTATTAATATTTTTGGCGACTCTCAATTGGTAGTCAATCAAGTTATGGGCATCTACCAATGTAAAAATGAGGAACTTCAAAAGTACAAACATTACGTGGATTCACTTTTGACCTCATTTACTCGATATTCTATCCAGACCATTCCCCGCTCCACTAACAAATTTGCGGATACTATGGCTTGCTTAGCCTCACAAATTCCTGCATCACCAACTGACTCTGACATATTCATCTTGGTCCAACAACTCTTTGCCCCATCTTACTCAGCCCCGGTTGTTTGTATGATAAATAATGTGCCTGCTAATTCACAGGATACCTGGTACCACCAATTTCACGACTACCTTACAACCTCTGTTCTCCCACCTGACCTAACTAGTACTGGCAAACGCGCTTTTCTTAAACGTGTTTCTCGTTATGTCATCATGGGGGGACTCCTTTATAAACGTGGCTTTGATGGTATCCTCCTTCGATGTCTAACCGGCGCAGAGGTCACCTATACCATCCAACAGGTCCATGACGGTATTTGTGGCGGACATTTTAGTGGCCTTGCCGTGGCTAAACGAATCCTTCGCCTAGGTTATTATTGGCCTACTCTTAATAACGACTGCTACGAATATGTTAAGCGTTGTGTTATGTGTCAACAACATGCCAACCTTCAACATACTCCTAGCCATCCGCTACAGGTCGCACGAGATCTTTGGCCTTTCTCACAATGGGGTTTAGACCTTATTGGTGAGATCCACCCGCCCTCTTCGCAACGTCACCGTTGGATTATCACAGCAACCGAATATTACACAAAATGGGTGGAGGCCATTCCACTCATTTCAATCAAAAAAGAAAAAATTGTAGAGTTCATTAACCACCACATTATCTGTCGTTTTGGTGTTCCTCATCGCCTGATAACAGATAATGGAAAATCTTTCAAAAATAAGTTGTTGCAAGACCTTTGTGACAACTTTGGTATCAAACTTAGCTTCTCATCACCCTACTATCCACAAGCGAATGGACAAGCCGAATCTTCTAATAAAACCCTTACCAAAATCCTCATGAAAGTTGTTAATGATTCTGGAAGAAATTGGCATGATCACATTCCCTTTGCCCTTTGGGCTTATCGTACTAGCATTCGTACCTCCACTAATGCCACACCATTTTCTTTGGTATATGGTACCGAGGTGGTCTTGCCTCTCGAAATACAAATACCCTCCCTCAGAATATCTCTTCAGGATATTCTCACCAACGATGATTTCCGCCAAGAGCGGTTAGCCCAATTAGAGCTTCTTGACGAGCGTCGTCTTACGGCTCTTGACCACCTTCAAATCTACCAAAAACGCATCAAGCGTGCTTATGATAAACGACTTCATGAGCGTACCTTTAAGGTTGGTGATCTTGTCCTCAAAGAGAATCAACATGTAACCAAACTAGAAAAGAGCAAACGTGGAAAATTTGCTCCCAATTGGATTGGGCCTTACATAATCACTCACACTTATGGATCAGGCACTTATCGTTTAGCTTCGCTTAATGGTAAACCTGAGCCTGAACCCCTTAATGCCTTGCATCTTCGACCATTCTACTGTTGAATTTAGTGTTATATCACTCCTTATCTACCTACCGCTCGTCCCTTGAGCTCATTTTACCACCACATACACGTTGTTTCCTACATCTCAAAATAAAATCAAGCTCACATAGTTTGATTCTCACCTCCCCTTAAAGATGCCTTCCCCTTTTTTTTAGTATAGTCCATGACTTCAAAGTATTAAAATGACACATTCCTAATTATATGCTTATGGGATTTTCTTGAGTCAAACTTCCTACCAAACTAGATGCTTTACGCCAAAAGGACATCTAGCTCTCTAAATTATATATAGACTGCTCCCCCGAAGGACAGCTATGCACTAAAACCGCATCTGCTACTATAAATAGACTGCTCCCTTGAAGGACAGCTATACACAGTCAGCCTTTATCAGAAGCTTCTCACATTGATCAGCTTCGTGAAGACCTCAAGAATAAAACAAAAAAATATCCCTTGTAGACTTCCCGCATCGATCAGTCTATATTCAGCAAAATAAAAGCCACATTCAAAAGAACTTTTTAGTCATGGACTTGTCTATTTGGGTTAGGTTCTCTTTCGTCGGAATACTCACTTTATAACAAGTTCTCTGTGTCTCAGCTACACCATCCACTTCACCTCACCATTTGTTAAAACAACACAACTCAAGGGACGTGACGTATATCCGATATATTGTGATTATACCACTCTTTTCACCTATCGACTTCTCGCCTATGCAAGGTACCTAGGGACTCAAGCTCATCCTACATTAATATGTGGTTTGTTTAGCTCTTCTCAACTACGGGACACTCTGGCCTCCTTTTCTCGACTCTAGGATTGTGTGTTGACCTTAATCAGGACACAATTCCTACTACTTGGGTATGCTAACTTTCGCTTCACCTATACCAACACCAACAACATTACCCTACCAATGTCAAATTTTTTTACCAACCAACAAATTACCTAACCACAACCAAATTGCCTGAATTCACCTCTCCCTGGTCCTAAGGGAGAACTACATCGGTCTGAGGCCCCTCCTTGCTTTGTGTAATGGGCTATGTAGGCAGCACTTAGGAGACATGGGGTCTCCCAAGGTTAGCTCGACCATCCCCTACCATACCCTATCATGTGTTGTAAATATAACTATTTTTTGTGTATTTCTATTTGCCAACATTCATCTTTATCCTTTTTCAAACAAAACAAAAACAACATTCAAAACACAACCATTCTTATTATTATCATCACTCAAAACCACATACATCTTTAGTTTTATTTTAGACGTTAAACAAATACATCTTCTCTATCATCGACTCGCAGGTCGGCATCCTTATTTATTCTTATATTCCTATGAAATTCACTTAGACCCTTGCACCTCCTCCCGAACCAGGTGGTGATCGTGATCGTCGATGCCCCTCAGTTGGCCTCTCCATCCTCAAAGGTGCCACTGCCATTGGTTCCTCCCATTGATCCACCAACATCTCCTGTAACATACGAATACGTCCTCTCGCGTGGAGGAATCTTGCCTCCAGTCTCTCCACTCGTAACTGTGAAACCTCTAACAATCCCATTGTCTCATTCACCTGTGTTTGAAGCTGGTGAGCCAACTCCTGCAGACGATCTCTCTCCGCTGTAATCACAGCTATGTCTGGGCGCTCACGTGCACCTCGCAGCTCTGCTACCCACCATACTCTATAGGCCTCTGTCGTTCCCGCATCCATTACCCTACGATCGGCTGCTATCTCTTCTGGCCCTTCTGGAGGTGTAGGCCGGGGAGGTGAGAATGCTGCCTCGGCATCGATCCTCATGTATGGTCTATAAGCCATGGGTATATCCTGAACAAATCCAAATTGTCGCCGCACGCGATCTAGAGGAATCCTCTCGTACTCACCCGGCCTGTGCCCTGCGATCCACCTCAATCGCTCTACACCCCTCAACTCCTCAGCTATGTGCTCTGTCACCATATAGTTCCCGTAAGGCCTCCAACAAATATCCGCAATCGTCACCATCTCCCATACCTGTCTATAATACTCGATATCATCTATCACGGCCTGGGATCTCGCTTCTTGTTCTGTCTGGACCCATCGTCTGAATCCCAACCTTTGCACTCCTGCCTCTCCCGACTCGATGGGTCGGCCTATTGGACGCACACAAACAATATGCTCATAGGCCCAACAATGTAATAAGTACGAACAATCCAGTGTCGTCCTGTGTTTTCGCTTGCAGGCCCATAGACCCCTATATAACTCTGCCAGATATGCGGGTGCCCATGCGAAAGTCACGCTCATTTCTATCATTTCCCAAATAACACTCATCAATGCTTTGGGAAATCTTCCACCCTCCGCCCTCGGTAATGCATAATACCCCACCGCTATCATTAATAGCACGGCCAACCTTGTTTCCTCAGGGTGTGTTGCATACATTGTACCATACGTAAAAGATAAACCTCGCTGTGTCAAATCTCGTGCAGCTGACCCAAATACTGCTGTTATCGCTGCCCGCCCCACGCTAGGCAATGCCTGATACACTATTTTTCCTATCATTGGGAGTCTCAAAATACGGAACACATCTTCCAAAGTCACTGTCATCTCCCCTGTTGGCAGATAGAAGGTATTCTTTTCTGGATTCCATCTCTCAATCAACGCCTGCAACATAGCATGGTTACGCGTGATTCTTGAATAATAGCGGATTCCACTTAACCCCAAATGATTTATCAATGCCCATTCAGCTGGTGTTACATCCGCTCGGATTCGTGACAACAACGCTGGCACAGTATCATTCATCCTTAACCCTGCTTCTGCCTGCATGCATCAAAACGACACATAATTATTCAAAAGAACAAATCTCTACGGGTTTTTTTTTTTCTCAAGTTCTGGAAACTCTTACAGTGACCGATATCGGTTATGAATAACCGATACCGGTTTGCTAACCGATACCGGTTATCTCTAAACGATACCGGTCACTGTCAAAAATGTACCTACCCTGCTTAAAACATACACCTACGATAATTATTTTGCCCGTTTTCTCCTAGTTATACCTAAAAACATACGTGACCACCCTGTTTACCTACCCCATAGCACTCACCCCATCCCCAACCCTTGCCTATCACCTTTTCTTTCTCATCTTTACCCACTTACACTTCTCTCATCCTATTCACAAAACATGCAAGAATCAAATTACAACCAAACAGTTTACCTCTCGGGATGCAGCAGCTTGGGGCGAAACATGTCTTCCCCCTCGTCCCTGCCTGCTGGATGCTTCTCCTCGTTCAGCCATGTTCACTACCCTCTTCAAATATAACTTGTCTTTCTGCCTTCTGAATCTCAGCCCACGTTCACTTCACCTATCTCTTTCCTCCTTATCACTCAAATTCTTTCATGCAACTACCTGTAGCAGTCGTCAAACAGCGTCGCATTCACATATTTAACTTGTTGCATGACTCTAAAAATAAGAATGCTAAAAATAAGACCTTAAGTTGCCAACCCAGCAGTTCTATTTTTAGGGACATAATTCTTGCATAACCGATATCGGTTACTTAACCGATATCGGTCATATAGCTACCGACATCGGTTACACAACCGATGTCGGTCATGTTCCCCCTTGTTGCTTAAACCTAAGCCGTTTCTTCATTTTTGCAAATTTTTGTGGCGCCCGTCCCTTTTTCCTGCATAAACAACACCATTATCTATAATTTTTCATCAAATCCATATCTCATCACAATTTCATCAACATCATCTATCCATATTACAAAAACAACCAAGCCACCAACAAACGATATCAAAAACCATCAATCTATACACCATTTGGATCCAATTCAGCAGCCACATACGTTCAATTTCACAAACCAGCGACAAAACCCATCCAACATTTCATAAACACAACATGTCAATTAAACTCATCATCTATATATACATACATCCCATCAACAAAAGACATCAACACCATCAATATATAAACCATGTGGATCAAACTCATCATACATTAAATATCACAAACCATCGACAAAACACTTAAAACATTTTAAACACAACATGTGGGTCAAAATCATCATATCTATATATCAAAAGTTTCAAATATACAATGTGCCCTGCATAAGGGCCTCTGTGATCTCATCATAATACAAAGCCGGCACGCAGGCCGCAACAACTGTCAAAATATCGACTCGGCTCGCAGGCCGATCTCTCATATCAAAAATATACTCGGCTCGCAGGCCGGTATCAACTATACAACCCGTACTCGGCTCGCAGGCCGGTATATACAATAAATGAATAAATGAATGAATACATCATGTGTAGGCACGCAGGCCTCTATAAACATAACCGGTTCGCAGACCGGTGCCCATATCCAATGTACAAACACAAAAATCTATCTCCTCTGCAGGGATCCCTCAGCTCTCTCCACCGCCCTCCGCCTGTCTCCCTGCTGGTCCCTGTGCCGCCTCTCGCCTCCTCCCTGTAACGGACCCACCGGCTGTGGCTGCACCCCCCTGGGATCTCTGACTCCGCGAGGTCTCGGCTCTATGCGCCGCATATGGCTGATAGTCAGCCCCGGTACCATCAAGAACATCCTGATAATACCGAGCCTCCGCTCTCGCCTCCATATAGCGGGCCCGTGCCACCATCGCTGCTGGGGCTGGTCCCCCGACTCCTAATAATAGTGCCCCCTGTGCTGGTGCCGCTGGTGGTGCCTGTGGCTGCGCCGGTGGTGGTGCTGGTACCTGTGCCTGTGCTGGTGCCGCTGGTGGTGCCTGTGGCGGTACCTGTACCTGTGGTGTGCTACCTGTACCTGTGCCTGGGCTAACTACCCCTGTAAGACACCTATCTGTGCCTGTGCGGCAGCAAGCTGCCCCTGTAACAACTGTACCTGCCCTCTGAGCTGGTCCCTCTCTGCTCTAACAGCCGCTAAGTCTGGCTGTGCGGGCTGTGCTCTCCTCGCGGCTCTCTCCCCTGCCCACCATACCAAAAATGATCCTGTACACCCGGCGTCATCCACTGTATCGTCTGCCTGCCGCTCGGCTACCCAATCTGGGTCCATAGGCTGTGGTGCAGGCAGTGGAGCCTCTACATCATCCCTCCGGTACTGAGGGAAGGGAGGTGGCTCATCCTGTCGTAGCCCCAGCTGTCGTCGTACCCTCTCCAGGGGTATCCGCTCGTACTCTCCCGGCCTCCGTCCCGCTATCCAGAATGTATACTGGATCCACCGTAACTGTGATCGGGCTCCTCCGCGGGGCTGATGACCTCTGTAAGGTCTCCATACAATATCTAAAGCTGTCAAGCCCTCTAATACATGCCGGTAATATGCTACATCTCGTCCGGCGAGAACTGCCCGTGGCTGGCCCACGACCCCCAGCCACCTCTGAAAGCCATACCTGTAAATCACCTGTGGCCCTGGCTGCTGGGGCAGCCCTACTGGTCGAATGCATATGATATGCTCATATGCCCAGCAGTGTAACAAAAACGTAGAACAAATCCTGAATCGCCTCATCCGGCGATAGCCCCACAGCTCTCGGTATAACTGCACTAGGTATACGGGTGCCCACGCATAACATGTATGCTCCTCAACCATCTCGTGTAAAACCCCCATCAGCGCCCGTGGAAAGCGGCCTCCCTCTGAGTCCGGGAGGGCGAAGCATGTGATGCCGATCATCATCAACACGGCAAGCCGTGTCTCATGTCGGTGGGCACGGTACATATCTCCATAGGTGATGCTCGCGCTGTGATAAGTCAATAGCGCGGCTGCATCCCCGAATACCTGTAAGATGCTGTCCATGGCTGTCTCTGCGTCCACCTGGAAGACTGCCTCTCCATCAATCGGTAATCTAAGGATGCGATACACATCCTCCAATGTAATGGTCATCTCTCCAGTCGGGAGATGGAACACATTGGTCGCCGGATCCCATCTCTCGATGAGGGCGACCATCAGACTGTGATCCCTATCGATCGCCCTATACCGCTGGACTCCGCCGAGTCCCACCTCGCGCATAATGCCCCACTGCGCTGCGGACACGTGTGGCCGCATCCGTCCCAACAGCGGGGGCATCCTGTCCCGCATAGTCAGCTGCTGACGTGCCTGCACAAATCACCCACTTCATTAGACCTACCCTTTCAAACAACAACTACTTTAACCTTCTATACCCCCTTTTACCCACCCGACCACAACCCGACTCTATAACACACACCTACACTCACCTATTTTACCCTAAAAACTTTACGATATCCCCTTGCCTTATCTCACACCCTACCAATCACTCAGCTCTATTCTCGCCATTTACCTATGCCCCTACCAATTTAACACCTCCCCATTCATGCCCAACACCTAATCTATCCGAACCGCACCAACCACACAATCGCCCCATTTTCCCCCCCCACTCACCAATCACCCTTCCTATTAACCTCTACCCCTTCCCTCTTCACCCCCACAAACACAAAACCCAAACCACTAATACCTAAACACCCAAACCACAGCCCCAACAACCACCAAACACCCCAAACCACAGCAAAACCAACCAACAAAATAAATATTCCTAACTAGGGACCGGTACCGGTCACCCATGACCGCCACCGGTCCCCTCTCCACCGACGCCGGTCGACGTACGACCGACACCGGTCACCTACAAACTCACCCTGCCCCGAAAATTTCTTGACCGATGCCGGTCGCTTAGTGACCGGCATCGGTCACTGAAAAATAGCCGAGCCGAACCCGACGCGGCCCCCAAAAGCATTTTTTCCCTATTTCTCCCTATATACCCACCCAAACACCCTAAAAACCTACCCACCCTGCCGCCTTGGCCTATTTCACCTATCTACCCTCTCTTTTTTTCAAAATAATTTCCATTTATTAATTATTTTCTAAAAACCTTACATTCCTACCCAAAACCCAAATCCAGCTTAACACAATCAAATTCACACAATGAAGGGTTTCGAACCTACCGGTACGACGACACGTCGTCGTGGTGGGATGGGTGGTGGTGGTCCAGCTGGTCCAGCACCTCCTGCTCCTCCTGGCTGTGCCATAGCTCTACCTCTCCTCTGCTGGGTCCTCCACCAATCAACTGCTGCCTCCTACTCACTCGGGCCCACTAACCACTCACTTCTCCACTCCAATAGCGCCACCTCAACCAACAAATGCTCCAATCTCAACAATACACCTCAGACAACTCAAATTGGGTTTCAAATTGACAATATGACAATGACAGGCCGTATTTTTTCTTTTTATAGGTTTTTGACCTATAACCGATACCGGTTATATTGTGCCCTAAGGAACCGGTATCGGTCACCTAACCGATATCGGTCATGGACAATCGATATCGGTTTTATCCCACCTCTTCCCCAATTTCTGCCCTTATTTACTAATCGCCCTTTCTCACAACATCGCCTATATCCACCTTGGCTGAAAACCCTTTGTTAACTTCCTTGGCCCGACCCAAGGCCGTAACCTACCATTTGGCCTGACCCAAGGCCGTAACCAACCATTTGGCCCGACCAAAGGCCGCAACCAACCCATTTGGCCCGACCCAAGGCCGTAACCAACCAATTTGGCCCGACCCAAGGCCGTAACCAACCAATTTGGCCCGACCCAAGGCCGTAACCTACCATTTGGCCCGACCCAAGGCCGCAACCAACCCATTTGGCCCGACCCAAGGCCGCACCCAACCATTTGGCCCGACCTAAGGCCGCACCAATTAAATACCTTGCCCACAATCAGCACAATACAATTTTATCCACCCGTCATGTAGCGTTTTGTTCAATCGAGCCCACCTGTTCGTGTTTTAGCATGATTAGGGTCCTTGACTTGATCAGTCGACCAACTTTTCCTAGACCAAGACCGTGACGTTTATCTCAACCAAACCAACCATTTGGTACTGCCGAACATGCCTAAACGTTCCTGTACCTTACCCGTTATATCCCCTGGAGCTACTTCCTATGCCTTGGATACCAGGATTATATCACCCTTGTTTGGATAAACTATCGACCTTTGCCTATGAATTGCTTGTTTGCTCTTCAAATCATGTACCCTGGTCGCACTACTGCATTTCAACGTGCGTCTGCTTCCTTGGACCTACCCCACCATCTTACCATCATATAAACACCATTTACCCTTTATCAACCCTATCCCTGATTTCACGCTGCCTCAATCTGTGATAGATTTGAGGGGGATTACCTATACCCTTAACAGGGGTAACCACTTCTTATTATTGTCCGTGCAGCTTTAACAAAGACAAGCTACACGACAACAAGGGGCTAATGTAGACACCAAATTTGTGTCTTACGACCCCCTGTGCCCCGCATCTCATTTCGCAACCTAACCTCATCACCTAAACCTTACACAATTATTTATTAATTACCTTATAATTAATAAATCCACATCGCCATACCTGCCACCTCATTTCGCCACCTCATCATAACCTAGTCTTAACCCTAAACTAACCTAATTAAGACCTATAACTTGGTCCACATCCACACCCATGACTAATTACTCCTCACCCGCACCTAAAATCAACCTCATAATGACTTGACCAAGCCCGCAACTAATCCCTCGGGAGAAAAGGAGGGAAAGCTGGCTATTTTACTAAAAATAGCCCGCTTTGACCTGACCGACATCGGTTCCTACTCGACCGCCGTCGGTTGCGTAACCGCCATCGGTTCCCTGTAAATGACCACCTCCAACCAAAAACGAGGGATCGGATTTTCATTTTGATGGAGAGGAGGAGAAATCATTGAAAGGATCCGGATTTGCTTGGCCGAACAGAGACAAGTGAAGAAACAAGAAGAGTTTGCAGAGAAGGACATCAAGCCCAAGACTGCAACTGAATAACCAGAGCCCAGTGACACTCATCCGAGCATCAGAAGAGGAGATAGCTCATCTTGGATTGTCAGATCGTCCTACTTGAGCCCTGCCTTCGTCATCACAGTCCTGGAACCTGCATCTTCATCAGGAACGAGTAAGTAGTGTCTTGTATGTTTCTAAGCACCATTTCTTGAGCCTGCGGATTGATTGTAATTATAAGCTCATTCTTAGATCTACTACCTACCAGCACCCTGCACTTAACCTTCATCCATACATCCTTGTACTACCCAGAAGACCATTTTATCACACTCTGAGTCTTCCCTGCCCTCTCATTATTCCCCTCAGCCATCCACCAGTCTTAATAACCCCACAATCACCCTGCAACCAACCTCTATCCAGGAGCACCTAGATTACTGACCCTACCGGTGTCGGTTATCCCCTACCGGCAATGGTTCTCTAACCGCGGTCGGTTATCCAGTGACCGGCATCGGTCACTGTGACTTATACCCCAAAACCTTCCTCTCGCCTATTTGTCACCTAACAACCTCAGGTCCAGTCTGGTTTATCCCTGTAACTCAACCTGAATGTATCAACGACCAGTAACCGAACAAACAACGTGACTCTTTATTATTGATAGTTTAGCCTCTATTTTGCTTTGTAACGAGGTACCTAAATCGTGAGTTTGCAATAGCTTTCTTTGTTATCATTTGTGTTAATTCGTATTAAAAGGGGAACTGACCACCTTCAAAAGGAAGTTTTATATTTCCTGGGCCTAAGGCAGCTCCCTCATTTATTGTCTAATTAAAATCTGGTGGTCTTGTATTCTTACTTGCAGGTAGTCCTTCCAAGACAAAAAGGAGTTCTTCGCAGTCGATCTGATCTTTCTCTACGGTACGCGCACACCATCTCAACATTCAACAGGTATTCCTCCTAGCCCTAACCCTTATCTGTTTCTCAAAGGAATGAAAGGATAGAAGCAAGTCTATTCCACAGGCTGTTCATGAGACACATATGTCAATTCTGGAGTAGCTTTTAAGGTAGAAGATTACAAAATCAAGCAGTAGCAAAGACAGCTACGGAAAAAAGTCAAAACATCTATACTGGTTCATATTGTGCCCTAATGAACCGGTATCTGTCACCTAACCGATATCGGTCATGGACAATCGATATCGGTTTTATCCCACCTCTTCCCCAATTTCTGCCCTTATTTACTAATCGCCCTTTCTCACAACATCGCCTATATCCACCTTGGCTGAAAACCCTTTGTTAACTTCTTTGGCCTGACCCAAGGCCGTAACCAACCATTTGGCCCGACCAAAGGCTGCAACCAACCCATTTGGCCTGACCCAAGGCCGTAACCAACCAATTTGGCCCGACCCAAGGCCGTAACCTACCATTTGGCCCGACCCAAGGCCGCAACCAACCCATTTGGCCCGACCCAAGGCCGCACCCAACCATTTGGCCCGACCTAAGGCCGCACCAATTAAATACCTTGCCCACAATCAGCACAATACAATTTTATCCACCCGTCATGTAGCATTTTGTTCAATCGAGCCCACCTGTTCGTGTTTTAGCATGATTAGGGTCCTGACTTGATCAGTTGACCAACTTTTCCTAGACCAAGACCGTGACGTTTATCTCAACCAAACCAACCATTTGGTACTGCCGAACATGCCTAAAAGTTCCTGTACCTTACCCGTTTTATCCCCTGGAGCTACTTCCTATGCCTTGGATACTAGGATTATATCACCCTTGTTTGGATAAACTATCGACCTTTGCCTATGAATTGCTTGTTTGCTCTTCAAATCATGTACCCTAGTCGCACTACTGCATTTCAACATGCGTCTGCTTCCTTGGACCTACCCCACCATCTTACCATCATATAAACACCATTTACCCTTTATCAACCATATCCCTGATTTCACGCTGCCTCAATCTGTGATAGATTTGAGGGGGATTACCTATACCTTTAACAGGGGTAACCACTTCTTATTATTGTCCGTGCAGCTTTAACAAAGACAAGCTACACGACAACAAGGGGCTAATGTAGACACCAAATTTGTGTCTTACGACCCCCTGTGCCCCGCATCTCATTTCGCAACCTAACCTCATCACCTAAACCTTACACAATTATTTATTAATTACCTTATAATTAATAAATCCACATCGCCATACCCGCCACCTCATTTCGCCACCTCATCATAACCTAGTCTTAACCCTAAACTAACCTAATTAAGACCTATAACTTGGTCCACATCCACACCCATAACTAATTACTCCTCACCCGCACCTAAAATCAACCTCATAATGACTTGACCAAGCTCGCAACTAATCCCTCGGGAGAAAAGGAGGGAAAGCTGGCTATTTTACTAAAAATAGCCCGCTTTGACCTGACCGACATCGGTTCCTACTCGACCACCATCGGTTGCGTAACCGCCATCGGTTCCCTGTAAATGACCACCTCCAACCAAAAACGAGGGATCGGATTTTCATTTTGAGGGAGAGGAGGAGAAATTATTGAAAGGATCCGGATTTGCTTGGTCGAATAGAGACAAGTGAAGAAACAAGAAGAGTTTGCAGAGAAGGACATCAAGCCCAAGACTGCAACTGAATAACCAGAGCCCAGTGACACTCATCCGAGCATCAGAAGAGGAGATAGCTCATCTTGGATTGTCAGATCGTCCTACTTGAGCCCTGCCTTCGTCATCACAGTCCTGGAACCTGCATCTTCATCAGGAACGAGTAAGTAGTGTCTTGTATGTTTCTAAGCACCATTTCTTGAGCCTGCGGATTGATTGTAATTATAAGCTCATTCTTAGATCTACTACCTACCAGCACCCTGCACTTAACCTTCATCCATACATCCTTGTACTGCCCAGAAGACCATTTTATCACACTCTGAGTCTTCCCTGCCCTCTCATTATTCCCCTCAGCCATCCACCAGTCTTAATAACCCCACAATCACCCTGCAACCAACCTCTATCCAGGAGCACCTAGATTACTGACCCTACCGGTTTCGGTTATCCCCTACCGGCAACGGTTCTCTAACCGCGGTCGGTTATCCAGTGACTGGCATCGGTCACTGTGACTTATACCCCAAAACCTTCCTCTCGCCTATTTGTCACCTAACAACCTCAGGTCCAGTCTAGTTTATCCCTGTAACTCAACCTGAATGTATCAACGACTAGTAACCGAACAAACAACGTGACTCTTTATTATTGATAGTTTAGCCTCTATTTGCTTTGTAACGAGGTACCTAAATCGTGAGTTTGCAATAGCTTTCTTTGTTATCATTTGTGTTAATTCGTATTAAAAGGGGAACTGACCTCCTTCAAAAGGAAGTTTTATATTTCCTGGGCCTAAGGCAGCTCCCTCATTTGTTGTCTAATTAAAATCTGGTGGTCTGGTATTCTTACTTGCAGGTAGTCCTTCCAAGACAAAAATGAGTTCTTCGCAGTCGATCTGATCTTTCTCTACGGTACGCACACACCATCTCAACATTCAACAGGTATTCCTCCTAGCCCTAACCCTTATCTGTTTCTCAAAGGAATGAAAGGATAGAAGCAAGTCTATTCCACAGAGCCGAAACATTCTGTGCGAAACAGGTACGGTTAATATTCTAACCAAAAAGGGGGAGCTGAAATTTATGCCTGATGTATATTATGTTGTTGGTCTAAAACAAAACTTGATGAGCATTGGATAGCTGATATAAAAGGGATATAGAGTGTACATGGAAAACAATGAGTGCGTTATTTTAGACAAGCTTCCAAGCAATATGCTTATTGCCAAGGTACAAATGACTACAAACCACATGTTTCCATTAAAAATAAGGCCGGATATGAAAGGAAATACATAGCTCAAGCTGTTCATGAGACACATACTGTAAATTCTGGAGCAGCTTTTAAGGTAGAAGATACAAAATCAGCAGTAGCCGAAGACAGCTACGGAAAATTTCAACACAGCTACGGAAATGTTCAAAATAGCCACAAAAAGGTTCAAGACAGCTATGGAAAGTTCAAGATAGCTACGGAAATTTCCAAGATAGCTCCGGAAATGTCCAAGATAGCTATGGAAATTGCCATAACAACTCTAAAGAGGAAAATGATGTTTCTATAGAAACTCAAGCAGCGTTTCAATCAGTGGTAAAGGATGATTCTTGCCTTTGACATTTTAGATTTGGGCAATTATATTTTGGAGCGCTGAAATTACTACATATGAAGAATATGGTAAAAGGTTTGCCATTAATTGAGAAACCAGAAAGAGTTTGTGAAGGATGTATTATGGGCAAACAACATAGAGAGTCATTTCCGGTTGGCAAGGCAAATAGAGCTACAGCTCCACTTGAGATTGTGCATTCAGATATTTGTGGGAAAATGCAAACACCGTCTATAGGAGGTTGCACTTATTTTCTTACTTTTATTGATGATTTCACAAGAAAAACTTGGGTTTATTTCTTAAAACACAAATCTGATGCATTTGCTTATTTCCAGCAGTTCAAGGCACTTGTGGAGAAGCAAAGCGACCACTACATCAAGGTTCTAAGGATGGATAGAGGTGGTGAATTTATATCTAATGAATTTATAAATTTTTGCAGATCTCATGGCATACACAAGCAATTTACAGCCCGCTATACACCTCAGCAAAATGGTGTGGTGAGAGAGGAAGAACCGAACAATTATGGAGATGGCTCGTAGCATGATGGCAGCCAAACATCTACCAAATGAATATTGGGCTGAGGCAGTGGCAACTACTATTTACATCATGAATAGGTGCCCAACAAAGAGCGTAAGAAACAAAGTCCCTCAAGAGGCTTGGACAAGAAGGAAACATAGTGTTTCTCATATGAAGGTATTTGGATGCATAGCATATGCGCATGTTCCAGATGAGTTGAGAAAGAAGTTAGATAATAAAGGACAAAAATGTATATTTGTTGGTTACTCAGAGGAAACAAAAGCATATAAGTTGTTTGATCCTATCAATAGGAAAGTTATAATCAGCCGTGATGTTCATTTTGTGGAGGATGAAGCATGGGATGGAAGCATAGAGAGGACTGTCAGAATTGCAGCTGCTGTCCCAAATGATAATATGGCAGATGAAGTGTTTCCAACACCAAATATAACTCAAACAACAGCTCCTTCCAATCTTGGGATGGTACCACAAGTTGCAGCTCAAGCTACACCTTCATTCACACCAAGGAGATCTTCAAGGCTGTTGTCCACACCAACAGGACAACAAACTTCACAAGCATCTACACCGGCATCTACATCAATTGGTATCCTTGGAGCAACACCATCTAGCACTCCAAGTAGTTCTTCATCTCCGGATCCAACTCTAGCAAGCATGATGCCACGAAAAACAAGGAGTTTGAGTGAGTTGTATAATGTTGACACAACTAATTCATTTTCAGCTTTTGCTTTATTTTCTCATATTGATGATCCATTAACATTTGAAGAGGCTGTGAGTAGTGATATATGGGCAAAAGCCATGGATGAGGAGATTGAATCCATTGAAAAGAACCAAACATGGGAGTTGGTTGATTTGCCGGAAGGCAAAGATGTAATTAGTGTCAAATGGATTTATAAGACTAAACAAGATGCTGATGGGAAAGTGTAAAAGCATAAAGCAAGGCTAGTTGCAAGGGGCTTTACACAACAGCCTCGGTATAGACTTCAATGAGACATTTGCTCCAGTTGCTCGGTTGGATACAGTTAGGACTGTTTTAGCTATTGCTGCCCACAACAAGTGGCCTGTATATCAAATGGATGTAAAATCTACATTTCTAAATGGTTATTTAGAGGAGGAAGTGTATGTGGAACAGCCACAAGGCTATGAGCTACCGGGTCATGAAGACAAGGTGTATAGGTTAAAGAAGGCACTCTATGGATTGAAGCAAGCTCGAAGAGCTTGGTATAGCCACATTGACTCCTATCTCATTCAAAATGGTTTCCAAAGGAGCGGTTGTGAACTGACATTGTACATCAAGGTCAACAAGCAAGGTAACATTTTGATTGTTTGCTTGTATGTGGATGATCTAATCTTTACTGGTGATCTAAACGTAGATTCTTTCAAATCAGTAATGAAGAATGAATTTGAAATGACTGATTTGGGTCTTATGAAGTATTTCTTGGGGATTGAAGTCCATCAATCCAATGATGGTATATTTATTTCTCAATCTAAATATGCAAATGAAGTTTTGAAGAGATTTAATATGGCAAGGTGCAAGGTATCCCCAACACCGGTTATGACAGGGATGAAGTTAAGCAAGGAAGATGATGGAGCATGTGTGGATTCTACATTGTTCAAGAGGCTGGTTGGAAGCCTTATGTACTTAACAGCCACAAGGCCAGATATTATGTACAGTGTAAGTCTAATTTCAAGGTTTATGGAGTCTCCAAAAGACTCACATTGGCAGGCCAGTAAGAGGATATTGAGGTATGTAAGTGGTACAAAGGATTTTGGTATTTTGTATTCCACTTCAGATGATTTCAGTCTTGTTGGGTACACTGATAGTGACTATGGAGGCATCATAGATGATAGGAAAAGTACTTCTAGGTATACTTTTCACTTTGGTACAGGTGTTGTGTCATGGGCATCAAAGAAACAACCCATTGTGACCCTTTCTTCAGCTGAAGCTGAGTATGTGGCAGCCACTAGTGCTGCATGTCAAGCTATTTGGATGCGAAGGATGTTGAAGGATTTGATGCATGATCAAAAGGAAGCCACTACAGTATTCTGTGATAACAATTCAGCCATAGCATTATCTAAAAATCATGTGTTTCACAAGAGAACTAAGCATATTAATACGAGGTATCATTTTATTAGAGAGCTTGTAAGCAACAAAGAAATTTGTCTTGATTTTTGCAGGTCTGAAAGATCAGCTGGCTGACATATTTACAAAAGCATTGGCAAAAGAGACATTTGAGTATTTATGAAGTGGCTTAGGAGTTTGTGACTTTGCACAAGTTAGCAGCTCTAGAAAACTGTCAGTTAGCTACGGAAATGCTATAACGGTTTTTGAACAAACTTGATTCATATTTCTAATGATCTGCAGTAGTTCATAATTAAGGGGGAGTGTTGGAAATTCAAGTCAGAATTTATTGGGCATTTAATCTCTATCTTTTCCCAGATATTATCTCTCTGACATATCTGATTTGTAATTAATTATGACTGCTGCACATTTACTTTTTGTTGAATTATTCTCCCTGATTATCTCTTGTCAGAAATTTTGTGTTGACTTGCAAGGAAAGTTTTTTGTTTAGGTGTTTATTATTAATGCATTATGTTTTATTGTAATTTGTAAGAAGAGTAAGAAGAGCAAGAAGCAGGAAGAAGAAGATAGAAGAAAGAGAAAAACCAGATTTGGGAGAAGAAGAAAAGTGCGCAGTCCCAGCTCAAGTCTGGACTGTTTTTGTTGATAGAAAAACTTCATTTCTCAGCTGTTTTTGTATGAATGAATGTTGTGTTCAGCTGTAGCTGCTGTTCATTATTGACAAATATATATATATATATATATATATATATATATATATATATATATATATATTATATATATATATTGCTGAAGCAATTTTTTGCCCAAATCTGTGTTATTTGCAGCCAAGAGTGTTATGTTATTTTGCTGTTATAAATTCATGTAGCTTCTCATTTTTCCCCTGTTCTGGATCCTTTAAATCCACTGCATTTTATTTTCTATTGTTGTTCAAAGATTCTGCAGATTCCATAGACTCTGCAGTTTTCGTAGATCCTTGTATTCCCTTCAATTTATTGTGTGCAAGATATAGCTTGCTTCTTCTCTAAGTAGCTCGATCATCCAACAAACCTCCTTGCCTGATTGAAGTCACGAAAATAACTCAATGGCCATTTTGCATAGCTCATCCCCTCATAACTAGTGTATCTCGATTTGAATTAGCGGCACAAAAACTCGATGAGCTCCCTCTTCTGTAAAACATCTTGGTTTGACTCAGTGGCCCAAAAAATCGATGAGCTCCCTCTTATGTAAAGCAACTCAGCGGCCTTATTTTTGACTAGCTCGGATTTTCTTTATTATGGGTTACTTCTCTCAACATGTGAATTCGATGTCTCTCAATAGTGCATGGCTCAACTCAATTTAATGGCTATGGTTCAGCGATTGGAGTAGCTCAACCTTCAATATGTAACTTCCCTTTCACAACACAAAACTAGCAAACAACTCGGTTATGCTTATTGGCTCGATGAGCTATCCCAAGAGCTAAAAGCTTTCCCTGTAAAATCTACACCTCATGCAACCATATTATACAATTCCTTGGATCTATGAAGCTATGAGGAAATTCCAAGGGGATGTTTAGAGGAATCATCAGATTTTGTCAAATCTCTTACAAGTAGACCCCTATCATTATGATAATGCAAGCTTGCCCGTTGTCTGATTTCACAAGGGGAGTAAAATGAGAGAACACTTCCCTTCCAGATTTTTATAATGATTTACTCTGATTTTTCCTCTATTCAAGATATAAACTGTTGTATTAACCGCTTATCTCCAGAACTTGTCTGATAGCTTTTGACTCATTTAACATTTTTCTAGCCATTTCTTGAACAATTTGATTTTTCCTTTCTACGATTCCATTTCGTCGTTGATTTCTTGCAGCTGAGTAGTTTCTTTTTATTCCACGATGGTTTCATTTTCAACTAAGGCTTTAAATGCTTTAAACTTCCCAAATGCCTCATATTTTTATTTTAAAAAGGAAACTCATGTCATTTTCGTATAATCATCAATGAGTAACATGAAATAACTCTCTCCTTGTATTCTCTATGTTCAGGTGGGTCCGAAAAGATCCGTATGAACCAACTCTAGTGAATTGGTGGTTGAATGTTCTTTCATTCTAAATCTTACTCTCATTTTCTTTTAATGTTGGCATTGCTTAAAAAGAGTTCTTGAAGGTTTTGTTATCTTGAGCATGTCTCTCACAATTTGTTTGTTGCTGATTTTTACAAGGTTATCAAAATTTATATGACCCATCATTCTACCATAGCCAACTTTCTTCAATTTGATTCAACCAACATTTCTCTCCTTTCACATCATTCAACATGTATAGATTGTTTGTGGGTCTCTGCAACTAGTTCTCATGTGTTTACTTTTTTGATTTCACATCCTTCAGCATAAAAATTAAGTGTGTCCTTGATCACAAATTTGGCTTACACTTAAAATATTATGCTTTAATCCTTCAACATATAAAACATATTCTATTTTTTTCCCATTGTCTAGGATAAGTTTACCTTTTCTTGATATCTTTTCCATGGCAATATCACCAAACTTCACGGTACCTTCACTTACTTTCTTCAATAAGGTAAACTTGCTTTTATCACCAATCATATGTCTTGAGCATCTACTATTAATGTACCACCACTGCCCTTCATCCTATGCATGGAATTTTGTTTGTACAAGCACGATTTTTTCTTTATCTTGCCCAACTTCCTCTTGATTCTTTTTCTAAATCTTTGTAGGTTCCTTTTTCTTTATATCTAAAGATTTTATCTTTTGATCATGTCTAAAGGATTCAAATACACTTCTAAAAAATGTGTTATACGTACATATTTGTTACAATTATAACAAACAATAACATCCTCATTATAGTATAATAAGGAAGGAAATGAATTATAGTTTCTATTTGAAAATCCATGCGCACCTTTGATTTTACTCCTAGCTTCATTATCTTTCATTTTGTTTCTACAATCTATCTTCTTATGAATAAAGAGATTGCAATAAAAACAATAACCATGGAATGAAATTCCAAACCTGGTCATATTCATATGTCGTGGAATAAATGATCTCTTAGAATTATTCTCTCCATTGCCTTCTTTGTGGACAGTGCTAGTCTTTATGATGTCATCTTCCTTTCTGCTTTCATTCTTTGTGGGTTCCTTTATAGTTTCTGCATAGCTCTTGGCCTTTTCTACACTTGTCTTCTTCGAGAGCTCGGTTTACTTTAAAACCCTTTGTAGTTCTTCTACATAGCCAAGACTTGAATTTTTGAATTGTGACCTTTGATGCTCTAGAATCTCATTTAGAACCTCAATGCTCTTCTAAAATCCAGGTTGTTCGTCAATTTGACATTTTAATTTTCCAAGTTCTTTCTCAAAGCAACTTTCTCAGACTCATGCTTCTCACAATATTATTCTTTCGTCTTTAGCTGAATTCTTAAATCTTCCTCAATTCTTTTTGCTTCTTCGATCTGGGTTTTCAGATCAATGATTATTTTCTCCAACTCTTCACGACTTTATGATACTGTTTCCTCATAAATTTGATTCTCTTCTTCATATTAATGGAGCTATAGATTTTGTTTCCGATTCTTCCTTTTGAGTGCTTTTATCTCTCCTAAAGTTCTTCAAGATTTACCTCACATTCTTCTTCTATATCTTCATCTTCTTAAGTCATCTTTGCTCATGGAAGCATTATATTCTATAGCCATGAATAATTTTTCTTCATTATTGCTATCAAAGTCACTTACCCCACTTTCTTCAGATGAGTTGTGTTGTTCTCTAAAAATTTCCCCTCTTTCGAAAGTCAAAAATTGAAAATTTTGAGTTAACACCCTTTTTTGATGTTCTAGTGAAAAGAAAAGTTGAGGAGTTAGGGAAAATTCACGTTTTTTGAGTCATTTTAGTGATTTATGAGTCTGTCAGACATTTTTGTCCCATATGTCCCGAGTTTTTCCGGACCCTCTGTCCCCCGATTGACCGTTTTCCCTGAAATCTGTTAACTTTCGGATATGTCGGAACTTTTTGTTCCAAATGTTCTAAGTTCACCCGGGCTTTCTGTTCCTCGATCGCTTGCGTTAGCCGCAACAGCCCCTTCGCGTACTCTTGTCTTATCTATCCCAAAAGCGTTTGTGCATTCCATCCCCACTTTACCCACATCACCCGTGTCGTCCAGATCACATTTTTGCATCCCTCATGTCCCAAATGTACTAAAGACCAATCGAGCTAGTTTTTTCCACTCTTCCCGATGCTTACCTTTTCGAGTCAGTGCATATGAATTTAATGCGCATTTATAACCTTCTCTCTCCTAAAATGACTATTTAATGGGACTACCCTCTACGCATTTTTGCACAATGCTTACTTGCTTCCATTCGCTCAAATCCTTGCAATCAAGACCGTCTGCTCGTGCTCCCATTCCCCTTGAATTTTTTATTACGAATTCAAGCCGTGAAGACTTTTTCTTTGTACCCTGTCAACATGATGATCAAATTTTAGGGTCAGGAATATGTTTCGCCGCTCAAATCTTCTGTTCCTGATATCGAGGATAGAGATGTTCGTCACCTGGATTTTAGTGATTTCTAGAGCAAGTTAACTAACCCTAATCCCTCTCCCGTGGCGCAAATGATTACTGACAATGGCCTTGCATTTGCTACGGGTTTCCCAATCTCTGTACACTGTGCTGACACTGTACTCGCCTGCGGAGCTCACTTCAACGCTGACACGAATGAATTATCTAATGTGCACGGGGAACTAATCGCCAAACTAGATGCCGCTGCCATTTCTGCTGCCCTAAGGATCCAAGAAATTGAAAACTTCATGGTTATCTCTCAAGCTCAAGCACAGACTCTCTTTGAGTAAGACAACGATAAATACAAAGCGAGGATAGCAAAGTCATGGTTGAAGAACCCAAAAAAGGGAGCATCTCGACTTTCTAAGGCTCTGTTTAGGGATGATTTTAACGAAGAACTGTTTGATTTCATCATCTTGTTGGCTCATGTCATGGGTTTGCCCTCCACCAATGAATTTCACTTTTGGATGTACCCGCTCATCAACATTCTATGTGAAGGTAGCCAGAACATAAACTGGGCAGAGATCATTTGCATGAATTTGATAGAACAACTGTCCAATTTGCAGTAGACTAAGAAGTTCTATATGACTTCTTATCTTATGTACACCCTAGCAGTATCTCAGCAATGGTTTGGTTTCACATACATCGAGATTCAGAAGGTTGAACCCATTTATGCATACTACCCTCAGTTCACCGTGGAAACCAACCATAACTTCAGGAGGGTGAATGATGATTTTACCATGTACATTGTGAGGCTTCTAGAAAGTGATACCGCCAGAAGATTTTCTGATGAAGCCATGAACCTGATAGCAAAATATGGAGCTTTCTTCATTCAGTTCAGAAGGTTTTCGTATATCAGGTTAGCCGGTTATGAGAATGCACCTCTCAAACTCCCTATGTTTTGTAATGATAAGATGACTTTGATTAAAGTATGCAGGCAATTGGATAAGTTACATAGAACTTGGAGAGACAAGAAAATCTCTGGGCTGCATTTCCCCATATCCTTGGGTAATTATACATGTAAAACAACTTTGGATGCTCAAAACATAGAAAGGGCCCTTGCTCCCATCACTATTCACTTCTTCAGGCCCATGACCTGTTTTGATTTGAAGAAATTCATTGAGCTAAATCTTAGAATCAATTATCATCACAGATCAGATACTGAGGACTATTGGGCTGATTGTGCAGATGAATTTGAAGCAAGGCAGGGGCATTATGGCAGATTCTCCCTCCAGCAGATAAAAGAGCTCAATCTATATCAGATTCCTAAAGGGCTTCAAGATGACAATGTAGACCTGTTGTCATATGAATATGATACATTGATCAAGCATACTCCCTTGGAGGATTTGGATTGGTTCAAAAGGGAGAAGGATGACTTAGCTGAGATTCTTGCCCCTATCCTTGTAAGAACCAAGGTCTGGTTTGACAGAAGGGTCCGAGAGCTTAGAAAGAATCTAGGAGAATCTTCCTCCAAAGACACTTCAACACCAAGGAAGGAATCACATACACCTAGCTCAGAGGTACCTGCACAAACTCCTCCTCCTTCCTCAAGTAAAGAACCTGAATCATCCACCCCTTCTTCATCTACTCAAGTATATCAAAAGAAGGTGAAAGAGGTTAAGCAGGAGCCTATTGAGGAAGATCCCCTGTTAAAACATTCAGAATTACCTTCGGGGCCAGAGAACATCATTGTTCTTAGTGAAAGCGATGATAGTGAAGTGCCAGTCCCTGCAGGAACTTCAGAAGCTACAATAGATAAAGAGAAGGAAGTGCATAGCACTGAACCTCTAGGTACCACTAATTCCTCTGCCCAAGAAGCCCCACCTACTCCACTCACATCTCTACTGGAAGCAAAAACAGTGAATACTTTAAGTGCCATGAGTTCTCTTGCTCTTGGTTCTCTTGCCCCTCCTTCTTCCTCCACTTTTGCATGGGTGCAACCTTTTGTTGACAGCAGGAAGAGGAAGCCCTCTTCTCAATTGACAGGGCCAAATTTTGATGTTGTGGCAGCCTTGTTGGGCACTACTCCTTCTGCTCCAGCAAAGAGAGCTAAAACAACTTCAAGGATAGTGACAGATGTCCAAGGCCAACAATTTCTTGAGGTAGCAAAGCCTAAGGTTGATAAGGCAGAACAAGATATACTAGCCTCTGATCTGGAGCTTTCTAGGATCCTGATGGGAGAATCTACCCCTGAGAGTGAGGTGCATAACCTCCAGGAAATAGTAACCAGAGTTATTGAAAGAGTAGAAAAAGGTAAACAGACTATAGAGCAGCTGGAAGAACAAGCTCAAATTCTTTCTGGTTTCATCAAGTCATTACTATCTAAGGACAAGGTTTTGGATCCTACTCCACTGACTGCCCTTCCGCCACCTATGATTCTTAGTCAAGATGAAGTCCAGAGCATTAAAGACATACACAGGTATTCCATCTATGGGAGAGCTATGGAAGCCATGGTGGACGACATGATCGTTGCAGGTTTGAATTTCATTGTAGAAGCCTTCAAACTCAATGAGAAGGTGACTAATCTACAACAAAAGCTCTCCTCCGTAATTGGGACCATGGATAAAGAACTTAAACTTTGGAGTAGCTGCATAGTGGATCTTCACCTGATGGGACAAGCTGATGAAAATATATTGATGGCCAGCAAGGTTTTTGATGATGCCAAAGATAATTTATCAAGGTCATGGGTTTTCAACGTGGAATGGAAAATAAAAGTTCTGGAGGAGGCTTTAGGAGAGTTGAGGAACAATTGGCAGAAAGGAGAAGCCTTCAAAGCTTGTGTTGTATCCGCTTTCAAAGATATTCACTGTCATCTTCACGATGAAACTTCAGGTGTTCCTTTCTCCCTCCAAGAAATTAAAACTCAATTCAGGGCATTTGTTAAAGAAAACTTGTTCAAGGAGGAATCAATTACCAAAGAGAAGATAAAGGAGATTTTCTCCCTTCAATCTGCTATTGAAGAAGCTAATAAAGAATATCATGCACACACTGAGTTTGATAAGGAGATGGAGAAATGCCTAGGAACTTGGACTCAAGCTACTGCCAACACATCAGTTCCACGAGGCAGAGACATAGCGGAAGCATTAAAAAAGTTTAGCAATGATCCTCAAGTCGGTGGGCCCTCCTCAGCAATAGGCAGTTGTTTCCCTCCCAGCTTCTCCTTTCCTTCTTTTTCTCAAATCGGGCTTATTGTAATTAGTTGAGGGTTTTGTGTCAAGCATCTCCTTAATTAAACATTTTAGTTAAAAGAAACAGTTACCAAGTGTAACTAATTTGTAAGTTATATAATGGGCTCCCTACGCCATTTTGGGGGGCTGGAACTTGGTTTATTTTTGAAAGTGTTAAGGAGTAAAAAGCAATCAATACAAAGGATCTTTCTTTCTATGTCTATCTGGTCTTGTTCTTTCATTACTATCTGTTAAATGTTATTGAATCATTTATCTGTGTTACTTCAAGAAGCTTTGTATTCCTGTAGATGTAATTTCTAGAACTTTGTGTCTTTGAAATAACATCTTATTGTCTCAAATGCAAATGGTTCTGTTCCAAATAATTTCATTCTGGCATGCGTAAGGAATTATTTTGTTATCTATATTTCTTGAGAGTGCCTTTCTACCCCTTCCCACTGCTTAATTCCTCTATCCTTTTGTACTGATAATCTATTCTATTTTAACACTTTCATGATATCCAAGTTCCCCATTAAACTATACACTGTACATGTGTAAATAAATTTTCGTCTTTAAATAAGGGAACCTCTCCCATTAAAGAGGAGGGACTTTCTATCCCCTGACTATTGTTCTCAATAAAGTCCTTATTTGATGACCAACAGTTTTTGGTGACTCTACTGGGGATTCATTTTTTTTAACGTATTTCCAGTTCTATAAAAATTTCTTGATCATTCTTTGATCTGGTGACTCTACGTTTTACTCGCGGAAGGAGGGCCCTTGGTATTGAAGATTCTCAGTTTCAGCTTTTGGAGCAGCAAGGTTTCCCTTTTTCTTCAACAGGAAGAAATAGAAGAGCTCGTTCAACAAGCACTCCCCATGTTGAAGATAGAACCCCTATAGGTGGTATCCCTCCAGAGCAACTCAGCCCTAATCTCCACGCTTTGATTCTTGCTGGTGTTTCAGTTCCCCTTCAAGTCGTCTTTCCAAGGATGGCAGCACCATTACCTTGGGGCCATTGTGTTGGGCCTCTCGCCCTTCCTCAGCCTTTGCATGAGTTACCCAGAGGTAACAGGAAGAACTTCCCCAAGTTCAGAGGTGATGGCAAGGTGCATCCTGATGAACATATCACAGCCTTCATAGTTGCATGTGGAGTCCTCAGAGTTGAACATGAAGATGTCTCAGTGAGGCTTTTTGTAGAGACTTTACAAGATAATGCAGTGGATTGGTTCTATCACCTTCCTACTGGGGCCATTACCAGTTGGACCATGATGAGAACAAGATTTGAGAACCATTTCAAACCTACAGAGGACGTACATGCTTTGCTGGCCCAAATTTCTCAAATAAAGAAGGAATCACAAGAACCCATGAGGGAATTTGTGGCTAGATTCAACAAGTTGATTAACAAAATCCCACTAGACACTCAACCTGTAGATCAAATTCAAAAATGTTTCTTCCTGAATGCTCAATTACCTGAAGTTAGCTACGCATTGAGAAGAGCCAATCTCGCAACATTGGCTGAGGATCAGAGACTAGCTGTTAGCGTTGAAGATGATTTGATTATGTCTGGCAAGTTGAAAAGAGACCCTTCTAAATCTAGGCCTTCTTCTTCCTCCTCTTCCACTCCCAGACCTAATACTGATCCATTAGTACAAAAGCTTGCAAATGACCTCATTGCCATCAAAAAACAATTGGCTCAGCACGCCCCCTATGCGGATGTTCCAAGGAGGAATTTTTAGCCTAGAAATCATTTTCCTGCTTCTCAGACAAGGCTAGCACTTGAGGGGCCACCCATCAAGGTCCTTGTTAATGCAACCTGTGAGGTTGAAGAACCTGAAGATGAAGAGGTTAATGAAGATTGTGAAGAACTTGAGGAAGAAGCTGATGAAGAGATAGAGGAACTTGAGGGATCTTGAGTTAATTTCTTCACTACAGAGGGTGTTGATGAAGAAGATGATTATGATGAAGTAGTAGCTGATATGAATAGCAAATCATATGCTGTCATGACTCGAGAGTAGACAAATAAAAGGGAGAAAGTGATACAGCCCGCTAAAAGATCCAAGGAGCATCCCACGACTATCCCTGTTATTGCAAAAAGAGGATCTCCTATCCCCACTACGTCCACACAGAAGGTGAGTTCTGCCAATTCTACTCTTCCTAATTCTACTGCTAAAGCTTTTTCTTCTACAACTCCTAAATCTGACAAACCTAAGATTCCTAGTGATGATAGCCCATCCACCTCTGGATCTTTCGATATCATTGATCACCTTAAAAAGACAAAGGTTCAAATTTCAGAGGCTGAGTATTATCAAACCCATCCTAAAGCTTTTTCCAAAATGGTTCACTTTGTCAATTCTCACTCCAAAACTACCTCTAAAGGCCTTTTACCTACTCCATCCTCCACACCCCAACCCAATCTGGTAGCTGCAGTCACCTCACCTAATGAGAAGATCAAACCATTTTATGTGACCCTTCTTATAGCAGGCCATAAACTCAACAACTGTGTCATAGATTCAGGAGCATCAGATAATGTAATGCCTGCCAAAGTAGCCCATGCTTTGGGTCTAACTCTCACACGCACTTATGGGTCTTGCTATTCCATGGAGAGTAAGGAAGTGCCCCTAGTTGGAAGAATTAAAGATGCACAAGTAGCTTTTGCTACTTTACCTGAGAAAAAGGTCTTGGCTACTATTCTAGTAGCAGATATCCCTCCTTCATATGGTATGCTGTTGAGTAGGAACTTCTGCAAGGATGTGGGAGGAGAAATTCAAATGGATTGGTCACATGCCCTCATACCAGTTAATGGAAAAATGAAGAAGTTATTGCCTGAGAAGCAATCTGAGTATATTGTACAAAAGACAGATGATCCCAAAGCACAAATACTTTATGAGGATATTGGGCATGGTAACTATATGATTATGTCTCTAGAGGAAACTCAGCTTCCCAAAGAAGTACTTCATGATCCTAATGGTGTTTGGAATTTAGAATTTGATGGAAGTTGTTCCTCAGCTAGTTCTGGAGCTGGCGTAGTGTTGATATCCCCTGAGGGAAAAGTTCATCCTTTCTCATTCAAACTACAATTTGAAAATACCAATAATACAACAGAGTATGAAGCTCTCATTCTTGGACTTAATGGCAAAAGAAAAGGGTGTGAAGAATCTTCTAGCTTGCGGAGATGCAGAACTAGTTGTTAAACAAGTCAGAGACCTTTTTCAAGTAAAGAATAGAAGGTTGAAGCATTACAGGAATCAGGTTTGGGATTCTATTGAATTTCTTGATGCCTTCTCCATTGAAGCAGTGCCTAGGGAAAAGAACACCAGGGCTGATTCACTAGCTGTCTCAGGATCATTGCTAATACCTCATCCTGACTTCTCTCAAGATAGGTTTACCATTGAGATGATCCATAGGCCCAGTGTGCCTAATAATGCAAGTAACTGGAAAGTTTTCAATGATGATCAACATTTTCTTTCTTTCTTGGAGCTCAGGGATAACTTTGAACAATTGTACTTCGAAGGGAGTGACAATTTTCCTCGTGAGAGTGTATCTTCCAACGAAGAGGGTGTCAAAGAGGAAATAGATCAAGATGGGTGCATCAAACTCAAGGGTAACAAGATTCCTAAAGGGCTGGTGAGTTTAGAAGAATTGTTTGATAAACATGACAGGTATGTTAAGTCTAAAGCTTCTACTGGATTACAACAATCTGCTGAGTATGAAAAAATTAATATTGGGAGCTCTGCTGACCCCAAGTTGGTGAACGTTGGAAAATGTTGTACACTAGAAGAAAAGAAGAAGGTGGTGAACCTCTTAAAGAAGTATAGGGATGTTCTTGCATATTCATATGAAGGATCTAAAGGATTTCCAACTAAAGGAGATGCAGCATTTCATCCCTCTCAAACCTGGGATTAAACCTTTCAAGCAAAAGCAAAGGCAATACAATCCAAAGATTGCTGACACTATTTTTTAGGAAATACAGAAGTTGTTGAAAGCCAAAATTATTTTTCCCATTCACCATTCGACATGGATTGCCAACATTGTGCCTGTCAGGAAGAAAAATGGTGAGATTCGTATCTGTGTTGACTTCAGGAATCTGAATCAGGCTTCTTTGAAGGATAACTATCCTCTGCCCATGATGGATCAAGTTTTGCAAGCTGTTACGGGGTCTGAAATGTTGTCCATGCTTGATGGCTTCTCAGGGTATAATCAAGTAGAAGTCAATACCACAAATCAGCACAAGACGACCTTCACCACCCCTTGGGGTACTTTTTCCTACAAGAGGATGCCTTTTGGACTCATTAATGCCGGTGCCACTTTTCAAAGGGCTATGGACTTGGATTTTGGAAGCTTGAAAGGGAAATGTATTGTTGTGTATTTAGATGACCTAACCGTGTTTTCCAAAACTAGAGCAGATCATTTTCAGCATCTGGAAACAGTTCTCTTGAAATGCAGAGAACATGGGATCTCTTTGAATCCTAAGAAATATTGTCTTTTGTGTCATAGAGGGAAAATTGTTAGGGCATGTTGTCTCTAAAGATGGCATCAAAATTGATCCTGAATGAGTTCAAGCTATTCAGCAGATTCCTCTTCCAACCAGTAAGAAGGGAGTGCATTCTTTCTTCGGTAAGATCAACTTTCTGAGAAGATTCATCCCTGATTTTGCAGAGCTAACTTTGAATATCTCCCAAATGATGAAAGGAAAACAAAATGTTTGGCTGGTCTTCTGAAGGGAAAGAAGCCTTTGAAGGTATTAAAAAGGCTATTGCTAGAACTCCTATCTTAGCATGTCCAAATTTTAGCAAAGATTTTATTATCTATTGCTATGCCACAGATAACACCCTGGCTGTTGTCTTGACTCAGAAATATTCTAATGATCATGAAATCCCAATTGTGTTCATGAGCTACATTCTTAAAAATCATGAGTTGAAATACACAATGATGGAGAAACATGCTTTTGCAGTGGTTAAAGTTGTCAAGTAGTTTCGTTTTTATATTCTTAACTCTCACTCCATAGTACTTGTGCCTGACACAACCATCAAGTCTATTCTCACACAGCAAGAGTTTGGAACTAAGAGAGGGAACTGGGTGGTGAAGGTTCAAAGAATATGATATTGACATCAGACCAACCAAACTAGTCCATGGTAAAGGCTTGTGTGAACTCATTGCTGAAGGAGCTGGCCATGAGTTACCTAAGGATGAAGTTGATGTTCCTACTATTCTATTTCTCAACCTCAATTGATGAATGGTATGTTGATATCACACATTTTCTCACCTATGGAGAATGTCCCTCTCATTTGACTACCAAGGAGAAAAGAGCTATCAAGTTAAGATCAGCCCAATATGTGTTGTGGGAGAATGCTTTGTTCAAACGTGGGATGGATGGAAGATTTCTGAAATGCATTGATAAAGAGCAACAGAAGAAGCTTCTTTCAGCTTTCCATGATCAAGCATGTGGAGGCCATTACTCATCTACTGTCACTGCTCACAAGATTCTTCATGCAGGATACTATTGGCCTACCTTGTTCAAAGATGCATCAAAGTGGATTGATAAATGTGAAGCTTGTCAGACCTTTGTGGGCAGACCCAAGTTGGCTGCCTTGCAGCTTAAACCAGTCGTGATTGAAGAGCCCTTTCAACAATGGGGTTTAGATTTTATTGGAACACTTAATCCATCTTCAAGTGTCTAGACATACTCATGTGTTGACTGCCACAGATTATTTTACTAAGTGGGTAGAAGCCATCCCAGTAAAGAATACTACTTCTGAAGTAGTATGCAATTTTATCAAAGAAAACATCTTGGTGAGATTTGGTGTGCCAAACAAGATTGTGACTGATAATGCTTCAAATTTTTCTTCAGCTGAGATGATGGATTTTTGTTATGGATATGGCATTCCCTGGCTCACTCTTCAGACTATTATCCTCAAGGGAATGGACAGGTAGAATCAACAAACAAAAATTTGGTGGCTATAGTAAGGAAATTGGTTAATGAATCTCAGAGGAACTGGCACAAGAAACTTTATGATGCTCTTTGGGCAGATAGAATTACACCTAAAAGAGCTATTGGGATGTCCCCTTTTCAAGTGGTGTATGGTGTGGAAGCTCAATTACCAGTAACAGTGGAGCTACCAGCCTTGTATTTAATGAAGGCCATTGAAGACACCAGCTTCAATGATTCTTTAGATAAAAGGATCATGTATCTTCATAAGTTGAATGAAGATAGATTGCAGGTTGCTGATAGAATATCTACTCACCAACAGAAGGTAAAATATTTGTTTGATAAGAAGGCCAAGTCCAGGGATTTCAAAGTTGGAGACATTGTTTTGTTGTGGGATAAAAGACATGAGCCTTGAGGAAGCCATGGTAAGTTTGATTCTCTTTGGCTCGGTCCTTTCAAAATCAGGCACTTTGCTGGTGAGAATTCTTTCTATCTTGATTACATGGATGGTTCTTCTCTCCCACTTCCTTATAGTGGGCAGTACCTGAAATTGTTTAAGTCCTAGGTGAATAGGAGGCCTTTTGTATATTATGTATAGGGTGTGTTTCCTTTCCCTTGCTTTTGGTGTGTTTCCTTTCCTTGTTTGGGTGTTGTCTTCTGTATTGGTTTGCTTTTGACTCCATGGCCCAATGGATAAGGCACTGGTCTTCTTCCCCTAGCTTTTCAGAGAGTTCTTGCCTTGTCTCATTCTTTGAATCTAGCCAAGTCATCCCCAGAAAGAGCCAGCTGTTGTCCTCTCAAAATTTCCCCTCTTTCGAAAGTCAAAAATTGAAAATTTTGAGTTAACACCTTTTATGATGTTCTAGTGAAGAGAAAAGTTGAGGAGTTAGGGAAAATTCACATGTTTTTTGAGTCATTTTAGTGATTTGCGGGTCTGTCAGACATTTTTTGTCCCATATGTCCCAAGTTCTGCAGGACCCTCTGTTCCCCGATCGGCCATTTTCCCCGAAATCTGTTAACTTTCGGTCTGTCAGAACTTTTTGTTCCAAATGTTCTAAGTTCACCTGGGCTTTCTATTCCCCAATCACCCGTGTCGGCCACATCGGCCCCTTCATGTACTTTGTCTTATCTGTCCCAAAAGTAATGTGCATTCTGTCCCCACTTTTCATTCGGCCGAATCCATCTTCACACATCTCATCATCCCTTCATGTTTCTAAGTTCTTGGACTACCCATCTCTTTTGGCCCGCGTCAGCCATCAGATCACGTTTTCACGTCCCTCATGTCCCAAATGTACCAAAGACCATCGGGCTAGTTTTTTCCACTCTTCCCGATGCTTTCCTTTTTGAGTCAGTGCATATGAATTTAATGTGCATTTATAACCTTCTCTCTCCTAAAATGGCTATTTAATGGGACTACCCTCTACGCATTTTTACACACTACTTACTTGCTACCATTCACTCAAATCCTTGCAATCAAGACCATCTTGCTCGTGCTCCCATTCCCCTTGCATTTTTTATTACAAATTTGAGCTGTGAAGGTTGTTTCTCTGTACAGACTGTCAACATGAAGATCAAATTTCAGGGTCAGGAACATGTTTCACCACTCGAATCTTCTGTTCCCAATATCGGGGATAGTGAGGTTCGTCACCTAGATTTTGGTGATTTCTGGAGCAGGTTGACTAACCCTAATCCCTCTCCCATGGCACAAATGATCAATGACAGTGGCCTTGCATTTTCTGTGGGTTTCCTGATCTCTGTACAATGTGCCGACACTGTACTCACCTGCGGAGCTCACTTCAACCCTGACACGAATGAATTATCTAATGTGCATGGGGAACTGATCACCAAACTAGATGTCGCTGCCATTGCTACTGCTCTACGGATCCCAGAAATTGAAAACTCCATGGTTATCTCTCAAGCTCAAGCACAGACTCTCTTCGAGCAAGACAATGATAAATACAAAGCGAGGATAGCAAAGTCATGGTTGAAGAACCCAAAAAAGGGAGCATCTCGACTTTCAAGGCTCTATTTAGGGCTGATTTTAACGAAGAACTGTCTGATTTCATCATCTTGTTGGCTCGTGTCATGGGCTTACCCTCCACCAATGAATTTCACTTTTGGATGTGCCCGCTCATCAACATCATCTGCGAAGGTAGCCAGAACATAAACTGGGTAGAGATCATTTGCATGAATTTGACAGAACAATTGTCCAATGTGCAACAGACCAAGAAGTTCTATATGACTTCTTATCTTATGTATACCCTAGCAGCATCTCGGCAATGGTTTGGTTTCACATACATCGAGGGTCAGAAGGTTGAACCCATTTATGCATACTACCCTCAGTTCACCCTTGGAAACCAGCAACCATAACTTCAGGAGGGTGAATGATGCTTTTACCATGTACATTGTGAGGCTTCTAGAAAGTGATACTGCCAGAAGATTTTCTGATGAAGCCATGAACCTGATAGCAAAATATGGAGCTTTCTTCATTCAGTTCAGAAGGTTTTTCGTATATCAGGTTAGCCGGTTATGAGAACACACCTCTCAAACTCCCTATGTTTTGTAATGATAAGATGGCTTTGATTGAAGTATGCAGGCAATTGGATAAGTTACATAGAACCTGTAGAGACAAGAAAATCTCTGGGCTGCATTTCCCCATATCCTTGGGTAATTATACATGTAAAACAACTTTGGATGCTCAAAACATAGAAAGGGCCCTTGCTCCCATCACTGTTCACTTCTTCAGGCCCAGGACCTATTTTGATTTGAAGAAATTCATTGAGCTAAATCTCAGAATCAATTATCATCACAGATTAGATACTGAGGACTACTGGGCCGATTGTGCAGATGACTTTGAAGCAAGGTGGAGGCATTATGGCAGATTCTCCCTCCAGGTAATAAAGGAGCTCAATCTATATCAGATTCTTGAAGGGCTTCAAGATGACAATGCAGACCTATTTGTCATATGAATATGATACATTGATCAAGCATACTCCCTTGGAGGATCTGGACTGGTTCAAGAGGGAGAAGGATGACTTAGTTGAGATTCTGGCCCCTGTCCTTGTAAGAACCAAGGTCTGGTTTGACAGAAGGGTCTGAGAGCTTAGAAAGAATCCAGAAGAATCTTCCTCCAAAGACACTTCAACACCAAGGAAGGAATCACATACACCTAGCTCAGAGGTACCTAGCACAAACTCCTCCTCCTTCCTCAAGTAAAGAACCTGAATCATCCACCCCTTCTTCATCTACTCAAGTATATCAAAAGAAGGTGAAAGAGGTTAAGTAGGAGCCTATTGAGGAAGATCCCTGTTAAAACATTCAGAATTACCTTTGGGGCTAGAGAACATCATTGTTCTCAGTGAAAGTGATGATAGTGAAGTGCCAGTCCCTGCAGGAACTTCAGAATCTACAATAGATAAAGAGAAGGAAGTGCATAACACTGAACCTCCAGGTACCACTGATTCCTCTACCCAAGAAGCCCCACCTACTCCACTCACATCTCTACTGGAAGCAACAGTAGTAAATACTTTAAGTGCCATGAGTTCTCTTGCTCTTGGTTCTCTTGCCCCTCCTTCTTCATCCTCCACTTTTGCATGGGTGCAACCTTTTGTTGACAGCAGGAAGAGGAAGCCCTCTTCTCAATTGACAAGGCCAAATTTTGATGTTGTGGCAGCCTTGTTGGGCACTACTCCTTCTGCTCCAGCAAAGAGAGCTAAAACAACTTCAAGGATAGTGACAGATGTCCAAGGCCAGCAATTTCTTGAGGTAGCAAAGCCTAAGGTTGATAAGGCAGAACAAGATCTACTAGCCTCTGATCTAGAGCTTTCTAGGATCCCGATGGGAGAATCTACCCCTGAGAGTGAGGTGCATAACCTCCAGGAAATAGTAACCAGAGTTATTGAAAGAGTAGAAAAAGGTAAAAAGACTATAGAGCAGCTGGAAGAACAAGCTCAAATTCTTTCTGGTTTCATCAAGTCATTACTATCTAAGGACAAGGTTTTGGATCCTACTCCACTGACTGCCCTTCCGCCACCTATGATTCTTAGTCAAGATGAAGTCCAGAGCATTAAAGACATACACATGTATTCCATCTACGGGAGAGCTATGGAAGCCATGGTGGATGACATGATCATTGCAGGTTTGAATTTCATTGTAGAAGCCTTCAAACTCAATGAGAAGGTGACTAATCTGCAACAAACGCTCTCCTCTGCAATTGGGACCATGGATAAAGAACTTAAACTTTGGAGTAGCTGCATAGTGGATCTTTGCCTGATGGGACAAGCTGATGAAAATATATTGATGGCCAACAAGGTTTTTGATGATGCCAAAGATAATTTATCAAGGTCATGGGTTTTCAGTGTGGAATGGAAAATAAAAGTTCTGGAGGAGGCTTTAGGAGAGTTGAGGAATAGTTGGCAGAAAGGAGAAGCCTTCAAATCTTGTGTTGTATCCGTTTTCAAAGATATACACAGTCATCTTCACGACGAAACTTCAGGTGTTTCTTTCTCCCTCCAAGAAATTAAAACTCAATTCAGGGCATTTGTTAAAGAAAACTTGTTCAAGGAGGAATCAATTACCAAAGAGAAGATAAAGGAGATTTGCTCCCTTCAATCTGCTATTGAAGAAGCTAATAAAGAATATCATGCACACACTGAGTTTGATAAGGAGGTGGAGAAATGCCTGGGAACTTGGACTCAAGCTGCTACCAACACATCAGTTCCACGAGGCAGAGACATATCAGAAGCATTAAAAAAGTTTAGGCAATGATCCTCAAGTCGGTGGGCCCTCCTCAGCAATAGGCAGTTGTTTCCTCTCCCAGCTTCTCCTTTCCTTCTTTTTCTCAAATCGGGCTTATTGTAATTAGTTGAGGGTTTTGTGTCAAGCATCTCCCTAATTAAACATTTTAGTTAAAAGAAACAGTTACCAAGTGTAACTAATTTGTAAGTTATATAATGGGCTCCCTACGCCATTTTGGGGGGCTGGAACTTGGTTTATTTTTGAAAGTGTTAAGGAGTAAAAAGCACTCATTTCAAAGGATCTTTCTTTCTATGTCTATGTAGTCTTGTTCTTTCATTACTATCTGTTAAATGCTATTGAATCATTTATCTGTGTTACTTCAAGAAGCTTTGTATTCCTGTAGATGTAATTTCTAGAACTTTGTGTCTTTGAAATAACATCTTATTGTCTCAAATGCAAATGATTCTGTTCCAAATAATTTCATTCTGGTATGTGTAAGGAATTATTTTGTTATCTATATTTCTTGAGAGTGCCTTTCTGCCCCTTCCCACTGCTTAATTCCTCTATCCTTTTGTACTGATAATCTGTTCTATTTTAACACTTTCATGATATCCAAGTTCCCCATTAAACTATACACTGTACATGTGTAAATAAATTTTCATCTTTAAATAAGGGAACCTCTCCCATTAAAGAGGAGTGACTTTCTGTCCCCTGATTGTTGTTCTTAATAAAGTCCTTATTTGACGACCAACAAGTTGCTACCCCTCTTGGAGTATAAGCTTTTCTTTTGCTTTCCAAGTATTTCCTTTCCTTTTCTTTGCTTGAATCCTTTTTCGAACTAAGGTTTTCTCTCCTTATCATCAAGTAGATATTTTCTTTTTTTTCACACTTGGATGCAAAATGACCAATCTTACCATAATTTTAACATTTGAACAGTAACTTACCTTTCTATTTACCGGATCCTTGCTTTATCTTTCATTTGAAGAAAGCTTCCTTTTGATCTTCTTATCTACTTGAGCTATCACTCAATTCATGTTCTTTGATTTTCTCTTTCTTCAAGGCTTTGAATGTTGCTTCCTTATTTGATGGTATTTCAAATCCAATCCTCATTTCATACGCCTTAAGTATTCCATGTAGTTCATCCATGTTCAACTTATGTTCATCCACGTTTAACTTTTCTAGGTCCTCCATCTCTTCAATGGCAGAAAATTTCACATCAAATCTTAATGGTAGGGATCTTAGTGCCTTTTGGATGATCACACAATCTTCTAAGTTTTCTCCAAGACCTTGAATGATATTAGCAATTTCATCAACATGAAGAAGATATCCCGTAATATTTTCTTCTTCTTTCATCTTCAGACTCTCAAACTATCTCATGTTTGTTTGGAGCTTTTCTTTTCTCACCTTATCATCACCCTCATGGATAGTCTTAATCTTCTTCCAAATTTCTTTCACAGCTTCGCAATACACGACCTTAACAAACTTAGTCTCTGAAAGATAGAATAATATTGTGTTCATAGCTTTTTCATTATTTTCGCTTTCCTTCTTTTCGACTTGATTTTTTGGCAGAGTTTGTGGGGTTATATAACCATATAAGTTTTTTCCAAATATATAAACCAATAGCCATTAGATAAGTATGCCTCCTTGTACTTTAAAATTCATAATTTGTTTCATCAAAAAAAGGTTATTAAACTATTTTAAGTAATGGTGTGCTATAAAAAATGATTATGTTAATAAATTAAATGAAGCCTTATCTCTCTCTTAGTCTTTTGTAGTAAATTTGATTGTTACTAATGAGTTCCAAAAATCCTATGATATAAATTGAGCAAGAAGAAAATTCCCAAACTAAAATATAATTACATTTGTATCTAACTAAGGTCAATGAAAAATTGTAAAAATCACATGTAGGCAAAAAACCAATATATTACATCTATCGATGTGGTTTTATGTATCTAATTAAAAAATAGTAATACCCATTCTATTTGCTATAGATGTTACTATTTTTATATACTAATCTACTCACAATAAATTAAACTTTTACAAGTTAAATTATAAAAATTCACATGCAGGGAAAACACCAATTAATTACATCTATCGATATGATTTTATGTCCTTGATTCGGAAATAATAATACCCATTCTATTTGTTACATATGTTACTATTTGTAGATCCTCATTTACTCAATTTTTTTTTTTAAATTTCACAATTTCCATAAAAACATATTGAAAACAAGAACATAGTCACATCTATAATCCATTTATATTTTTTATTACAACTTTAGTGAGTGGCAAAAACCAAAGTGATTTATATTAAATTTATTCCCCAAGATACCCAACATGGTTAAGAATTTCAATTGGATGCAAGTAAAATGATCAATTCTAGGGGTAATTCTATAAGAGGCACTCATGCCAATTAAGTTCTTATAGTTCTCATTTACTAAACTTGCATTGTCACATGCTGATAAAAAAATAAAGATCTCATAGTCATGGTATGTTTCATAGTGCTCCATTACTTAAAATAGTTTAATAACATCTTTATGAAATCCATTTTGTGCATATCTTAGAATCATGGTATTCCATGAGACCACATCTCTTTGACTCATTTTTAAAATAGTTTACATGCCTTGTGTATGCTTCCACAATTTTCATAGATGTCTACAAGGGCACTTGCAACTACATATGACATAAAACCATTTTCTATTATTATTTAATGGATGTAATTTCCTTCTTTAAATATGGCATCTTCAGACATTCTAGGAGGATGTTGGGATATGTGGTTATTTTTTCTTGAAATTTTCCAACCACTAATTGAAAAGAATCAAGATATTTATTGTAATTCCATACTCTATTCCTATAATTCTTTAGTCTTTAATTATTAACTTGAAATAAATTTCTCGCATGTTTAACAAGTTTGAAATCACCATATTCTTTCAAGTCCTTGATTCCCATTTCTTCATCTACCTTGAGGATAAGAAGAAAAGCCTCGTATTCAATAAAATTGTTAGTATTCATAAATATAGATTGTAAGAAAAGGTATGAATCTCTCCTTGAGGAGATATACTTGAACTACATTAACTCCTAAACCATAATTAGATAAACTTTCATCAAATTCCCATATCCAAATTTTAGAGGGATCTTGTTGTGTAATAGTGGGACGATTGAGATCATCTCTAGACATGTCACATAATCATGTAATTACTATAACTAGTATCTTGGTATAGAATATTAGCTTTGGCATAATCTTTTTTCTTAGTTGTGTGCTAATATTTTCTATTGGGAGCACTTTTTCATTACACCCTTGATTGAAATCAAGGCATGAAACCAATCCATATAAATTTCACCTCCTAAGTCTCTTCAAAAAAAAATTGTACTCACAAGCATTTCATAGGAAGCTGAAATGTTAGCTACCAGAATGGTGCTTTTTCTCTCATTTTAGGGAAAGCTGTGAATACAACATGACCATGTAAAATATGTCCAAACACAGGCACTTGATTTTATTTTATGTAGTGGTAAAGTGACATTAGTATAGGAGAAATGTCAATGAATTAAGGTGGTCATGCTAGGTATGGAAAGAGTAATATTAACATTATGACATCTAACAATAACAACAAATATCATTCACAATGGTCATCAACTTTGGTTGGAGAATTTTTATGTCAGTAGAAGGGAATATTGTGATGTTAGCTATGTTGCCATTCTTTGGGGTAAGTTTAGTGTGCTATTAGGATAATTTATTTTTTCTTGAGATCTAGTTTAAAATAGTTGTAGAGAAATATTGCACCTTTCAGTTCACAATCTCAATTTCACTCTCTCTTAAATATTTTGATTTTAAAGTTGATTTTGATAGGATTTTTGGGAAAAAGAAAAAAGTTAAAATTTTCAACATTTTGGTAGAGATAAGTTTTATGTTAATATATTTTCAAGAAATAATTATAATTGGATTAGTAATTGAGGGAGAGTAGTAGCATTTTCAAGTATTGTGGCACTCACCCTCTAGTGAGATCCTAAGTGGGCACTCACCCTCTAGTGAGATCCTAAGTTGTGATAACATAGCTCAAAAACTTGTACTTAGACATTACTTGACATCCAAAATTTAGAATCATTACTTGGGACTCGAGAGTTTCTCTACAATTACTATACAATTTTTAAAAATCATATAAATTCATGAAATAATATTGAATAACAAGAAATACATTGTTAATTGACATGAGAAAGGAATGCATAGAATGTATAAGTATATTTTCTATTACTTGTCAATGAAAAAAATTTACAAAGCATGACGTTATAAATTAAAGTTTGCACTGAGTCACATCTTTGGTGGCTCAAAAGGACGTGTTAGAATGGCCATCTTGTCATCCTCAATTCTCTTATGCATTTGTATATTGAATCATATTTTAATCAATAAAAAATCCTTGAACCAAATTCTCACAAGTGTTTCCTTCAAACTTAATCATAACTAGGTTAACATCCCTTCTTTCAAAATTTGCAATATGTAGCACTGATTTAAAATAATTCTCATGCATTTGTATCTTCAATGTCAAAATTATGCTTTGTATTTCGCTTTGTTTGCTCAAAAGGATATTAAAAAAACTATATTTTAATTCTGAATTATTTTATATGTTTTAGAATGATTCATATTGATGTAGGGCATGTATTTCAACCACTTAAGGAAAAAATATTAGTCATATTATTCAAAATACCTTTTCAGAGTCATATAGGTCTTTTATCCCTGTTTTGCGTGAAAATTTGGGATAAAAACCTTTATACCGAGTTTCATCTTGAATCGTAATACTTTATAGATACCCATTTGGCCCAATAACATGTTCTTGAATATTCATAGGGTTTCTCTTTAAAAAATGCACAGTTTCATTAGGAGGATGTTCAAAATAGGTCTAATACAGACCTATTACAAGACTGTCACTAATGTCTTTATTTGTATATCATAAAATGAACTAAAACTAGTGAAATATACTTAAGGGGAGCCTACAATCCATATCTACCAGATTTTAGTCAACATTATTGAAAAATGTTCTAGTTACACCAACATTTCTCCTTAAACCCTAGTTTAGGGTTTCTCATAACCCTAGAGAGAAAAAATTAAATATCTTGAGAAATAATGTGTTTCAAAACCTAAACCAAACCTCTACAGCTCTGTAGGATATGATTAATGCTAAAATGAAATATCCTAGTGTAATCTAATGTTATAGGAGTAGTAAATAAATGAAAGAATGCAAAACTGAAAGTACCCAAACAACCAAGAAACTGAAATATTAGACCCTAATGTGCAAAGACGGTTAGAAATACCTTAGATAATTCATAGATGTCACGGGATTATGTCGAAGTGAAAACTAGCTGAACAGGAGGAGGAAACCGATGCACAAGAGCCTAAGAAAATACAGATCTAACATGTCTGGCCAGACTAGGGCACCCTGGTCTATGGAAATGACTATGAAACCTCCTCTGAGGTATCACTAAATATTCTCCCGTGTTCACTTCCTATCGTGTGAATGTCGTTGTGTGATCGTTGAAGCACTGTTAAACATGTAATAGAAGAATCACCTGCAAAACCCCAAAAAAAGCATCAAACCCTAAAAAATAAATATGCAAATAAAGGGTTTGAATTGTCCTCAGCGGACATAATGGTGTGTACTTACTAATTGAGCGCTACACTACATCTCAGATCCAATGTTGTTCCGTGTGTGGTGCGCGCGGAATTGTGCTCTAGGTGCTCTTGTGCTTGTCGCACTTTGTGAGTAGCGAACAATAACTAGACGTAGAATGTAAATAAATGGTCCATGGAATAGAATAAAATCCCATCCTATGAAGTGTGATTCAAAATGAACCAGCCTTTGTCCCTTGTGATGGAGCTAAATGGAGCTAAATGGAGCAATGTAAGCCTTTCATGGATGCAACCTTAGGTGGAGATATAGTGTTTAGTGCTTGGTCCCTCATTATGATCACATAACTTTATATTTATATGGTTCTCTTGTTTGAATTTTGTAATTAACCCCAAAAAGGCCGACCACCAAAAAATATAAAAAGCTCAAATGGCTAGAAAGTGCCCAAAAAGTGAGAGGAAAGTATAAAGAGGATCAAGGCACCCAGAGGGGACCAGGGTTGCCCCAGTCAGGAATAGGGAAAATGCAGTATGATAATACAAACTAAGCAAGTATGAGTGAAAGATCGAAAGTAGAAACAGAAAACAAAGCAAGATAGCCAAATACATGGGTTAATTAGTACTCTTTTTCACTCAAGAACCATATGAATATTAGTATGAGACCAAGACTAAATAATTACTCAAAGTGTGTGATTTGGTGTCTACATGATCATAATCCACCTTTTTCCTTTATGTACTATGGCTTGGAAATGTATGGACCGTTCCTAGCTATAAGCTTTGCATATTTTTCATGGTCTAAAACCTTGTTTTGACAATATTTCTTACAAACACATTCAAATTCACTATAAATCCAATGCATTTTAGACTCGAAACATTCCAACAAGATCAAACCATGTCCAAAAATTTCATTACTCAGAGATAAATACCAGAATCCTTATCTTAATTAGGTAACCTTGTTGTCGCTAGTTGAAAATCCTTCATACTCAGCTATCCACACACACTTCACATTACTATCATACTTTTTATGAATTATCTTGTTCTTAGATTTCTAAGTCAACATTCTCTGGAGGTTAGGATAATTTTCCACATTTAACAATTGCCTAAAACCCCTCCAAGAATCTTGTAACAGTCGTTAAAGGACTCAACAACATGATTTTCCACCCTTTTCACCACTATAAAACTCACTAACTTTTACATGAATAATGACACTATGATTATCTTCTACACTTGTTATCAGACCTAATTGAATGATTATACATAAATTTTTACCTTTGAAACTCAATTAATGATCTTAATTCTTTAAAACCAGTCTTAGAATTTCAAAGTTTCCTTTTGGTGGGAAAACACCAAAAAGGCTACAAATGATTGAAACAATTGTATAGAGCTCCATCATGATCTTTTATTAACTTCTACACACTATGACCAAAAAAACCATTACATTCTTTGAGTGATGATGTGCCTACATCACATATTTTTGCCAAGAATAGTTCCTTAAACATGCTCTGTGTATTCAAGATTGCCACCCACTTTTTTCTCAACCTTAATCAAATCTAGATTAACATCCTTTCTTTATAAATCTATGACAAAAAACACTGCTTTATCAATAATCTAAACCTGCATATGTTTGCATTTTTCATCACTGCATCAAATATAAAGTACTTAGTACATCAAATATAAGTTATAACAATCAAAAGAAACAAATTCTCTCATAGTTCTAGGTAGTAATTGATGGAAGAAAGAGATTGTTTATTTAATGCCTGTCTAGAAACAAATACATGCGAGCCATATATAGGCTACGAAGAAGGATGGAGCAGGAACAGTTACAGGGTTACACAGGAATGGCTACAAAATAGTTACACGGCCAGTTATAGGCGTGGCATGTGAAGAATGTATTAAGCTAACATTTCCCCCTTAATAGATTGTTCCTACATATGTACCCCCTAAACAAATCAAACTTCACTTTGCCGAGAGGCTTGGTGAGAATATCTGCAATCTGAAAATCAGTAGGGCAGTACTAGAGCTGAATTTGGTGGTTCAAGACCTGTGCACGAATGTAGTGACATTCGACCTCAATATGATTTGTTCGTATATGAAAAACAGGATTCTTCACATGCTTCAACACACCTTGATTGTCGCAGCGAATGATGGGAGATTTCTCTTTGGGAATCTCTATATCTGCAAGAATGCGATGTAACCAAATCGCTTCACACACAGCTCCTCGTGTGGCGCAGTATTCAGCCTCAGTGGATGAGAGAGCAACAACAGTTTGCTTCTTGCTAATCCACGAGATAGGTCCAGATTTGAGATGAAATACATATCCTGAAGTGGATTTCCTGTCATCAACGGATCCTGCATAGTCCGAGTCTGTATATCCCTATAAGAAGAACTGAGTGTTCTTTTGATACTCCAGACCAAAGTCAACTGTACCTTGGACATATCTCAACACATGCTTTGCTGCTATCTAATGACATTTCTTCGGCTCCTGCATAAATTCGACGAGATAGCTCACTGCAAAGAAAAGATCAGGTCTGGTATAAGTCAAGTAAATGAGACTCCCCACAAGCTGTTTGTAGTGAGTGCCATCTACCTGCGGTGAATCCTGGAATCTAGATAATTACAAACCTTTTTCCATAGGTGTGGAAATTGGTTTACAATATGACATTCCATACTTTTCCAAGAGTGTCTTGGCATATTTCATCTGGGAGACGAAGATATGATTCTTCTTCTGCCATATCTCTAAGCCAAGACAGTAGTGAAGTACTGATAGGCAAGTAAAATTCCATTAGGTTTTCTTGTGAAAGTACTATTGTAACTTACAAGTTTTGACTAGTGGAACGGTTCGATCACGAACCCGGAGACGTAGGCAATTGCCGAACTCCGTAATCAATCTGTGTGCAATTGTCTTATTGTCTTGCATTATTTTAAATTGATTACTTAAAAGGAGTAAATTATCGGCAAATAATTAAAGCCTATAAGGGTCTGAGATCAGGTAGTAATAATCTGATTATTTTCAGATCATATCGTCTCATGGATCCTGAGACGAAGAAGATCTACGAGAGTCGAGATGTGGTGTGTGATGAGTCATCCTTTGACTCCCTGCCACACAATGGAGATCCAGTACCGACCTCGTCACATATATTTCTCACACATCCAGATGATGGGCAAGATGATTCTTCTCAGAGAGAAGAAGAGCTGAGTGGAGACTTGTTCATTGATCTAGGCACACTGGAAAACACATCTTCACATCAGCAGCAGCAACACCAACGCCTGAAATAAGTCCAGAATAATATTAGGGATGCACACCTGAACTCACTTCCAGGTACTTCTACGGGAGTCAGAACATGAAGTCAAGCCAGACATGAGATAAATTTTGCACTCATGAGTTCAGTTGTTGAGAGCACCGAACTTGACACTGTTCGTGAGGCATTAAACCAACCACAATGGAAACAGGCTATGGATGCTGAATATGATTCCCTAATTTAGAATCAGACGTGGGAACTTGTCGATATACCTCTAGGTAAGAAATCCATTGGCTACAAATGGATTTTCAAAACAAAATACAGGGCATGTGGTTCAATTGAAAAACACAAAGCACGACTTGTTGCAAAGGGTTATGCTCAGCAAGAAGGAATTGACTATGACGAGACCTTTGCACCCACTGCGAAGATCAAAACCATCAGAGTTGTCTGTGCACTGGCAACACAAAATGGATGGAAACTTCAGCAGATGGATGTCAAGAGTGATTTTTTGAATGGTGATCTAAAATAAGAAGTGTACATGGCCCAACCTGAAGGGTTTGTAGACAAGCATCAACCACACAAGGTATGTCGTCTGATAAAGTCTCTTTATGGACTCAAACAAGCACCTAGGGCATGGTATATAAAAATTGATGATCACCTATTGCAGCATGGATTCACTCGTAGCCCCTTAGATACAAATTTGTATATCAAGAAGGTAGGAATAGAGATTGTCATTCTAGTTTTGTACGTAGATGATCTTGTGATCACAGGAAGTTCTGAAAATCTTGTGGATGATGTAAAGAATGATCTGAAGAAATCATTCGACATGACCAATTTGGGGCTACTTCACTACTGTCTTGGCTTAGAGATATGGCTTAGAGATATGGTAAACATGTAATAGAAAAATCACCTGCAAAACCCCAAAAAAAACATCAAACCCTAAAAAATAAATATGAAAATAAATGGTTTGAACTGTCCTCAGCGGACATAATAGTGTACTTACTAATTGAGCATTACACTACATCTCAGATCCAATGTTGTTCCGTGTGTGTGTGTGCGGAATTGTGCCCTAGGTGCTCTTGTGCTTGTCGCACTTTGTGAGTAGCGAACAATAACTAGACGTAGAATGTAAATAAATGGTGCATGGAATAGAATAAAATCCCATCCTATGAAGTGTGATTCAGATGAACCAGCCTTTGTCCCTTGTGATGGAGCTAAATGGAGCTAAATGGAGCAATGTAAGCCTTTCATGGATGCAACCTTAGGTGGAGATATATTGTTTAGTGCTTGGTCCCTCATTATGATCACATAACATTATATTTATATGGTTCTCTTGTTTGAATTTTGTAATTAACCCCAAAAAGGCCGACCACCAAAAAATATAAAAAGCTCAAATGGCTAGAAAGTGCCCAAAAAGTGAGAGGAAAGTATAAAGAGGATCAAGGCACCCAGAGGGGACCAGGGTGCCCCAGTTAGGAATAGGGAAAATGCAGTATGATAATACAAACTAAGCAAGTATGAGTGAAAGATCGAAAGTAGAAACAGAAAACAAAGCAAGATAGCCAAATACATGGGTTAATTAGTACTCTTTTTCACTCAAGAACCATATGAATATTAGTATGAGACCAGGACTAAATAATTACTCAATGTGTGAGATTTGGTGTCTACAGGATCATAATCCACCTTTTTCCTTTATGTACTATGGCTTGGAAATGTATGGACCGTTCCTAGCTATAAGCTTTGCATATTTTTCATGGTCTAAAACCTTGTTTTGACAATATTTCTTACAAACACATTCAAATTCACCATAAATCCAATGCATTTTAGACTCGAAACATTCCAACAAGATCAAACCATGTCCAAAAATTTCATTACTCAGAGATAAATACCAGAATCCTTATCTTAATTAGGTAACCTTGTTGTCGCTAGTTGAAAATCCTTCATACTCAGCTATCCACACACACTTCACATTACTATCATACTTTTTATGAATTATCTTGTTCTTAGATTTCTAAGTCAACATTCTCTGGAGGTTAGGATAATTTTCCACATTTAACAATTGCCTAAAACCCCTCCAAGAATCTTGCAACAGTCGTTAAAGGACTCAACAACATGATTTTCCACCCTTTTCACCACTATAAAACTCACTAACTTTTACATGAATAATGACACTATGATTATCTTTTACACTTGTTATCAGACCTAATTGAATGATTATACATAAAATTTACCTTTGAAACTCAATTAATGATCTTAATTCTTTAAAACCAGTCTTAGAATTTCAAAGTTTCCTTTTGGTGGGAAAACACCAAAAAGGCTACAAATGATTGAAACAATTGTATAGAGCTCCATCATGATCTTTTATTAACTTCTACACACTATGACCAAAAAAACCCATTACATTCTTTGAGTGATGATGTGCCTACATCACATATTTTTGCCAAGAATAGTTCCTTAAACATGCTCTGTGTATTCAAGATTGCCACCCACTTTTTTCTCAACCTTAATCAAATCTAGATTAACATCCTTTCTTTATAAATCTATGACAAAAAACACTGCTTTATCAATAATCTATACCTGCATATGTTTTCATTTTTCATCACTGCATCAAATATAAAGTACTTAGTACATCAAATATAAGTTATAACAATCAAAAGAAACAAATTCTCTCATAGTTCTAGGTAGTAATTGATGGAAGAAAGAGATTGTTTATTTAATGCCTATCTAGAAACAAATACATGTGAGCCATATATAGGCTACGAAGAAGAATGGAGCAGGAACAGTTACAGGGTTACACGGGAACGGCTACAAAATAGTTACACGGCCAGTTATAGGCGTGGCATGTGAAGAATGTATTAAGCTAACATTTCCCCCTTAATAGATTGTTCCTACATATGTACCCCCTAAACAAATCAAACTTCACTTTGCCGAGAGGCTTGGTGAGAATATCTGCAATCTGAAAATCAGTAGGGTAGTACTAGAGCTGAATTTGGTGGTTCAAGACCTGTTCACGAATGTAGTGACATTCGACCTCAATATGCTTTGTTCGTATATGAAAAACAGGATTCTTCACATGCTTCAACACACCTTGATTGTCGCAGCGAATGATGGGAGATTTCTCTTTGGGAATCTCTATATCTGCAAGAATGCGATGTAACCAAATCGCTTCACACACAGCTCCTCGTGTGGCGCAGTATTCAGCCTCAGTGGATGAGAGAGCAACAACAGTTTGCTTCTTGCTAATCCACGAGATAGGTCCAGATCTGAGATGAAATACATATCCTGAAGTGGATTTCCTGTCATCAATGGATCCTACATAGTCTGAGTCTGTATATCCGTGTAAGAAGAACTGAGTGTTCTTCTGATAATCCAGACCAAAGTCAACTGTACCTTGGACATATCTCAACACATGCTTTGCTGCTATCCAATGACATTTCTTCGGATCCTGCATAAATTTGACAAGATAGCTCACTGCAAAGCAAAGATCAGGTCTGGTATAAGTCAAGTAAATGAGACTCCCCACACGCTGCTTGTAGTGAGTGCCATCTACCTGCGGTGAATCCTGGAATCTAGATAATTACAAACCTTTTTCCATAGGTGTGGACATTGGTTTACAATATGACATTCCATACTTTTCCAAGAGTGTCTTGGCATATTTCATCTGGGAGACGAAGATATGATTCTTCTTCTGCCATATCTCTAAGCCAAGACAGTAGTGAAGTAGCCCCAAATTGGTCATGTCCCGTGTACCATTTTTACGCTCGTTGAAGACCGGTGATCGAAAACCAAAAAACAAGTCCCTTTTGCCTTTTCGCCACGTGTCGCAGTGTGATTGGTCCATTATTGACCAGTTGACTATAGTTGACTTTCCCATTGACCAAACTTTGACCGGACATAACTAGAGCTCCCGATGTCCGTTTGTCGCGTTCTTACAGTCGTTGGAAATCTCTCGAGATGATCTTCTGCACTAACAGAATTTAGGGATGTTTAGGGAACCTTTTCAAAAATTATCCCCTGATCACGATATGCCTTTGAGGTAGTACTATACCCCAAGAAAAGACATGGCAGTGTCTTTGGATCGATCTTCTTCCTTTTCTCATTTGGAACATGCATATATGTAGTATAACCAAAAACTCTCAAATGATGAATAGAAGGTTTATGACTAGTCCATACCTCTTCCGGTGTCCTGTTATGCAAGATCTTCATGGGTGCCCGGTTGAGTAGATACACTACTATCTGGACTGCTTCTGCCCAAAACTGATCCTCCAATTTGGCAGTGGAGAGCATACAACGAGCCATCTCCATGACAGTCCTGTTGTGTCGCTCAGAAATCCCATTCTGTTTGGGCATGTAGGGTGCAGTTAGATGTTGCTGAACGCCATGCTGCTTCAGGTATGCTAAGAACTTCTTTGATACAAATTCCCCCCCTCGATCTAAGCGGAGGAGAAGGAGAGGTGTCCCAGACTACCTGGTGGCGTGCTGGTAAAAGGTTTGGAAATTGGTAAATGCCTCACTCTTCTTCTGAAGAAAATATACCCACATTTTCCGTGAGTAATCTTCAATGATGAGCTGGAAGTACTCAAAACCTTGGAAGCTAGCTGACAGTGGTCCACACAGATCGGTGTGTACGACTTGAAGATGCTTCATAGAATGATAAGAGCTCTGTTTGAACGGACCTCTGTGTTGTTTTCCCACAAGACATTATGAGAAAATAGTTAAGGAATGGGAGAGTGGAGGAAGCCCTCTTACCATTTCCTTGGCACTGAGTTGATGCAGAGCCCCGACAGAAAGATGACCATATCGAAAGTGCCATAGTGTAGTGGACTCTACCGTTGAAGGAGAGAGAGAAATGTTAGATGAAGTGACCACATCCAGTGTAAATAGACAATCCTTCATAAATGCTCGAGCAATTACTGAGTCTCCCTGGGAAATGATGCAGGACTTGACCCCTTTCTCAACAAATAATTCAACCTGCATTCTATGATTAAGAAGTTGACTCATAGATAAGAGATTTGAGGTCAAACCTAGAACATATAGTACCTTCATGAGTTTACATCTTCGTGTCCCACGAGGAATGATGACATCACCAATCCCCACCGCAATATACTCCCGATTGTCTGTGATGGTGATCCGATCTCCAGTGGGCCGGTCACTCAGGGTATGGAACAACTTCTTATTGCTAGTCATGTGTTTACTGGAACTCGAATCAATCAACTGGACACTTTCTGACGGCTGCGAAGTCTACAAGACTAGGACAATGTCTGGATGAGTTGTGTCTGGAACCTCTTCATTGGAGGTGGCATCCTGCTGAGCAGTAATATGACCCTTCTGCCTCTGATTACAAGCATGCCATCAGGATTTCTTGGAATATCCTTGGCCAGAAGTGCTCTCTTTTCCATAGTTGCCATACTTGCGACCGTTGTAATAACAGTTCGCAGTCGTGTGCGTATCCGTGGAGCAAATGTGGCACCATCGATCTGCCTTGTTGTTCTGCTACTTCTGGGTTGGCCGCTGAGAAGGTTGCTGCTGTGGATGCTGCTTCTAATTCTGGAGGGCTAACTACCTTTTCTGAGGCTTATGCTTTTGCCTCGTGATGAGAGCCCTGTCTTCGAAGGCTTCTTGAACATTCTGCATGGCTTCTTCCTAATGGAGATAATTCACTAGTGTCAACGTGGTGATCAATGTCCAAAACCGGGAAGGAAGAGCTCACAAGGTGAGTGGGACTAGCAACTTGTCATCCACCGGTTCATCGAGAGCAGAAAGTTTGGCACGTAACTTGGCCACATGCCACAAGAAGGCTTCTATTGATTTGCCATCATGCATACTCATTGTGTGAAGCTTTTTCTGAAGATGCAACTTTGTTGTCAGATTCTTGGCTTCATAGATGGTACACAACGCGGTCCATGCCTGAGAGGAAGTGGTTGCTTCCTGAATGTAAGGTTAAACCTCATAAAAAAGGCTCAGGGTGATAAGCATTAGTGTTTTTGCATCGGCCTTTTCATGCTTAGCCAATAAATCAACGTTTATGGGAGTGGCGTCTTTGCCAGAAATGATCCCCTAAAGATCTTCAAATTGAAGAATCATCCGCATCTTGGTTTTCCATGTGGTGAAATTTGGCCCTTTAAAGAGTTGGGCATCAGATAGCAATATTTTTGGAGCAGACATTTTCAAAAACTCAAAATTGTATTTTATTTATTTATTTTTCAAAAAATGGCTATAATGCTTACTGAAGGAATTTGTCCTGAAGATGGGCTCTATAGGCTCGTGTAGTGAGACGCGGACACTCTTGTGGGTGTTCTATTTCGGGTTCATCATCTGCATCATAGCCACGTTCAAGTTCTGCACGAATCCGTTGTGCTTGACATCGAACGTCGAACCAAAAATACTCCAACAGTCCTCGGCGCACAATCTCGTCAAAGAGAATATTCCCAGTGTTGTGGAGCTCGTTGATAAAGGAAAAGAATGGTCCAGTGGTGTCTTCATTGTCGCTCAATGCCCAAACATTTGGTGCATTTCTCGCGGTGCTTTGTGCATTTGAAATTTACGACATATATGTGCCATGCAGGTCACGACTACTCTCCTTTGGCACTTTCTTCTCTGTTGGCACCTCTGCCTTGCCACGCTACTCAATTCGCTGTCACACTTGCACGACAAGATCTCCAGGGGGAGATTCAATGCATATGCAAGGTTGATATTTGAGAAATCAATGCTTCTTCAGGTCGCTACTCTTTTCATTTGCTCCAACGTCAAACTAGCCAGCGCAGGTTTGGACAGATCTCAATACACATAGGAATCTAAGAAATAGCCACAAATGGCCAGGCTGGATAGGGAAATAGCCATAGCCACGTTTGATTTTGTCAGGTCACCCTTCAATGCTGAGGGTCACTTTTGTCTCCTCTACGCAAATTAGAGATCAGAAATCAAGCATTTGATTTCCACGCACGCTGAGATATGGCAGAATAGGTCGCAAGGGACAAAGGAAAAAGAATGCAATGTTTCTTTGTTTTGATCGTTGCAACTTCCAAGTGCTGGTCCAAAATGCCAAAACAATGAATGCTTCAAAACATGCCTTTTTTCATTCCTCATGTGCCAAGCAATTGCTGAATGCTTCCTCCTACAGATTCTCCATACACAACAAATTCTCCTGCTCTGATACCAATGATGGAAGAAAGAGATTGTTTATTCAATGCATGTCTAGAAACAAATACATGCGAGCCATATATAGGCTGCGAAGAAGGATGGATCAGGAACAATTACACGGTTACACGAGAATGGCTACAAAACAGTTACATGGCTAGTTATAGGCGTGGCGTGTGAAGAATGTATTAAGCTAACAATAATAAGCTTATTTACCATGAAAAGAGAACACAAACAAGTCAGGCATATATATCTCAAAACAAGTCAACTAGTATAGATATCTTAAATACATCTTTCTAAAATATGTCAAGAGACGTGAATCTTGGATTTTTCACTTACCACACTAAATAAAATTTCACATTAACTGGTTACAAATTGCATGCATATAGCTACACCAATATTTCATGTAAAAATAAATCTGACTAAGGTCTTTTCAACATACTAATTTTATTCATATCTTCTAATCATTGTAGTCCATTATAGAATATTTATTTTGTCTATTTAATCAAGAAATTCACATTCCTTTTGCATGCTTCCACCTTTTACGTACACGTCTACTAGGACATTTGCAACTAAAACAATTGATAGAAGCTCGTTCTCGATAATTCTTTGGTGGATGCCTATTCCATATTTCAAATAATCTTGTTTTAGCGCAAGATGAATGTATGCTAAGAAACGAGAACTAATAAGTTTGGACAACTATTGGTTATGTTTGGTGAAAAATATCAATGCTTCATGAGGATGCGTATGTATCTTGTTAGGTAGCTCTTACTATGATATTCTATGTTAAAACAAATGCGAGTGAAAAAAAATGTACACCGTTTCGTCACATGCCATTTTGTTTCTTTGTACATTGGTTGACTATATGGTCACAAAATTATGGTTTAACATTATAAATTTATAATGCAAGCGAAAAAAAGGGTAATCATTGTGATTTAAAATCAATTGTAGTTTGTGGTTTAATGGATTCAGAGATCTTGTGAAATTTTAGGCTTGATACATACAAGGAAAAATCATGGGAATACTCACAAAAATAAACAAATTTAGATTCACCCCTACCATTTACATATGAGAAAAATATTATATACTTTGTTGTATTTCTTGTGTTGAGTACTTATTGCAATTATAGGATTCCAGGAAATTACATTTAGTTCAGAGATTTCATTGAAAAATTATTGTGCATCTTATAAACTTCCACACTTAGTGATACATGTGAATATTTTCATTTTCAAACAAATATTTGTTTTTTTTAAATAGTTCACAATCAATGCAATGAAATAAATCAAGAAATATTTATAAGAACAAAATATACCTTAATCATCCACGAACCTTATAGTTCATTAGTCTGCAAATGGTATAAAAAACTAGATTGCAAATGATGCCCATAACCTTACCAAATAATTAGTTCGAATTCTCTATTTTCTTTTCCTAATTTTCATATATAGGTACTCATAATTTTCTCAAATGCATTTTGATATTTTTCTTTTCTTCTCATAACTTTGAAATAGATGGCATTTTATTTTGGAGCTTATACATAACATTATTGATAGAAGTGACCAAATTATAGAAAAGAATGCCAACATCAATTGATGTAACTTACGTAAGTTCAAAGAAAAAGGTATAATATTGGATGATCCATATTCAAGCCCTCTCCGTTTATTGCATAAATTGAATAAATTTGTTCCATATAAACTGCTTCATTATTAATTTTTTTGTATTTTTATTTTTAAAAACTTTTTATATGTAATTGTTTGGACTTTGAATGGATAATAATTCAATTTATATATATAATAAAGTGGATGATAGAAATTGTTATTTATTGGGTTGTGTGTATAGATATTGGTCAGCCATGACTATGGAGAAGCAACTTGAAAAAATCAAGCAGAGCATGCGAGACATTCAGATTTCTTTCACTCTCACGGCTGCCACCAACACTGTCGTCGGTGTTTCCGAAATACAAAGGCAATTAACAAGGCGTTCAGAACAATCGCCGGTGGAGCTACTTGATTTTCAACCAGGTGCAAGTTAATTTTATTAGGCTATTTTTAATTTCGTTGGCAATTATGTGTGGTGAATAACCCTTTTAATTGCAATTTTTTTGAAACAAAAAGCAGTTGGTATTGAAAGGCAAGTAGAGGAGGTGAAAAAATTGCTTGACATGGAAGGCAGTGAAGCCGCCGTAGCAGTTGTATTATGTGGTTTTGGGGGTGTTGGGAAGAGCACTTTAGCAGCTTCCGTTATTCAGAAGCTCAATTGGAATTCCACATCCTTCAAATTTTGTAGGGTGATGATTGACGAGAAAACTGCAGATAAAAGATCTCACATCATCAAAATTCAAAAAGACATAATTTCTGACTTTGGAGGAGGTAAAGTAGATTTGAGAGATCCAGCTGATGGCCAAAAACAAATTAAAGATGTAATAGAGAACAAATGTTGTCTTTTTTTCATTGACAATGTGGTTGATAGTGAGTATATTAAAGAGCTCTTACCGAGAGAACTATTAGCCAAGGGTAAGACGGATTCAGCAATGCAGAAACTAAGAATGCTAATAACGTCTCGAGCAGCGAATCTGAAACCGCTACTCAATCTGAAAAAGTGTCATGAATACCATGTTAATACTCTGTCTGGCGAGGCACCCAAGATCCTCCTCCGCAACACAATTCTACAAGGTGAAACTGAATTTTATCATCACTTTGATGAAGCAGGTTTTGTGAATGAGGTGGCCGAGGAATGCAGAGGTGTCCCGCTTCTTCTGTCTGTTTTTGGTAATCACTTGAGAGTTGAGAGGGAGGAGCGCAATTATCGGGGAGCTCTTGAAGCTCTTCGAAAGGGAGACCCCGACAGCTTTGCAGATGAAGGGCGCATTGGTGAACAGCTTTGGTACGTGTATCACAATATCAGGGATGAAGAGACTCGAGAGGCCTTCCTCGACATTTGCACATATTTTCATGGTGAGGACTGGGATTATGTTGGTCATATTGTTGGTGAAAACACACTTGAAAATCTCCGGATGAGAATGCTAGTAAGTAGAAGTGATCCAGATAACGAAGTGATTGTTCATGACATCCTTCGTTTGAAGGGAAGGAAAGAAGGGAAGGATACGAGGATTAAAAATTCTAAGCAATTCTTGCGTGTCTTGGAAGACGAGTCAAAGCTGGGCAACGTGAAAGGACTTTCACTTACGAGTGACAGATCTTTGACCACTCTTGAATCCAGACATTTAAATGCCATGCACAAGTCCTTGAGATTTTTGGATCTTGGGAATTGGGTAAACTTTGATGGAGATGCATGCGACAGATCATTCAAGAATCTCAGATTTCTCTTGTTGGGGGATTTGGCTGTTTTTCCATTTGCAGATGCTTCCAAACTGGAGAAGCTCGCAGTGTTCCTTAACAGATCAAAGCCAGGCATGTGTTTGCCTCAGGTGAATAAAAAATTGTAAATCTGTCGCTTTTTTTTATATCTACATTTTCTTATTTCAATACCGACTCCTAATTTTCTTAACTCTGGTTTCCTATATAGCTTCCTCGGACTTTAAAGGTTATATTTCACCAAGTACCAAAATTGGATTGCGAAGAATTTGAAAGCCTGCCGCTCCAAAACCTTAGGCTTTTGGAAGAATTTAAGGTCGCGAGCGAGAAACCGGTAAAACTTCCTCAAGGATTGAAGCTTCCGCCATCCCTCAAAGTTTTGCAGTTAAATTACTGCAAACAGCTACCGGAAAGTTTCAGCCACCTCACTGCTCTTGAGTCTCTAGACTTGGATGATTGTGACATGGAATCTTTGCCTCAAGGATTTGCACACCTCGCGAAATTGAAGCAGCTAAGCATGAAGAACTGCGAGTGGTTGACTTCCTTATCGGAAGGATTTGGGTCGTTACGCTCATTGACTTGTTTGAATTTAGATGGATGCACAAGGCTGGAAAGGTTAGCTGCAGACTTTGGAATGTTGAGCTCGTTGGAAGAGCTTAGCATGCGATTTTGTGAGAATTTGAAGGAGCTGCCTGAAGACATGAGCGGATTGACTTCTCTGCAACAGTTGGATTTAGAGTGGTGCACACGGCTGGAAAGGTTAGCTGCAGACTTTGGAATGTTGAGCTCGTTGGAAGAGCTTAGCATGCGATTTTGTGAGAATTTGAAGGAGCTGCCTGAAGACATGAGTGGATTGACTTCTCTGCAACAGTTGGATTTATATAGATGCAAGAAGTTGGAGCGATTGCCAGAAAGTTTTGGGACGCTTTCCATGCAGACGCTCACTCTAGATTGTCTCGAGAGTTTAAATGAGCTTCCACAAAGCTTTGGAAAGTTGCGGTGTTTGACTGTGCTCGAGTTACAATACTGCAAGTCATTAGTGTGCCTCCCGGATAGCTTTGTGGAGTTGGCAATGTTGAAGACTTTAACCATAGAAGATTGCATTAGACTTTGTGGTCTTCCCAAAGACTTTGGGAGATTATCTTCTTTAGAGGAGATGTCAGTTGTAGATTGCCCAAGTATCGAGGAGTTGCCTCAGGGATTTGGGGCACTGCCAGCCTTGAAAAGATTGACATTGGAAAGGTGCAGCGCTTTAGTGAAACTTGTGGCGGGGTTTGGTCAGCTCGCATGTTTGGAAGAGCTAAAATTGTTGAACTGCAAGTCATTGTCCTGTTTTCCGGATGATTTGGGAAACCTCAAAAGGTTAAATGATTTCCGTGTTTCATGGTGTACTCGTTTGGAAACGTTGCCCCATGATTTTGAAAATTTGGTGTCTTTGAGGGCAGTGGAATTTGTCAGGTGTCCCATGTTGGAAGCGCGGGCGTTGGACACAATACTAAAATTGAAGAGATGTTACAGTGTAAATATTGTAGACAGTGGAAAGTTGCAGAAGCGGTGGTATGAAATACAGCACGAAGAAGAACAGTATCCTATACTGATGTACTTTCCTTATCCGGTAAATTTAAACACTATAATATTCTCATTGTATTCTTTCTTGCATTGTGATGGCGTAGTTAGTAATGAGTGTTCATTCCACTGTTTTCATGCAGTTTTCTCCAACTAGGGATCTGCAGCGCGCAGAGAGAGTGGCTTTGTTCCATGGGCAGCGGATAGAGCTGAACACAAGTAGGGATGAATTAATTGAGCACAAGTCTATACATGAACTCGACAAGGAAATTACCACTGTGGCAGTGATCCATTGCGCTGTGGATTTCAATAAGCAGGACCTTTTGCAACGAGTTGTGGAAAGAGCAATTAAGGCAGCTTCCCCCGGGCAGTTGCGGATTCTTTATGTCAGAAAAATTAAATTGGATGGTGAAAGAGAAGAAAGGGAGAGCATGACACAGATTCTGAACTGGTTGCCACCTGGATCGCTCGCCATTCCCTCCACCGACACCAAGCGTCTTCTACTTATTCAACACCTTTTCTTTGTTTCTTCAGCTAATGAGGAACTCGCGTGTTTCATGGCAGATGTTTCGCGCCTTCCAACATTGAAGCACAGTGAAGTTTCCTCAGAAGAAGTTTCCTCCGAAGGTTCAGTTTCAAAGTCGTTGGTTGAAACACATGCCGAGTCTCCTCCACGCCATGAAAAAAGCATGTGGAGAATGTTCGCACAAGCATTGAAGAAAAATAACATACATTATTTCCTTCACCCCAACCAGTTTGAAGGGGTATGGATCCCGATTCAGCATTCTTATTTTTATCCTTATTCTGATTTTGGATTCGGCACTTATAAAAGACGTGTTCAAAAAATACCTTGGGCATCTCTTCCTAATCCTAAAATAGTCAATGCATATGTCGGAGAACGTCTCATTTTATTTGATACGGGAGGAAACATTATCAATAACGTCTTTGACCTAGCAGTAATAATGGGATGGGGTTCAAAGGCTTACCCATTTACCCAATTGAAAATGGAGGAAGTTTTATTCAACATGCAGAACAAATCAAGTTTGGAAGTTCTATTAGAAGACATGACCATTATAGGAGTAAGTTTTCTTCTTTTATCATATTATAATTTAGCTTTTCATTTCTTTTAGAATTTAGAATTTTATTCATTTTGTTATTACTCAAGTATTCCTTTGTTTATTTTTGCAGGGAAGGAAAGAGTCAATAAATTGTAAATTGACTTTTGTGTATGCTGAACCTCTAAGTCAAAAGTTCAAATTGAAATCTAAGCTTGAAAAATTGGTACAACTTGGTGGAAAATTTGAAATTTTGTATGTGGGAAGTTCTTCTCTTATAGATGAAGAAAATTACACAGAAGCACACCAACATGATTATGAAGAGGCCATACTTCAAATGCATTGGCCTAAACTTTCATTTTGGGACATGGTAAAGTTTTGGCATCGATGCAAGTATTTTTTGTCGGATAAAATGAGGGAGGAACTAAATCTTTGCTTGACACTCCAAAACCTTGTGAATCATGTATATAATGAAGAGAAATGGTTAACCTTGCTTGATAATAATGGTATGGTGATAGCTACCGGGAAAGAAGTGGTGGAAATGACATACGAGTCAAATGAAACAAATGTAGATTTGATTGATATCATGATGGAAGTGGGCTTGATAGATCCTAAAGTTTAAAATTATGATCAAAATGTTAAGAAAAAACATTCCAAAATAATTTGTTATCAAGGAATATTGTATTAAGTGTTACTTGTTAAGCTTCAGCAAATGATCAAAAGTAATCTAGTAAGGTCATCAATGCTTGGAAGCTCCAACTTTTGTGATTTTTTTTTCATAAATCATGGCGTACTACTTGGATTGGATAGAAACTTGTATTGCACATATTTTAATGATGGTTTTTTAATTATAATTTGAACAATTATAAAATTTCAACATGTTTTGCACATATTCTTTAACTTATATTTCAAAGACTTTATTTTTAGTTATTATGATGATTCAACGTATTTTCATATCTATGCTTTCAATTTAAATGGGCATCCTTCACTTGTGCTAATTAGTTTTGTGCACCATTGGAATGTTTTAGAATTGGAATGACATTGCCATATATATTAGTCAAATGTACGATTGAATTGATAATTTATAAAAACAAGGAGGTTGGAAGGTATGCATGATATGAAAATGTTAAAAAATATAGTACACTATTGAAATGTATTGAGGTATCTAGAAAATAAAAATATAAACTTCCATTTGATATAAGAAGGAACATCATATAATAGCTCAAGGAAGGAGATTGGATGAAGTGGATGGAACTCCAAGAGGGGGATCAAGTGGGTTGTTTATATCTATTATAATGTTTATAGACAAAGGAAAAATCATCTCCTTCTAGACCACAGAGAAACAATCAAATATATGTCCAAACCCCACTTGAATCCATTCCCATGACAACACATGATCCATTCCCTTTGATGTAGAAGAGGGTTAGAGAAGATGATGTCAAAGTGGCTCTATTGCCACCATGTTACTATTAGAGCATATCCATGAGGTGGAATTTAATTGAAATTATTCTCTTGATGGTACAATGAGCACTACCTCAAGGATAGAGTAAACTTCTTGGGAGAAATTGACATTCCAAAACCACCTAATGAGGCTACACCTATTCTCAAAGAAGACCAAGGATATAACATAAATATCCTTATCTCTCTATAAAATAAAATAGAAATATTATATTTATTAAAAATAAGAATCCATTTGGACAATCATAATAAAGAAGCTATTTATAGAATAGTAAAATTAGGGTCTAGACATCCCATTATAGAGAAAGAATACTAATTCTGAAGAAAAATAAAGTTAGAGTGTAATTAAATTTTATAATCAAAATTTTGTATATATCAAGAGGAGTGTAATTTTGGAGTAGGGAGATGAAATACAACAACATAAGAAGAAGAGTGCTATGCACATATATGTATACATCAATTGCACATGTACTTTTAATATGAATTTTTTCATGCACATGTAATTACCTTGTATTGTGATATCATACTTCCAAGAAGAGTCTATCCGTCACATGTATTTGAAAAAGCTAACTGGTTAGCCAACCAATAGTCTACTTAGCACTTTTTTGGTTGATCTTTGTTAGTTATTTGACAAGTCATCCTTGTAAACAATTTTGATTGTAAAACTAGAGTGGTGTATACTATTACATGGTTCTTTGACTATTTTCATGCCGTTAAAGAGTGACAATGTGCTTTGTTAGAGTTGAATAAAAACACAAGAATTAATTGAGAGAATTTATATATTTCTTCAAAATGACACCACTATGGAAGTGATGCACCTCCCAATCCATTCCACAATTAACAAGCTTTTAAAATGAGTTTTAGGGATGGTGAGTGAAATAAAAAGAGGAAATTTCTCAAGGTGGTTGGGGATTATTTATGTTGGAAAATCAGATTGGATTGTGAAAGGACAAAACAAAGAAGAAGAAAAGGAAAAGTAAAACTGACACATGCTAAATTGGGAATTACAAGGATCACCATTGATTCCGTCCATTGAAACTAGGTGTTTATAGCTTTAAAACACATTTTAAATCCTTCACCTAATAATGAAGTTTCTGTTTCATGGTAGATGATAAAGGTAATCCAAACTTGGTTAGATTGAAACTATAGTCGAAGATAACACTTGAGAAAACACTTATGGGTATTAAACAAAAGGGCTTCCTAGATTGGTTTGAGAAATGTGACATTTGACGAAAAATCCTAAAAAAAAGAAAATGCCTTGAAGGGATGAGAGGAGGAGGAGGATTATAGTCGTAGAAACATTTCCAAGATCCCAAGAAGTAGGCATAACTGAATTATTTGGGGTAAACATGCGAAGGAGACTTTATTTTATTTAACTAAACCGCCACATAGGAGGTGAGGTGAGGACGAGAAGTATTATATTCAATCATCCCGCAACCACTCAACCATTATGTTATACGAGACTACTTCCATGGTTTTCAAAACCCTATTGGCATAAGATCATGTTGTGTTGGGACTTATAAGTTATAACAATCCCAAGAAACAAATTCTCTCATCGTTCTTAGGTAGCGAATTGATGGAAGAAAGAGAGAAGAGGGGGAATTGTTTAGTTAAGGACATCTCGAAACACTACATGTGAGCATATATAGGATACGAAGAGACGGAAGCAGGAAAAAAGGAAGGACCTTACCGGGGTTACACGGGACCGGCTACAAAATAGTTACACGGACAGTTCTCGGCGTGTGGCATATTTGTGTTAGTAAGGGGGACTACTTCCATGGTAGTTCAACCCCTATTGGCATAAGGATCATGGTGTGTTGGGACTTATATGCTACCGGGACAAGCCAATCAACCAATGTGGGATATTACTAAGGAGAGAGGAGTATTATAGTCGTAGAAAACATTTCCAAGATGCCACAAGAGTAGGCATAACCGACTTTATTTGGGGTAAGCATGCGAAGGATACTTGCATTTTTATTTATCTAAACCCCACAGAGGAGGAGAGGGGAAGGCCTGAGCAAGCAACATATTCATCCCGCAAACCAATCAACCATTATGTTAGTAAGGGGGACTACTTCCATGGTAGTTCAACCCCTATTGGCATAAGGATCATGGTGTGTTTGGGACTTATATGCTACTACCGGACCAAGCCAATCAACCAATGTGGGATATTACTAAGGAGAGGAGGAGTATTATAGTCGAAACATTTCCAAGATGCCACAAGAGTAGGCATAACCAACTTTATTTGGGGTAAGCATGCAAAGGAGACTTTCATTTTTATTTATCTAAACCACCACAAAGGAGGAGAGGGGAAGGCCAAGCAAGCAACATATTCATCCCGTAACCAATCAACCATTATGTTAGTAGGGGGGACTACTTCCATGGTAGTTCAACCCCTATTGGCATAAGGATCATGGTGTGTTGGGACTTATATGCTACCGCGGACCAAGCCAATCAACCAATGTGGGATATTATTTTATTTTGGGCTTAGTACATACCTTATTGCTAGAAGTGACCAATTCTAGAACGACGCCAAACACCAATTGATGTAACTTCCGTCCGTTCAAAGAAAAAAGGTATAATTTGGTGATCCATATTCAAGCCCTCTCCGTTTCTTGCTAAATTGAATAAATTTGGTCCCTATAAACTGCTTCATTTAATTTTTTGGTATTGTTATTTTAAAAACTTTTTATATGTAATTGTTTTGGACTTTGACTGATAACTAATTCAAGTTTATATAGAATTAAAGTGGATGATAGAAAATTGGTTATTTATTGGGTTGTGTGTAAGATATTGGTCCGCCCGACTATGGAGAAGCAATTGAAAACAAGCAGAGCCTCGAGACATTAGCTTTCTTTCACTCTCCGGCTGCCACCAAAACATTGTCGTCGGTGTTATTTCCGAAATACAAAGCGCACTTTCCCAAGGCGTCAGAAAACAATCGCCGGTGGAGCGACGTCTTTTCAACCAGGTGCAAAGTAATTTTATTAGGCTTTTCATTTCGTGGCATTATGTGTGGTGAATAACCCTTTTAAATTAAAGTTTTTGAAACAAAAAGCAGTTGGATTGAACGGCCCGTAGGGAGGTGTGAAACACTTGCTTGACTGGAAGGAGTGAAGCCGCCGTCGTAGCAGTGGTATTATGTGGTTTGGGGGTGTGGGAGAAGAGCAAGTTAGAAGATTCGTTATTCAGAAGCTTCATTGGACTTCCCCCATCCTTCAAATTTTGTAGGTGATGATGACGAGAAAACTGCAGGATCCAAATATTCTCAATCATCAAAATCAAAAAGACATTAATTTCTGACTTGGAGGAGGTAAAAGTAGATTTGAGAGATCCAGCTGCTGGCCCAACACACAAATAAGATGTATAGTGAGCCCCAATGTTTGTCTTGTTTTTCATTGAACAATGTGGTGATAGTGAGGTATATTACGAGCTCTTACCGACGAGAACTATTAGCACAAGGTAGAAGGATTCGCATGCAGGAGTGCAGAAGAACTAAGGAATGCTACCACGTCTCGATCCGCCATCTGACACCGCTACTCAATCTGAAAAAGTGTCTGCATACCATGTTAATACTATGTCTGGAGAGGCACAAACAGTTCCTCCTCCGCACCACAATTCTACTCTTACAAGGAAACTGAATTTTATCATCACTTTGATGAAGGAAGGTTTTGTGAATGAGGTGCCGCGAAAGCAGAGGTGTCCCGCTTCTTCTGTCTGTTTGGTTAATCCTTGAGAGTTGAGAGGGAGGAGCGCACTTATCGGGAGCTAGTGAAGCTCTTCGCCAGGGAGCCCGCCTCTTTTGCAGACTGCAGGGCGCCATTGGTGAACATCTTTGGTACGTGTCACAATCTCAGGGATTGAAGCGACTCGAGAGGGCCTGATCGACAGTTGCACATAATGTTTCATGGTGCGGACTGGGATTATGTGGTTCATATTGTTGGCTTGACCCCCCACTGCACATCTCCGGATGAAGAATGCTAGTGAAGTAGCCGTGCATCCGCTACCGCAGTGATTGTTCATGACTCCTTCGTTTGAAGGGACGGAAAGAAGGGAAGGTACGAGATTAAAAAATCTAAGCATTCTTGCGTTGGTCTTGGAAGCGCGTCACCAGTGGCAAACGTGAAAGGACTTCACTTACGCGTGACGATCTTTGACCACTCTTGAATCAAGACATTAAATGCCATGCAACAAGTTCCGTGAGATTTTGGATCTTGGGAATTGGGTGGTAAACTTGATGGAGATGCATTGCTGGCCAGATCATTCAAGAATCTCAGATTTCTCTTGTTGGGGCTTTGGCATGTTTTTCCCATTTGCAGATGCTTTCCCCACCTGGAAGAAGCTCCGGTGTCCTTCAACAGCTCCAAAGCCAGGCCTGTGGTTTGCCCTCAGTGTGCCGGAATAAAAAAAATTGTCACATCTGCGCTTTTTTTATTTTTTATCTACATTTCGTATTTCAATACCGACTCATAATTTTTAACTCTGGTTTACTATCTAGCTCCTCGGCCTTTAAAGGTTATATTTCACCACGTACAAAATTGGATTGCACGAATTGAAGCCGGCGCCCAAAAACCTTGGCTTTTGGAAGAAGGTAAGGTTCGCGCGCGAGCACCGGTTTTTAAGTTTTTTAAAACTTCCTCAAGGATTGCAGTTCCGACATTCCCTCAAAGTTTTGCAGGTTGATCATTACTGCAACAGCTCCCGGAAAGTTTCGCCACCTCACTGCCTCTTGAGTCTCGAGACTGGGATGATTGTGTGACATGGAATATTTGCACTCAAGGATTGAACACCTCAGCGAAATTGAACAGCTAAGTGAAGAACTGCGAGTGGTTGAATGCCTGTTATCGGAAGGATTGGGTCAGTTACGCTCATTGCCTTGTTGAAGTTAGATGGATGACAAGGCTGGAAGGGTTCCTGCAGACTTTGGCATGTTGAGCTCGTTGGAGAGCTTCGCATGCGATTTTGTGAGAATTTGACGGAGCTGCCTGAAACATGAGCGGATTGGACTTCTCTGCACCAGTTGGATTTAGAGTGGTGCACACGCTGGACGGTTTAGCTGCAGGGACTTTGGAATTTGAGTCGTTGGAAGCGCTCGCATGCGAGTTTTGTGAGAATTGAAGGAGGAGCTGCCTGACGACCATGAGTGGCTGGACTTCTCTCAAACAGTTTGGATTTATTAGAGATGCAAATGACGGTTGAGCGATTGCCAGACAGTTTTGGGACGCTTTCATGCAGACCGCTCACTCTAGATTGTCTCGAGAGTTTAAATGAGCTTTCCACCAAAGCTTTGGACAGTTGCGGTTGTTTGCTTGACTCGGTGTACAATACTGCAGTAATTAGTGTGCCTCCGGCTAGTTTGGGAGTTGGCATGTTGAAAGACTTTAACCATTAGAAGATTGCATTCGACTTTTGTGGTCTTCCCAAAGACTTGGGAATATCTTCTTTAGGGGATTGTAAGTTGTAGATTGCCCCAAGTATCGAGGGGTGAAAAAGTTTCCTCCGGGATTTGGGGGCATGCCTGCCTTTTGAAAAATTGACATTGGAAGGTGCCAGCGTTTCGTGAAAACTTTGCGGGGTTTGGTTCAGCTAGCAGTGTGGGAAGAGCTAAAATTGTTGGAAACTGCAACGTCTTGTCCTGTTTCCGGATGATTGGGACAACCTCAAAAGTAAATGATTTCCGTTGTTCCTGGTGTCCTTTTGGAACGTTTTGCCCCCTGATTTTGAAAATTTGGGGTGTCTTGAGGGCAGGGGAATTTGTCAGGTGTTCCCATGTTGGACGCGCGGGCGTGGACCAAATGAATAAAATTGAAGAGATGTTACAGTTGTAACTCTTGTGACCGTGGAAAGTTGCAGAAGCGGTGGTATATGGAACATACAGCACGAAGAAGAACCCGGGTTTTTTAAATCCTATGACTGATGTACTTGCCTGATCGGTAAAAGTTAAACACTATAATATTCTCATTGTATTCTTTCTTGGCCCTTGTGATGGCGGAGTTGTAATGAGCGGTTAATTCCAATGTTTTCAGGCAGTTTTTCTCACTAGGGATCTGCAGCGCGCAGAGAGAGGGCTTTGTTCCATGGGCAGCGGGATAGAGCTGAACACCAGTGGGGAATTAATTGAGCACAAGGGATACATGAACTCGACAAGAAATGACAATGTGGCAGTGATCATTGCGCTGTGGCTTCAATACAGCATGACCTTTTGCAACGAGTTGGGAAGAGCAATTCAGGCAGCTTCCCCGGCAGTTGCGGCTTCTTTCTTCATAACAAATTACATTGGATGGTGATGAATGATGAAAGGAGAAGAAAGGGCGAGATATGACCCAGCTCGAACTTGGTTGCCCCCTGATCGTCCGCCCTTCCCTCCACCGACACAAAGCGTCTTCTACTTCTTCAAACACCTTTTCTTTGTTTCTTCAGCTAATGAGGAACTCGCGGGTTGTAATGGAGATGTTTCCGCCTCCACACATTGAAGCACAGTGACTTTCCTCAGAAGCGTTTCCCCTTTCCGAAGGTTAAGTTCAAAAGTCGTTGGTTGAAAACCCCTGCGAGTCTCCTCCCCGCATGAAAAAAGCATGTGGAGAATGTTCGCACAAGATGAAGAAAAATAAAACATTATTTCCTTCACCCCCAACCAGTTTGACGGGGTATGGTATCCCGATTCAGCCTTCTTCTTTTATCCTTATTGCTGATTTTGGATTCGGCACTTATAAAACGAGTGTTCAAAAATACTGGGGCATTCTTCCTAACTTAAATAAAGTTCAATGATAGTCGGAGAACGTCTATTTTAGTTGATACGGGAGGAGGAAAACCCTTACATAAGTCTTCTCCCTAGCCCAGTAATAATGGGATGGGGGTTTCAAAGGCTTAACCATTACCCAATTGAAAGGAGACTTTTTATTCCACAGCCGAACAATCAAAGTTGGAAGTCTATTAGAAGACATGACCTATCGGCTTCCGGTTTTCTTCTTTTCCCCTTCTAAAATTTAGCTTTCATTCTGTTAGATTTCGAATTTTATCACTTTTGTTATTACCAAGATTCCTTTGTTTATTGTTGCAGGGAAGGAAAGAGTAAATAAATTGTAAATTGACTTTTGTGTATGGCGAACCTCTAAGTCAAAAGTTCAACTTGAAATCTCTCTTGCCCAATTGTCCCCCGTGGTGGAAAAATTTGAAATTTTTATGTGGGAAGTTCTTCTCTTATAGATGAAGAAAATTCCACAGAAGCACCCCAACATGATTATGAAGAGGCCATACTTCAATGCATTGGCCTAAACTTCATTTTGGGACCTGGTCCAGTTTTGGCATCGCGGCAAGTATTTGTTGTCGGCTTCAACCTGCGGGAGGAAGGAGGAACTCATCTTTGCTTGACACTACAAAAACTTGTGAATCATGTATATAATGAAGCGACAATGGGTAACCTTCTTGATACTCCTGGTGATGGTGTCGCCTACGGGCCCGCAAAAAGTTTGGGTGGTGAACTGGACATCCGCGTCAATGAACAATGTAGATTGATTGAATCATGATGGATGGGAAGTGGGCTTGATAGATCCCTAAAGTTTCCCTATGATCAAAATGTTAAGAAATAAACATTCCAAAATAATTGGTTCTCAAGGAATCTTGTATTACGTGTTCCGTGTAATCTTCCGCAAAATGATACAAAAGTAATCTAGTAGGTCATCAATGCTTGGAAGCTCCATTTTGTGCTTTTTTTTTCTACATCCTGGCTTACTACTTGGATGGGATTTTAGAAACTTGTATGACCTATTTTTAAATGAGGGTTTTTTACTATAATTTGACCCATTATAAATTTCAACATGTTTGCACCTATTCTTTAACTATATTTCAAAGACTTGATTTTTAGTTATTATGATGTTCAAGTCTTCATATCTCGGTTTCACTTTAACTGGGCATCCTTCACTTGGCATAATAGTTTTGTGCACCATTGGAATGTTTTTTGAGAACTTGGACTGACTTGCCAATCTCTTAGTTCAAATGTACGATGAATGTAATTATAAAAACAAGGCGGTGGACGGTATGCCTTATGAAAATGTTCAAAAATATATACACTATTGAAAGGTATTGAGGTATATAGAAATACAAATTCACTTCCCTTGATATAGAAGGAACAGAATATAATAGCTCAGGAAGGAGATTGGATGACGTGGAGGGAACCCACGAGGGGGATAAGTGGTTGTTGTTCTGTCTATATAAGTGTAAGACAAAGGAAAAATCATCTCCTTCTAGACCACAGAGAAACAATCAATATATGGGACACACACCACTGACATCCATTCCCATGGGACAACCCCTGACCCATTCCCTTTTTGATGTCGAAGAGGGTTAGGAAGATGCTGTCAAAGTGGCTCTATTGCCACAGTCCTCTTAGAGGCATATCCCTGAGGTGGAATTTAAATGAAATTTTCTCCTGATGGTATACAATGAGCACTACCTCAAGATAGAGTAAAACTTCTTGGGAGAAGCCCTTGACATTCCCACCCACCTAATGTGGCTACACTATTCTCAAAGAAAGACCACGGATCGATAAAGTAAAGATCCGTATCGCTCGATAAAAGTAAAAATGAATATTCTATTTATGAAACTTCAGACATCATTTGGACAATCATAAAAAGAAAGCTATTAGAGACTAGTAAAATTAGGGGTCTAGACCATTCCATTATAGAGCCACGCCTCTCTTCTGAAGAAAAATAAAGTTAGAGTGTAATTAAATTTTATAATCAAACTTTGTATATATCAAGCGGAGTGGAATTTTGGAAGTCAGGGAGATGAAATACAAAACATAAGACGAAGAGTGCTATGCACATATATGTTACATACTTGAACATGTAACTTTTATATGAAATTTTTTCATGCACATGTCATACCTGTCGGTGATCTCCTCCTTCCAAAGAAGAGGTATCCGTCACATGTACTTTGAAAAGCTAACTGGTTAGCCAACCCAATCGTCCTACTAGCACTTTGTGGTTGATCTTGTTAGTTATTTGACAAGTCCCCTGGTAAACAAGTTTGATGTAAAACAAGGAGTGGTGTATCTCTTACATGGTTCTTTGACCTATTTCATGCCGTTAAAGCTTGCCCCCAATGTGCTGTGTAGGTGGAAAAAAACACAAGAAGTATTGATGAGAATTTATATCTTCTTAAAATGACCCCAATATGCGGAAAGTGAAGTGATGCACCTCCCAATCCATTTCCCCCCATAACCCAGCTTTTTTAAAATGAGTTTTAGGGCTGGTGCGTGGCAATAAAAACAGAGGCAATTTCTCCAGGTGGTTGGGGACTTATTTATGTTGGAACAAATCAGATTGGATTGTTGAAAGACACACAACAAGAAGCACTCAGAAAGGAACCTTCCAAATGACCAGGCTACATTGGAATTACAAGGATCACCATTGATTCCGTCCATGAAACTAGGTGTTTATAGCTTTAAACACACATTTTTAAAATCCTTCACCTAATAATGAAGTTTCTTGTTTCAATGGTAGATGATAAAGGTAATCCAAAACTTGTTAGATTGAAACTATAGTCGAAGATAACACTGAGACAACACTTATGGGTATTAAACAAAGGGCTTCCTAGATTGGTTTGATGAAATGTGACATTTGACGAAAAATCCTAAAAAAAAGAAAATGCTTTGAAGGGAGTGAGAGGAGGAGGAGGAGTATTATAGTCGTAGAAGAACATTTCCAAGATGCCACAAGAGTAGGCATAACTGAATTTATTTGGGTAAACATGCGAAGGAGACTTTAATTTTTATTTAACCTAAACCGCCACAGAGGAGGTGAGGGGAAGGACGAGAAAGTATTATATTCATCCCGCAACAATCAACCATTTATGTTAGTAAAGAAGACTACTTCCATGGTAGTTCAAACCCTATTGGCATAAGGATCATGGTGTGTTGGGACTTATATGCTACCGTGGACCAAGCCAATTCAACCAATGTGGGGTATTACTAAGGAGAGGAGGAGTATAATAGTCATAGAAACATTTCCAAGATGCCACAAGAGTAGGCATAACCGACTTTATTTGGGGTAAGCATGCGAAAGATACTTACATTTTTATTTATCTAAACCGCCACAGAGGAGGAGAGGGGAAGGCCGAGCAAGCAACATATTCATCCCGCAACCAATCAACCATTATGTTAGTAAGGGGGACTACTTCCATGGTAGTTCAACCCCTATTAACATAAGGATCACGGTGTGTTGGGACTTATATGCTACTGCGGACAAGGCCAATCAGCCAATGTGGGATATTACTAACGAGAGGAGGAGTATTATAGTTGTAGAAACATTTCCAAGATGCCACAAGAGTAGGCATAGCCGACTTTATTTGGGGTAAGCATGCGAAGGAGACTTGCATTTTTATTTATCTAAACTACTACCGAGGAGGAGAGGGGAAGGCCGAGCAAGCAACATATTCATCACGCAACCAATAAACCATTATGTTAGTAAGGGTGACTACTTCCATGGTAATTCAACCCCTATTAGCATAAGGATCATGGTGTGTTGGGACTTATATTCTACTGTAGACCAAGCCAATCAACCAATGTGGGATATTACTAAGGAGAGGAGAAGGAGCATTCTAGTCATAGAAACATTTCCAAGATGCCACAAGAGTAGGCATAACCAACTTTATTTGGGGTAAGCATGCATAGGAGACTTGCATTTTTATTTATCTAAACCGCCACAGAGTAGGAGAGGGGAAGGCCGAGCAAGCAACATATTCATCCCACAACCAATTAACCATTATGATAGTAAGAAGGACTACTTCCATGGTAGTTCAACCCCTATTTGCATAAGGATCATGGTGTGTTGGGACTTATATGCTACCGCAGAGCAAGCCAATAAACCAACGTGGGATATTAGTAAGGAGTGGAGGAGTATTATCGTAATAGAAACATTTCCAAGGTGCCACAAGAGTAGGCATAACTGACTTTATTTGGAGTAAGCATGTGAAGGAGACTTGCATGTTTATTTATCTAAACCGCCACAGAGGAGGAGAGGGGAAGGCTGAGCAAGCAACATATTCATCCCGCAACCAATCAACCATTATGTTAGTAAGGAAGACTACCTCCATGGTAGTTCAAACCCTATTGGCATAAGCATCATGGTGTTTTGGGACTTATATGCTACCACGGACAAGGCCAATCAACCAATGTGGAATATTACTAAGGAGAGGAGGAGTATTATAGTCGTAGAAACATTTCCAAGATGCCACAAGAGTAGGCATAACCGACTTTAATTGTGGTAAGCATGCGAAGGAGAATTACATTTTTATTTATCTAAACAACCATAGAGGAGGAGAGGGGAGCGCCAAGCAAACAACATATTCATCCCGCAACCAATCAACCATTATGTTAGTAAGGGGGACTAATTCCAGGTAGTTCAACCCCTATTGGCATAAGCATCATGGTTCTTTGGGACTTATATGTTACCACGGACCAAGCCAATCAACCAATGTGGGATATTACTAAGGAAAGGAGGAGTATTATAGTCGTAGAAAAATTTCCAAGTTGCCACTAGAGTAGGCATAACCGACTTTATTTGGTGTAAGCATGCGAAAAATACTTGCATATTTATTTATCTAAACTGCCACAGAGGAGGAGAGGGGAAGGCCAAGCAAGCAACATATTCGTAACGTAACCAATCAACCATTATGTTAGTAAGGGGGAATACTTCCATGGTAGTTCAACCCCTATTGGAATAACGATCATGGTGTGTTGGGACTTATATGCTACCGTGGACCAAGCCAATCAACTAATGTGGGATATTACCAAGGAGAGGAAGAGTATTATAGTCGTATGAACATTTCCTAGATGCCACAAGAGTAGGCATAACCAAATTTATTTGGGGTAAGCATGCGAAGGAGACTTACATTTTTTATTTATCCAAACCGCCACAGATGAGGAGAGGGGAAGAACGAGCAAGCAACATATTCATCCTGCAACCAATCAACCATTATGTTAGTAAGGGGGACTACTTCCATGATAGTTCAACCCCTATTAGCATAAGGTTCATGGTGTGTTGGGACTTATATGCTACCGCGGACCAAGCCAATCAACCAATGTGGGATATTACTAAGGAGAGGAGTATTATAGTCGTAGAAACATTTCTAAGATGCCACAAGAGTAGGCCTAACCAAATTTATTTCGGGTAAGCATGTGAAGGAGACTTGCATTTTTATCACAAAGGAGGAGAGGGGAATGTTGGTTAAGCAAACATGCTCATTCTATAACCAACCAACCATTATTTTAGTAAGAGAGTCCCTTCCATTTTAGAATCACCCCCCATTAGTATAAGGATCGTGGTAAAATTTCTTACTATAACTATCTAGGTTAAAGGTACATTACTTCCACCTTAACACTCACACGAACCATCCATAAATAACCAATGGAAAAGAAAAACTCATCGATAAGTATTCTTTTGTTCGGTTTAAACGATTACATGTCACCACTCTTAAGGCGTCAGATCTAAAAATAGAATCGAACTTGTGACCTAGCATATGGCATGCCCTCAGGATACCAACGAGCTATAATCCTTAAGAAACTCAGTGACAAGTCTTACACGTGGGCATTTTTTATCAATGATAATTTGAATATCTATTCAACTTCACAAGTTTTTTTAATAATACACTGAATGAAAACTATAAGCTTTGGCTCGACACAAACATAGAAACTCTAACTGTTCAAATTTAAAAATATCATGCTAGATTAATGCATCACAATTCATAAACTATTAACACATTTTTATTGTTATTGTCCCTTTGTCAATTGAAATTCAAATTTATTTTTAATTTTAAGAAAATTCTAGGAAATAATGGTGTGTATATATATATATATATATATATATATTTGATGATTAAAAATATGTAATACCTATCTTATAGAATTTCTAGACAAATAAGACCCAAATACATAATAACTATGTCCGGAATAAGCTATAATATATGTTATATGACAATTACAAGCAAAAATATAAGAAATTCTATAAATTTTGCTAAATGACGAATATTCACATTAAAAACTACCCTTATAAATCCAAATGAAATGAAAAACCACCACTTCTATGACATACAATGCATATTTAAAAGTATATGCAATGTATGTATTATTTTACTTTCCTTTTGTTGTCGATGCGGAAGATTTACAATGGCAATATCTAGAGATTTATAGTGGTATATAAATCACTTGAGAGACCGTTTCACAATGCATGTGGGATATATGTCAATGCCTTTTTAAAGGCTAGCACCAAAGGCCATGTGATGGAACCCAAGCCACCACATGGCATCTCCACCAAAGCTCATGCATATGCCTCATGGTTGAGTTCAATGCATGGACCAATTCACAACTCATGACCGAGTTCAACGCATGGACCAAAAACTTGCATGTAAAACCTGGCTCATACCACACATTAACTTCTAGCCACAAGTATATTAAAAATATTATGCCCAATGGTTTGAATGAATCAATGAATGAAATATTTTAATAACATCCATGAGACCAAACAGTCTATGGGACCAAGAGCCGCAATTTTTTTTTGTCTAGATAAAAACACAACATCAGGTCACAAAGGTTGTTGCTGATATTGCAAAAATTTAACTCCTTTCTTGATGTCACCTCTTCTACTATTTATCTTGATTAAAAAACTTGATATTTTGATTAGCCTTTCCTCTTGAGACATGCCCGTTAACTTGTCGATGCTTAAAATTTCCCTGTAGCTGCTCCAAATGTCATTATAAGTTGCACACTCCATAATGAAGTGTCATTCTGTCTCCATTACCTCCTTGACACAGGATAAACAAGTTCTCTTTTCCCTCTCTTTTTTGGGTATTTTCCACCTACCAGTTTCACATCTAAGATGATGCAAGTTGGTTCTCAGTTGGGCAATTAACATCTTTGCTTTCCATTTTATTTCCACTTCTATGTATGCCTTTTCTTCGTGCTCCCAAGTGGGGTTAAAATGATTGATGTAATGTGCTTTCTTCCGTCCTTTCTGCCTTGTCCACATGGTTGTCCTGAATTTCTCCTTCACATACTTTTTTATTTCCTCATTGGTATTGACATTCTTGCATGTTGATGTCCCATTTACTCATCTACTTGTTGCTTTGCTTCATCCATGTGTTTTTCCTTTTGATTAGTTATGCTTTAGCTATTGTTTTGGGCCATCGATGATTCTCTATTCCATGCGCCTTTTTAAAATAGCTTAGAGTTCGGATCATTGTCGATGATTCCAGTGGAAAGGTACCAAATTCAACCAAAAGAATCTCATATGGAACCGAGGCTTTAACTTTGAGGCTACTAGTTATTAAGGGCTTTTGGACCCTCTTTATCTGTCTCCAATTTAAGTCCGAAAGATTATTGCGCTAAACTTCACACCCATAAAGAATCACTGGGTGTGACTAGTAGGCCAAACAAGGTATTTTTGGTTTTCTAATCCAACAATTATGCATTCCTGTAGCTTTTTTGGGCCGCCTAAAAATTCCGGATGCTTGGCCCCTTTTTGCCTTACAGATCCCAAACCAGAGCTTGGTGAAAGTCAAGCCCAATTTCATCTATGTATGCCGCATTCCAAACTATTTCTAAAGCATTTCCTTCCAAATTTGAAACTCATTGTTTCAAATCTAGTTCAAATCTATAGAGCAAAAGATCATGATCGTTGTCTTATTCGCCAATACATTCGTCACACTTGCAAATAGCAACTTTAAAACCTGTACAGAAATCAGCGTATACTTTCAAATGTTCACTCGTTTAAAATCTATTGCAAAGAACCTGTGGGAATCCCATCACAAAGAGTGTGAGAGTGGGGATTGAACCCATGACTGCAGCAATTTTGAAGTTCATAGTGGTTATATAACCTAATTTCACTTTCAATTTGCTTGCTCTCGTTGGATTTAGTATTCAGCTCTTCAAAATTGGGAGCTTGTTGCGTCGGATTTGGTCGCAGACATGAACCCCATGGACAGTTTGGCAAAAGGATAAGGTCTAAGCCAACAAACCATGCATGTAATTTTGTGTATAGGTGGTAAGCCACTTTTTGGGAGAATATAACAATATTATAGTCTTTTAGGTGCAGGACTTCTGCAACTTTAAGGTTTAGATTTTTAACTTGAGGATTCCTAGAGAACATTAAGAAATTATTAGCATTTGGGGGTAAGACCTTAAATGATGAATATAAACAATTATGTATTTTGTATTCATTAATTAGTCAGATTGTTTAAATGTTTTTAATTTTACCCGAAGTTTATATTTGACCCACTGTATAAAAAAGATTCTGTTATCAACCCGTATGTATATTGTCTCTGACAGTAACCTATTTTTAACCTATATGCTTTTAATCATATAGGTTTAACACTATTATTAATTACTAAAAGTATATTTATGGAAACATTGAGAAATTTTATTATATTTAATTTAAATAATAATTCCTTCCAGGGAAGAATGTAATACATTTTTTGGATCAAGTAGTAATTCATGTTACCATTTGAACTTTTCACGAATTGTTCATCGGCGAATATGAACACGCTATAAATGCGGCAAGGGGAAGGTTGGGATGAATGAAAACATGCTCATCTTATAACCAACCAACCATGGTAGGATTAGAAGTGGAAGAGAAAGTCATGTTTTGAAAAGATTGGCTGGGCTATGAGAATCTGTTGTGTTGCTTTGTCTCTACCTTCAAAGCAAGTTGTAATGCATGCTCCAAGGAGGCGATGGTAAAGAGCTTGAGCTTGTTCAGAGGTAAGAAAATATCCCTGAAATGAATGGGATGCAAAGGAATTCATTTCTGTCCATGCAACTTCAATTTGACAAAGAGACTTTGAACGCCACGATGTATTGGTGAACTGACTTCCTAGGTGTTTGGTGAATGGAGCCAGTGTTGACAATAGGTCTTCTCTGTAGCTGAGGGGGGTAAAATCACTCTCGGATAGTTGCTTTGACGTCATCCCAAGTTTTTGATCTTGGGTGGTTCAGTGACTTCCCAAAGCACCAATCGAGGGCCTGGTCATCCATACAAGTCTCCACTATAGAATTTTTTGTGGCTTTGTGAGATTGGGTTGTGTCTTGAAGCACGCCTCTGAGCAATGAAACCATGCATCCACTTTATCCTGATTGATGGTGTCAGCAAAATGGGGACTGGATATCTTGTGTTGCCCAACTTGTAAGAAGGTTGGGCAGTTGGGATGGGAGAAGTGGTCATGTTGGTAGATTGCTGTCCCATTAGTTGTTGGAAAATGCTTGTCATCCGCTGCATGAGTTGAAGTTGTTTTTGTGAAGCTCTTGGGTGAGCAACTTGACCAAGTTGGGGCTTTGGGCGGCGCTGAAACTTGAAAGGACTTCCCGCAATATCCATGCTCCAGCTTTTTATTTTCTCACCTGGATTGGTATTTTTGTTTTCCAAGTCCTCAAGGTTATTTCAAATAGCCCAGATCTCCAGAAAAAGGAGCCAGTCTAGAGCATAAACTCGGAAGAAGCTTGAGACTCATTTTTATTTCATCTATCTATTTTTATTCAGGAAATTGAATGCAGATTTTGTCAGCAGAGAATGAATCAACAATTTGACAGCAGAGAATGAATTGATAATCTGTTAGCAGAAATTTGTCGTCAAGGATTTGGATAGCAAAAAGGTTGGATGGCGGGGTGCTAGTTATACACACAGTATATCATAGGTTGGGGAATCAAACTTTGGGGGCGAACAGCAGAATGGACTGGATGCAGCGTGGCTGCTGCAAAACTAGAAGTAAACCAGAGATGAAACCCTTGATATGTGCTGGATACACTTAAGTATATCAAAGGGCTGGGGAATTAAACTTTGGGGTCGAATAGCAGAGTGGACTGGATGGAGTGTGGCTGCTGCAAAGCTAGAAGTACACCAGAGATGAAACCCTTGATATGTGCCAGATACACTAAGTATATCAGAGGCTGAAGAGAGTAGATGCCTGATCTAGGATCTGACACCGATTGACATGCTAACTGGTACTTCTATACTGAATATATTTCTGAGTGTCTTCTTACATAGGAGGACCCTCTATATATAGGATTACAATCTTACAATGACATTTGATGTTTCTACCTCTAATCTATCCAGCTGTTCCAGATGTCTACCAAACTTTTTGCTTAATTTCTATCTCCTTGATTGATTTATTTCTGTCTACCCTTGTTTCACTTTCTTGGTGCTAATCAACTCCAAACTTTCATTAGCATGGGGTGCATTTAACACATGGGAGCACATCGCCAGTGACTTTTGCAAGCATTGGGACTATAAACAGTTGGCCCACCTATCTGCCAGCTTCTTGTGTTTTACTTTCCCCCGTCAAATTCTTTGCACAATGATCTTTCTCTTTCTCTATATAACAATCTTAGTTTTAAGGCACTTACGAATTCTATGGTTGAAAAAACACCCTAAAAAGTGCAATATAAGTCTGTGGTTTTTGCGAATTTGTATTTAAATTGTTCAATGGTTGAATCCCCAATTCAAGGTGCTCATTATAAATTGTTGCTGCCCAGTTGATTTCCAGGTCAGAAGTATTGCTGCCCTATGTTGTTGCCTTCCAAAAACACAGTCATAAATTGTCTAAATTGCCTTGGAATTTGTCCAATCCTTACCTGTAGAAAATGACTTATCTTAGAATAGATAAACAAAAAGAAGAATGATGGTTATTTTTCCGTTCTAGGTTTATATCTATATGCCGAAGAAGTCTTCTCTGCCGGAAGAAGTCTTCTCTGCCAATGCGCCAAGTTTTTCGAAAATCTGAGTGCTCATCAGTGCGTAGATTCTGTCAGGACTCGCCCGATTTTGATTTTGAATGGTGAGACTAACCAAATCTTCATTCTGAGTTGCCCTGCTTGATTAATTCTTTGGGGGATTCCAGTTGACTCGTCGCCACTATGAATGGGCACATACAACAAGAAAGATCTATAGGGCTTAAAGGGATTGAAAATTATTTAAATTAACGTAAAAATTACAAAAGCTTGAGATAATTGCCTGATCATGACAGCTTCACAAAAGCACGTTGCAGCATCTCTTGCCTGATGAACTTCTAAGCTTAAAATTAACGTTATTGACATTGTTGAGCCGTATTAGAGTTTTTAAATTGCGTGGCATATTTAGAATCTCTAATATAATATTCAAATGTGCAAGCTTTACCTAAAAAGTATTAACAATAATATTCTGGAAAAGATCTTACCAACAAGAAACTAAGAAATTAAGAAACTTGATGTTTCAGGTCTAGACAACCGATCCATCATCAGAAGAAAACAGCAAAGTGTGAAAGTAAAGTCCAGCAATATATACCAAAAATAATGCTTACAGGTTTACAAACACATGTTAGAACTATATCAGTTAAAACTTGAAACAATAAATGATCTCTGTCTCCGGTTGTATATATCTCTGATGGTTTATCCCAGCATGAGCTTCAGCACTTCATAGAATTCATATCAGTAAAAGTACAAACACATAGCAGATTGATCTGGTCTTGTTGTTTCTTCCTGATGATGAATCATGGTCAGTGATTCAAAATGTGTCGAGCATAAAAAAATTAGCACACAATTATACCCAGGGAACAGAATACAATTTTTCAAATTTATGGACTGTGAAAATATCAAAACTCTCATTCAGATTGAACAATGCCTCACTCCCAGCAATTTTGTTTTTGGGAATGGTCCCCACAGAAACGTTGCATCATGTGGCAACCTTTTCTTTGCAAGTGAGTTCTAAACTGCCATTTACATTTTCTTTGCGTTTGCTGTTTTATTGAAATGCTTATGTGGGCTTGCTTGCAAAAAGCTCTAATAATTGTTTCTGGCAATGTTTTGAAGTGAATGAGGATTTTAGAGTTGGATAGACAATTCCAAGATGCATTGAAGAGCCATATCCGACTTGGGGTAGTAAGGCATATATTTAGAGGCTACTTAACAGGGTTTCTTTTGTATTATGAAGCCATAAAGGAGGAGAGGGGAAGGCCGAGCAAGCAAATGTGCTAGTCCCACAACCAATGAACTCTTATGTTAGGAGGCCCACTTACATTGTGGCATCGGCCCCATTAGCATAAGGATCATGGTATATTGGGGTTATAATTGCCAGGGACCAAGCGTTCCAACCAATGCAGGATTAATTTTTTGAATAAATGAGGATTTAGAGTCGTCGGAGCAATTCCAAGATGCACTGAAGAGGCATATCTGACTTGGGGAAGTAGGGTATGCATTTAAAAGTAATTGAATGAGATTTTTTTTGGATGTTATGAATCCACAGAGGAGAGGGGAAAGCTGAGCAAACAAACATACTAATCTTGCTTCCAATCAACCATTATGTTAGTTGGAGGGTCACTTCCATTTTGGCATCACCCCCATTGGTTCAAGGATCATGGTATTTTTGGGTTTCAATGTTGCTGCGGACAAATCCTAGCAACTGACGTGGGATTTTTTTTTTCGATGGATGAAAATTTTAGAGTTGTAGAAGCTAATTCTAAGATGCACTGAAGAGGCATATCCGACTTGGGGTAGTAAGACATGTATTTAGAGGCAATTGAATTGCATTTTATTTTTGGTATTATGAAGCACAAGGAGGAGAGGGGAAGGCTGAGTAAACAAACATACTGATTCTGCAACCAATCAACCATTATGTTAGTAAGGGGGACTACTTCCATGGTAGTTCAACCCCTATATACGTAAGGATCATGGTCTATTTGGACTTATATGCTACCACAGACCAAGAAAATCAACCAATGTTGGATATTAATAAGGAGAGGAGGAGTATTATAGTCGTAGAAACATTTCCTAGATGCCACAACAGTAGGCATAACCAATGTTTTTTGGGGTAAGCATGCGAAGGAGACTTGCATTTTTATTTATCCAAACTGCCACAGATGAGGAGAGGGGAAGGCCGAGAAAGAAACATATTCATCCCGCAACCAATCAACCATTATGTTAGTAAGGGGAACTACTTCCATGGTAGTTTAACCCCTATTGGCATTAGGATCATGGTGTGTTGGGACTTCTATGCTACTGTGGACCAAGCCAATCAACCAATGTGGGATATTACTAAGGAGAGGAGGATTATTATAGTCGTTGAAACATTTCCAAGATGCCACAAGAGTAGGCAAAACCGAATTTATTTGGGGTAAGCATGCAAATGATACTTGCATTTTTATTTATCTAAACCACCATAGAGGATGAGAGGGCAAGGCCGAGCTAGCAACATATTCATACCGAAACCATCCTAGCATTATGTTACTAAGGGGGACTACTTCCATGGTAGTTTAACCCCTATTGGCATAAGGATCATGGTGTGTTGGGACTTATATGCTACCACAGACCAAGCCAATCCACCAATGTGGGATATTACTAAGGAGAGGAGGAGTGTTATAGTCATAGAAACATTTCGAACATGCCATAAGAGTAGAAACAACCGAATTTATTTGGAGTTAGCATGCGAAGAAGACTTGCATTTTTCTTTATCTAAACCACCACAGAGGAGGATAGGGGAAGGTCGAGCAAGAAACATATTCATCATGCAAGGAATCAACCATTATGTTAGTAAGGGGGACTATTTCCATGTTAGTTCAACCCCTCTTGGCGTAAGGATCATGGTGTGTTGGGATTTATATGCTACCACGGACCAAACCAATCAACCAATGTAGGATATTACTAAGGAGAGGAGGAATATTATAGTTGTTTAAACATTTCAAAGATGCCAAATGAGTAGGCATAACCAAGTATATTTGGGGTAAGCATGCGAAGGAGACCTGTATTTTTATTTATCTAAACCACCACAGTGGAGGAGAGGGGAAGGTTGAGTAAGCAACATATTCATCCCGCAACCAATTAACCCTTATGTTTGTAAGGGGGACTACTTCCATGGTATTTTAACCCCTTTTGGGATAAGGATCATGGTGTGTTGGGACTTATATGATATCGTGGACCAATCCAATCAACGAATGTGGGATATTACTAAGGAGAGGAGTATTATAGTCATAGAAACATTTCCAAGATGCCAAAAGAGTAAGCATAACCATATTTATAGGGGGTAAGCATGCGAAGGAGACTTGCATTTTTATTTATCTAAACCGCCATAAAGGAGGAGAGGGGAAGGCAGAGCAAGGAACATATTCATCCCGCTACCAATCAACCATTATGTTAGTAAGGGGGACTACTTCCATGGTAATTCAACCTCTATTGGCATAAGGATCATGGTGTGTTAGGACTTATATGCTACCGTGGACCAAGCCAATCAACCAATGTGGGATATTACTAAGGAGAGGAAGAGTATTATAGTCACAGAAACATTTCTAAGATTCCACAAGAGTAGGCATAACTGACTTTATTTGGGGTAAGCATGCGAAGGAGACTTGCTTTCTTAGTTATCTAAACCGACACAAAGGTGGAGAGGGGAAGGCCGAGTAAGCAACATATTCATCTTGAAACCAATCAACCATTATGTTAGTAAGGGGGACTACTTCCATGGTAGTTCAACCCCTATTGGCATAAGTATCATGGTGTTTTGGGACTTATATGCTAGCATGGACTAAGCCAATCAACCAATCTGGATATTACTAAGGAGAGGAAGAGTATTATAGTCGTAGAAACATTTCCTAGATGCCACAAGAGTAAGCATAACCAAATTTTTTTGGGGTAAGCATGCGAAGGAGACTTGCATTTTTATTTATCCAAACCGCCATAGATGAGGAGAGGGGAAGGTCGAGCAAGCAACATATTCATCCCGCAACCAATCAGCCATTATGTTAGTAAGGGGAACGACATCCATGATAGTTCAACCCCTATTGGCATTAGGATCATGGGGTGTTAGGACTTATATGCTACTGCAGACCAAGCCAATCAACCAATGTGGGATATTACTAAGGAGAGGAGGAGTATTATAGTCGTTGAAACATTTCCAAGATGCCACAAGAGTAGGCATAACTGACTTTATTTGGGGTAAGCATGCGAAGGAGACTTGCATTTTTATTTATCTAAATTGCCACAGAGGAGGAGAGGGGAAGTCCGAACAAACAATATATTCATCCCACAACCAATCAACCATTATGTTAGTAAGGGGGACTACCTCCATGGTAGTTCAACCCCTATTGGCATAAGGATCATTGTGTGTTGGGACTTATATGCTACCGCGGACCAAGCTAATCAACGAATGTGGGATATTACTAAGGAGAGGAGGAGTAGTATAGTCGTAGAAACATTTCCAAGATGCCACAAGAGTAGGCATAACTGAATTTATTTGGGGTAAGCATGTGAAGGTTACTTGCATTTTTATTTATCTAAACCACCACAACGGAGGAGAGGGGTAGGCCGAGCATGAATTTATAATATGCAAAAAAATCAATTTTGTAAGTAAGGAGGTGGAAAAGAGGATGTTGTGGAGCACAAAGATCATTATTTGAAACATAGTCTCAATCTCTTCCACAGTATTAAAAAACTATATGGAGAAGGCTCCAAAAATCTTGTAAATAAAACATTAATTATTTCCTCCACCTTAATCAAGGAAATGTATGTTATGTTAATTCCAATATGTTTAATAATTAAAAAATTAAATATTTATTATTTTAAATTATTATATTAAAATAAAAAATGCCTAAATTTATTTATTTGTATTAATAACTGAAAATTTTCCTCATTAATGGGTCAAACGTGTCACTTTTGATAAGGAAGGATATCAAAAAACATAATTCTAGATTGTTCACTCATAAACAAAGATTATTGAAACCCAATATTGGTGGAACTTCTCATAGCAACACAAGTAAACTTGGTGCCATATGTTTGTTTAGAGATTGATTGGGATCCATAATCCACATCACCTCCTTTAATATTTTAGATGAATCCAAAAATTATGCAAATGTTATGATATTGCTTTGTTGTATCCAATTGGCAATTAACTACGGCATTGAAAATATGATAAAAAGTGATCTCATGTTAATTTTCAAGTAATAAAAATATGTAATTCAAAAACATGGAGAATATACAACATTTTAAAGATGTGTAAGACATCGTGTCTCTAAATTTTTTGACTAATGCAGGGGTGGAACAACCAAAATAATTCATCACAGATATTAATTTGATTCATTGACATGGTATAAACTGCCTCTATTTCATCAATCTTCCCCCTCTCCTTACTATTTGTAGACACAAAAATATGGTATAATTTTCCTTGTGTAAGGCCATGTTTTATCCTGCTACCCTCCTAAGATAAATGCTCACATTTAGAATTCAATTAGTTCATCTCTCTATATCTCGTTGTTTCACCTGATTTCTTAGTTTTCTGAGAAGTACTAGACAAAACAGATAAGGTAAAGGTGGTAAGAGGAATACCTATTTTGGGATGGTTGAAGGTTGTATGCATGTGTATCTGAATCCTGAATCGAAGTGATTGTGAGACCTTCCTTTTGGATAGGAGGAACTACCTATATAAGAGTCAAAACGAGACCACCAAAGAGAGTTAAACAATATATGCAGTGGACTGCCTAGCATATGCTAGATCCTGGAAGTGCGATACTTCCTAGATGGTTATCAGTTCCACTGTTTAAAACAATTCAATGCTGAAATAAAGTAAATATTGTCCTACTGTAGTTTAATATGATTTAGGCATCTCATAAAAAACACAATAGGCTAGATCTAATCTAACAGGCTAGGCTAGAAGGAGATCTAGAGGTCAAGTAGGTTGGTTATAGGTGAATTTGAGCTAACAGGCTAGGTTAGATACAGATCTAAAGGTCAAATAGGTGTTCAGGTAGGTATATGTCAGAAATGAGGTCAGGTTGATTCTGAGTCAGAACATTACTGTTTTGGTGACACAGAGTGACCGACCATGGTTCTTATGAAACTGATGATGGTTTTTCTGTAATCTGGCGATGGTTAGATTAGAAACCGATGACGGTCAGGTCGGGAACTGGTAAAATCACATAATCTGAGTTTTTGGAGTTTTGGGGACAAAAGTGGAGTGGATAGAAGGAATGAGAATTAATCACAGAGGGGGTGTAAATATGTTGTGAAGGTATGAGATTACTGAGGAGGTCAAAATGGGATAATTGGGCCAAGTATTAAGATGATTGGGTATGGAAGGTGGCTGCAACTGGAGAGAGGGAATGGACAGGAGGGTAAAAGGACTAGGTTCCTTTACCACAAAGATTACAGATGATGATAAGAAAATGAAATAGATGGAAGGAGGATACTTACTCTTCTGTGAGGTACAAGTCTGAAGAATAATGAAGAAGTTACTGTGTTGGAGAATGCTAGGAAGAAAGTTTCACTGTTGTGCCAGTGTATTTGGTTTCCTTTAGTTGATCTCCAAATCAATCTTCGTTCTGTTGTTGCATCTAAAGAGATCGAACTCGAGATCAAAAGTTTCCCAAACAACAACGCAATGACCAACCCATATTACAAAGCTGTAGATGGGTCTAAATAGGCCATTTGGTCCATTCCGGTATAACCGGCGTGTCAGTTTAGGGTGAACCGATATCGGTTTAGGGTAAACCGACATCAGTTTGGGTGAGATATCTCGGGTTGTTCAAAAGTTACCTAGGAAGTTGTTCCGCCATTTGATAAGGGTCTTTCTTTTCTCGGAGACAAAAACCGACCTTAGGAGGCTTTTAAATGTGAGGTGAGGGGATGGGTTTAATGTTAGGTTTGTATTTAGGGCATTGGTTTAGGGTTTAGGTTAATGGGTCAAATGATGGGGGGTGGTTAGGTGAGGTGCATTTAATAAAGGGCAATTATATTAAATAGGTGTGTGAGGGTAGTGAATTAATTTAATGTAAATAATTAAATTAATATGTGTGTGGGTAAAAGGTCATTAACTTAATTAAAATAATTAAATTAATATGTATGGAGGTAAATGGCATTAATTTAATTAAAGTAATTAAATTAAAATGTGTGGGGTGTAGGAGGTAAGTGATAAGGTGTTGAGGATGAGGAAGTGATTATAGGGCCATGTGTTAGGGGACCAAGGTGATTACGACATGATTTCGGTGTCTACATTTTGCCCCTTTTGTTGCGTAGCTTGTATTGGTAAGTGATGCTGAACAAAAATAGAGTGTGGTTGCCCCAAGTGGGAATGAGGGTGATCCCCCTCAAACCAGGAACTGATGAGGTGACAGGGGAAAATCGGCGAGTGGTTTGATAAAAGTGGATGTGAAGAAGAATAGTGAAAATTGGAGAAATGTGAGTAAAGGGAAAATCGGGCAGATAGGTAAATGGGTAAATGGGCCAAGGTCAAAGGTAGTGGGAAGTTGAACACACACACATGTATAAACTGTGACACTGTACCAGGTTGAAGAGCTTGCAAACTCTACATCATCTAAGGTCGATAGGTTTATCCAAACAAGGTTGAAGTGATTCTGGTATCCAAGGTATAGGATATGGTCAGGAAACACAACGTAGGTTAGGTGTAGGAACATTTAGGTATGTTCTGGTACACCAAAGGTAGGGTCAGGATAAACAGTCACTGACAATAGGCTAGGTAAGGTCATTAGGTCAAACAACACAGGTAACAGTACCGCAAGGTATAGTGAGCACATTGGTTTAAAGGTCACAAATAGCGTGTTCCTAGGTCTAGGTAGATAGGTCACAACACGGGTAAGGTCTGGGGTAGGGGTAAAATAAGGAGATGTTAATCAGCTAACGAGGTGAGGTTAAAGAAGGTGGAGGGCCAGAGAAGAAGGTAAAGTGGTCCAGGTAGGTGTAGGGGAGGCAAAAGAAAAAGGAGGTAAGGAAAATGAGGTCAATGTGAGGGAAATGAGTAGGTAGGGTAGCCGACAATGGTCAATATGAACCGATGATGGTGGAGAGGAACCGACGGTGAAGTAGTCTAGGGCATCAGATCAGCATCAGCGGTCAAGGGTTAACTGACGTCGGTTGAGTCGGGTAGGGTATAAAAAGTGAAAAACCCACGTTTTAAAATTCATTTGTGCATTGTTAAAAAGGAGAAAAGGACAAGAAGAGAGAAAAGAGGAAGAGGACAAAAGAGAGCGTCAGAGAGCTTGGTTGGCGAGCCACATAGGCGAGATTGATTGGGTGAGAGGTGGGACCACGAGATCAGATTGAGTGAGTTGATTGGTGGAGAGAGTTGGAGGTCATTTGAGGATGGCAGAGGCTGGAGAGGGGATCGAGAGGATCGGCATGCGGAGGCCGGAGGTTCCACCACAACGATGACAGTGGGATCAGGTAGGATTTAAACCTTTGTTATTGATTTGTGAGTTAATTTGGTTAAAATATAAAAAATGTGAAAAATGGGGGTGGGGGGGGAAGAAATTTGAAAATAAGGGAAAAAAAGGGGGAAATGGGGATGATGAAGAGTAGGGGGTAGGTTAAAAGAGAGAAGGAGGAAAAATTAGAGGTGAGAAGAGGGATTTTGGGTGGGTAGAATGACTAGGAAGGGGAAAAGTAGGGTTGGGAAGTCGTGGGCGCAGGCGACACGATAGTGACTCGACGTCAGTCGACTTGTGGCCGACCGTTGGTGGGTAGTGACCGGTATCAGTCACAAGAACAGTGACTGGTGCTGGTCAAAGGGAGACCGTGGTCGGTCAGGGGATAACCGAGGTCGGTTAATCATAACCAGCGCTGGTCAACCTAAGGGATAAAAAAGGGACCAGAGAGTAAGGGTAGGGTGGGGAATAAGTTAGGTGAGAGGGGAAGGGTTTAGGGTGAGAAAGTAGGGTAGATGAGGGTGGTTTTGGGTGAGGGTAGGGTAGGTTTCGGGTAGATGGGTTTGGGTAGGTTGTGGGTTTAGGGTAGATAGGTTAGGGTAGATGGGTTTGGGTAGGTTTGGGTGAGGGTTAGGGTAGATAGGTGGTAGGGTAGATGGGATGGGTTTGGGTAGGTTTGGGTGAGGGTTAGGGTAGATAGGTAGGGTTTAGGGTAGATGGGTTTGGGTAGGTTTGGGTGAGGGTTAGGGTAGATAGGTTTAGGTAGATGGGTTTGGGTAGGGTTGGGTGAGGGTTAGGTTAGATATGTTAGGGTAGGGTTTGTAGGTTTGGGTGAGTGACAAGGCCAACGGGATGGGGGTGGGGAAAGAGATTAGGTCAGATGTGGTGTAAAAATAAGGTAAGTTGGGAAGGTGTACTAATACATTGCTTTTGTGGGATGCAGGCCCGAGACGAGCTGCTGATGAGGGCCCGAGTGCCACCCTTGTTATTGACAGTACGGGTGATCATGACATAGGTGGAGTGGCAGCATGTTGCAGAGGTGGCATTGATAGGGGTGAGGTGCTACCGACATGTAGTCTGGGAGGTGAGTCTTATGGTTGCCCTCATCGATAGATGGGACTCGGTGACCAACACCTTCCATTTTCTGATGGGTGAGATGACGATCACCCTAGAGGACGTCTACAGGATCCTGCAGTTGCCCATATTGGGGGGCCTAGGTTTATTCCATCTCTTCAGAGGCATCTGAGGAGTTACTAGCACCCATTTTTGGTGAGGGTGTGGCAGATCTGACATTCCATAGTGCTAGCATGAGCTATGGAGCGATGTATAGAGCTCATCCAGAGGAGATGAGGTTAGTGGTACTCCTGATGGAGGTAGTGTGCTGCTTCACACTGCCAGATGCAGAGGGGGGGAGATTCCCAAGGTCATTGATGGGAGTCCTCCATGACATGATGATACAGTAGACATAATTAACATGGGCACCTGCATTGCTGATGCAGGTGTATAGAGAGCTATGGGCCTACAGGTGACTATGGAGATTCAACATCTGTTGTGTTGTATTACTGCATTGTTGGGCTTACGAGCACATTGTTTTATGTTCGACCAGTGGGGATGCCCCATGGGTGAAGATGCATTCCCACAGAGAGTTTTGAGAGTGGGGTACAGGCGGTGGGTACCGGCCATGGGAGAGGCCCGAGGATGCCAGAGCTACTCATGATGTAGCTTACTACAGGAGGTTGTTGGAGGGGTTTATCCAGGGTGGACATCATTTAGAGGCCATATGTGGGCTTCCCCTCATACAGACAGATGGCCATGGAGCTAGCTAGGCTATAGATACATCTGTGGATAGAGGGGAGGAGAGTGGGAGAGCATGACTGGATACCCATAGAGTGGGTTAGATGCCAGTTTGGATTGGTCCAGGGTGTACCACCTCCGTTCCCACAGTATAGGAGAGATGATGTGGAGAGACCTATGTCTCCACCACGACCCAAAGTGCCGACTAGGCAGGAGGAGCAGCCAGTAGATGTAATCAGATTGATGATGTTGGGGTTACAGATGGGTACAGGAAGTGGTGGGTGGCACAGCTGAGAGCCGTACCACCGAGGCCAGGGAAGCCTAGACTTAGCCACCATCACAGTATCAGAGGGATTCCCTACAGGGGTAGGTGGCTACTTTGGTGACACGGCTTGGGATCATGCAAGGGCTAGCTCATAGGTTCAGAGGCACAGGTTGCCACATTACAGGCCTAGATAGTGATAGCTATAGGCTCAGGCAGGGCAGGGACAAGTACTTGTACATAAGCGGAGGTAGGGGGAGATGGAGATGGAGAGTAGGTAGGTGGAGATGGAGGGGAGATAGCCGCTCTAGAGGTGTAGGTGTAAGATTTACAGAGCCAGTTGGCCACATCGCAGTGGCAGGTTACGGGTTTGCAGGGCTAGCTAACAATAGCACAGGCACAGATTACTACCCTGTAGGCCCAGATATAGCCATAGGCACAAATTACTACCCTGCAGGCCCAGATACAGGCACAGGCATAGATTCAAGGGCCGACTCAGGCTCTAGTACCAGCACAGGGCTCAGTGCAGGTTCAGGGACAGGGTCCCATTGTATAGGTACCCACGCAGGTAGTGGGACCCATGACACCTCCACAGACAGTGCCCATGGCCAGGTTCAGAGATGCCCTAGGAGAGGCACGGTATTACCAGGATCATTTGTTAGCTGTCAGGGTAGATGTGCCCTCCTATGCCAAGTACAGAGCACAGTAGGCCTCTAGTGAGAGGACTAGATCCCGCACTCACAGTGCGGAGAGTACAGGGGGCCGGGGGAGCCCAGGGATAGGGTTGTGGTGAGGCCACTAGTGTACAGAGGCCAGTCCCTAGGTGAGGGGCCATCAAGCAGGAGGTGAGGCAGGTGTCGGGCCCCAGACAGGTGCGGCAGAGGGGTCGGGAGAGACACATGCACATAGGGAGCATTCCCCGACATCAGATGGGGAGATGATTGACCCACTATGGACCGGCCTGCGTGCTGAGTCATTTTTGTATGTATTATATATGAGACCGGCCTGCATGCCGAAGAAATTTTGTATTTATCGGCTTATTCGACAATTTTTGTGATGGCCATGATACTGTGCCTGCGTGCCGAAGATTTTTGTATTGATTCATTCATGCTTTTTTATATATGAACGATGAGATTCTATTGTATATTAGCCTGTGTGCCAATGACATTTATGTTGATTATATGTGATATGGACCTACGTGTATTTTGAGATACATTTACTGATTTAGATGAGATACATGGTTTTTGTGATGTGTTTATTGGTTTTGAGATATTGGTTTATGGCTTGGAAATTAGATGACATATGGATTTATTGCATGATGAGATGAAATATGGGGTTGGTTTAGATATGGATGGAAGTTAGGTGAGTTAGGCATGATGGAGTGTCAGTTTAGGCAGATCAAGTTAGGTTTAGGCATGGATTGAGTCAGGTTGATAGGGATGGATGGAGTCATGTATTACTTTAGGCATGGTATGAGTCAGGTTATAAGAATGGATGAGTTAGGTTTGGATAGGCATGGTTGAGTTAGGTTGTTTAGGCATGGATGGAGTCAGGTAGGTTTAGGCATGGTTTGAGTTAGGTTTGGCTAGGCATGGATTGAGTCAGGTTGTTTAGGCATGGATCCAGTCAGGTTGGTTTAGGCATGGATTGAGTCAGGTTGGGTTAGGCATGGATTAAGTCAGGTTGGTTTAGGCATGGTGGAGTCAGGTTGGTTTAGGCATGGATGTTCATTTTGGTATTTTGATAACAAATGGCAATATAAATGCATGAGATGGTGTAAAATGTGGAAAATGCTGGTTATGTATGAAAATGTGAAATAATATAAGTGGTAAAAGTTATGTGGTATATGGTTTAGATGTCGCAGGTTTTTGATATGAATAGGAAATCAGGTAAAGGTGGGAAAAATGGTTAGGGTAAAGAGTGGACAAGCTAACCTTCTAGGGCCCCATGCCCTGGAAGTGTTGCCTACATAGTCCTGGTGAAAAGGGACCTCAGACTGATGTAGTTCTCCCATAAGCTAGGAAAGAATATGAGAAGATAGAAGAAGAGGTAGTGTGGTTGATAGTTAGGGTTGATTCGAGGTCATAGGTATGATTAGGTCAAGGTCGATTAGGTTAGGTGGAGATATAGGTAGATAGGTAAAGGTATTTTAGGGTGAGTGTGGATTTAGGTCGATAGGTAGTGTTAGGATTCTAGGTCATAGGTAGGGGTGATTTTAGGTCAATAGGTAGGTCAATTATGATTAGGTAAAGGGTTAGGTTAGGTGGAAATAGGTAGATAGGTAAAGGTTGATTTTAGGTTGATTGAGGTGGGAGAAGAAAAACCCAAAAGACAGGTGTCGAGGCTCTAGTCCTATATAGGAAGATCAAAAGGTAATGAAGAAGAGAAAAGATAAGAGGGGGAAAGAAATCCACCCGATTGGCAAGGATCAAAATGTATGAAACACATCTACAGATAGGCTAATGAACTTAAGACCCTAAAGACATTGCATGAGTGATAATTCTAAGAGGTGACGAATAGTCACATGATCACTAAATGTCGTAGGTTCAACAGGTCCCTTGAGGAAATATGAGGTGAAAAGAGAACGGGTAAGGAGGTGAAAGTAATTGGGTCATAAGGTGGGAATTAGAATGCCTTGGGCAAGGAGATCCAAGATCACAATAGGCAAGACCATGATGAAAAAGTTTATTTTGCTTTTTCTTCTTTTTTTCAACTTTTTAGATAGACTGATCAATGTGGGAAATCTATATAGGATGAATATATATCTCCTTGAGGTCTTCGCAAAGCTGATCGATGCGGGAAGCTTTTGAATTTTAATTTTTGAGAAAATAGTCCTCTTTTTGGAAAGACTATGTAGAGAGTTGCAAGATTTTTATAGTTGTCCTTCGTGGGAGCAGTCTACTTATAGCAATGATTTGAAGGTAGAAGATGTCCTTTTGAGGGATTCATATTTTATATTGGAAGTTAAACTCAAGGAGTTAATCCCTTATTTTTGGAAATAAAATTTTTAGCGCTTTGAAGTCATGGACTAGACTATAACAAAGCATTTGGTTCTTGTTGAGAAGTCAAGGGTGAATGGCCATGGGATCTCATCTAAAATAAGACAAAAATTATCCATGAGAATCATGCCAAGTGCAGAGCCATGGTGTACATTATTTAAGATAAGGCAAAAGGTTGACGAGTAATCACATGATTCTTGTGTAGTCATTTGGGGATGGAGGGGTGAAAAAGAAGAAAGGTAGATGGCGCTCAAGGGATGAGCATGAACTAGATAAATAGTGATGTAGGACTAGAAGTCAACAGTAGAATGGTTGAATATGCAATGCATTAAGGGGATCAGGTTCAGGCTTACCATCAAGTGAAGATAAGCAATAAGCACCTGATCCATAGTTATGGGTCACGATGTATGGTCCAAGCCAATAAGGAGCAAATTTACTCCGTTTTATTTTGTCTTCTTTGGTTACGTGTTGATTATACTTGAGGACAAGATCACTGAACTTGAAGTTATGTTCATGGACACGTTTGTCATAGGCACGCTTGAGGTGTTTTTGGTAGACTTGGAGATGGTCCAGAGCTGTGAAGACGACGTCCAGTCTAATAACTCAAGTTTTGTTAAATGGTCTTGGTGAAAGTCATCATCAATAAGAATATCTTGAAGAGAGATACAGAGAGATGGGATTTGAGACTTTGAGATGCAAAAACAAATTCGGTACCGTAGACCAGAGAAAAGGGAATGGCAGCGGTAGAGGTGTACGAATACTAGTACGATATGCCCAGAGGAGCAAAAGGAATGTGCATATGCCAATCTTTCCCAGTATCGTTAACCACTTTTATGAGAATTTTATTCAAGGTTTTGTTGGTGGATTTGGCTTGGCCATTGTTTTTTGGGTAATATGGTGAGGAGAAGCTAAGCAAAATACCAAAGGTATCGCAAAATTTCTGTAGAGTTTTGTTTTGTGAATTGTTTACCATTATCAGTGATAAGGCAATGTGGAACACCGAAGCAAAAAAAAATGTGATGATTGATGAACTCACATATTTTCTTAGCTTTAGTGGAGATGAGGGGCACGGCTTCGACCCATTTGGTGTAATATTTGGTAGCAGTGATGATTCATTGATGTCTTAGGGAAGAGTGGGGATTGATCTCTCTGACAATATCCAAACCCCATTGAGAGAAGGGCCAAATGTAACGAGCGACCTATAAGGCATGAATAGGCATGTACGATGAAGATGGGGATGTTGTTGGCATTTAACACAACGTTTAATGTAGTCACAAAAATCATGATTGAGGGTCATCATGTAATAGCCTAGGTGAAGAATGCGTTTAGCAACAGTAAGGCCACTGAAGTGATCTCCACATATGTCGTCGTGAACCTCTTTAATGGTACAGGGGATTTCAGAGCTGGTAAGGCATCGTAATAGGATACCGTCAAAGCCTACGTTTATAGACGAAGGCCACCCATGACGACATAATAAGAGGCCCTTTTGAGAAATGTGCATTGTCCATTACGTGTGAGATTAGGATGCAATATAGAAAAGTTAAAGGTAGTCTACAAGACTGCTTATACCAAAGGTCTTGTGTGTTTCAGTCGAGGCATTTTAGACGAGCTTAACACAACAAGATTTATAAGAAGATCTTGATATGTATTTTAACGGTAACAAAGATGTCTGAATCGGCAAGTGAAGCAGGTATCTGGGAAGCGAGGTAGGCCATGGTATCCATACAAATTTATTGGTAGATCACGGAATGGTTTGAATTTTATAGCGGTCAAAGGTAGTCAATAGGATGTCCGATGTAACGTTTGTATTCTTAAAGTATTTCATTATGACACCTGATAAACACCATTGACTTGGTTTACTACCAGTTGAGAGTTACCAAAGATATTAATGGACTCTAACCTCTAAGGCATAGGTAGTCATGAGAACAAATACAAGTGTTTCGTATTCAACGATATTGTTGGTGAACTCGAAGTCAAGTTTAAATAATAAGGGCATGGGTTCACCATCAAGAGGAATGAGGAAACATTCCTGCACCACCCGCACGCTGATATTTGGAACCGTCAAAGAATAAGGTCATTTGGTAAGGGTCATCATCCAAAGAGAGGTTAGTAATGGATTTGTCAGGGAAATCAAAATTCAAAGGTTGATTCCCAGAGAGAGGTGCGTCAGTGAGATGGTCAACAATGGCTTAGCCCTTGATAGATTTTTGGTGGATGAATTCAAGATCTAGGTCAACAAGAAGCATGAGCCAACATGCAACACATTGATTTTTGTAACGTTTAGCATACATGAAGTGTAAGGGGTCAGTGTTGGTCACAACATATGTTTTGTGGTTAAGTAGGTAATGACAAAGTTTGGGTGGTAACGAAAACTAAGGCTTAGCAGAAAAATTTAGGATGAGTGTATCGGATTTTCGTAGTCCATAAGGGTATAGCTTATGTAATAAACTTCTTCCTCCCGATGTTATTCGTCATGATGAGTGAGCATAGCCCCTGAAGGAATGATCGGTAGCTGAGATGTATAGATAGAAGGGTTGGTCGTCTTTAGGTGGAATAAGTATGGGTGGTTGGAGAAGGTATTGTTTTAAAGTCTAAAAAGTGTTGTGTGGAAGTCGTCATCCCATTTGAAAGAGACGTCCTTTTTGAGAAGGTGATGAAATGGCTGACAACGATCAGAAAATAGTGAAATGAAATGGTAAATGGACTATAATTTACCTTGTAGGCTACAGAAGTTGTTTAAGGGTATTGGGCAGAGGCATTTCTAAAATGGCCTTGAATTTAGTAGGGTCAACTTGTATATAATGAAGAGAAACTATGAATCCTAGGAGCTTTCCTGAGAGAACCACAAAGACACACTTCTTGGGTTGAATGTGAACGCAATACTTAATGAGGTGGTCAAAGATGGTTTTAAGGACAGTGAGGTGCTCAGCGCGACGTTTAGATTTGATGAAGAGATCATCCACATAATCTTCCAATATGCGATGCATGATATCATGGAAGATGTAAGTCATAGCCCGCTGATAGGTGGCACCAGCATTTTGAAGGCCGAATGACATGACTCGATAGCAGAAGGTCCCCCAAGGGGTAATGAATGTCGTTTTGTGTTGATACTCTGGAGTAAGAAAGATTTGGTTATAACCTGAGAAACCATCCATAATTGATAGCATCTTATGGCCAGTGGTAAGGTCAACCAACTGGTCAATACCAGGAAGAGGAAAATCATCTTTTGGGCAGGCAAGGTCGAGATCATGGAAATCGATGCAAATGTGAAGTCCCCCTGTCGTCTTACTGACAGGGACGATGTTATAAATCCATTGGTGGTAATCAATGGGTAAGATGAAGGAAACTAAGAGAAGGCATTGAAGTTCTTCTTTGACAAGAATAGCAATGCGAGGGTGCATTTTCCTCAACTTTTGTTTTATGGGTTTGGCATCGGGAATGGCTACAATATTGTGGACCACCATAATAGGATCAATGCCAGGCATGTCGGCATAGGACAAAGCGAAAGCATGACTATGATTTTTAAGAAAAGAGGTGAGGGCTTCTTGTTTAGCAGCATCCAGATATTGGCCAATCTTGAGAATGTGGGGGTCATCCTGAGTGTGGATGTTGACTTCGATAGTTGATTCATTCAACATTGTTTACATCTCAGAAGGTAACGACAGGTGAATATAAGAGTCTTTAGCACCAAGGTAGGTGAGTATGGATTCATCATCTTGACATTGAACGACATTAATAGAAGGAGTATTGTCCCCTATCATGTAAGGATACAAGAAAGGAAGAGAGGAAGGAGCCTCACCATCGCTGTGATAGGTCAGTGGCCCCAAAGAAATGGTATATATGGAAAAAAAGGTAGGAGGGATAGATTCAGGATCCATCGACTCTGTTGGTGAAGGTGGTGAAGGTGGGGTAGGTGAAGAAGGTGGAGAGGGGTCAATGTCTTCAATGAGTTCAATACGGGACTTTTTGACAGGTAGTTCGGTAAAACCGATTCCACTACGACCATTGTGTTTACGCGTGGTACATGAAATAACAGTGTGACGACCTTGTTTGTAAAGGCCAAAGCTGAAACCCTTCCAGGCACAACGGTGTAGGAAAGTGTGAGCAAAGCGACAGTTGGTAAGTGACTGAAGGTCAGCTGAAAAAGATCGGGTTTGTGATGGTGGTTCAGGTGTGTAAGTGGGAATGTTAAGTCCTCCATAGGTAAGATGGGTATGGAGTTGGGGAGGACCATAAAGGAGACACTCACCTATGCGGTGATCATTGTGAGGATGCTGGTGAATATTTCCATGCTCTTAAGGAGTAAGGAATGTATTGACATTGTATAGGCGATACTCCCCCATAGTGAGGCGTTGAAAAACACCTTCCAAGGGATTAGTGGTTGATTTATTGGTGGCTGGAATGGAGGAAGTACTAGAATTTATGTCGGTGGAGGTGTCGGTTAGTGGGGAAGCTGATGTGTTACTAGTATAAGTGACAACAGTGGTGGGAGTAGAAGATTTGGGCGAAGGTGAGGTTGCGACGACACTGGTGGATGGGGTCATGTGTGAAGAAGATGTAGGAAAGGAGGTAGATGCCTTAATAGGTACAAGGACATCATTGGGCCAGTAAAGCATGTTGCAAGTTTTGAAAGGTGATGGGTCAGCTGGAATGGTATAGGAACGTCCTTCATGTTTAAACTTTACACATCAGTGCAAAGTAGAAGGAACACAACCCATGGCATGAATCCAAGGTTTGCCGAGCAACAAATTGTATTGAAACTCCCCTTCCAACACGTAGAACAACTCAGGAATAGTACGGGGACCTACACGAATCTGGAGGATGATAGTGCTAAGTGTAGAGGTGATAGCGTCATTGAATGAATGCAACATGACTGGATGTTTATGCATGCAGTTGTTAGGTATGCACATTTGTCTGATTGCGTGAGAGGATATGATGTTAATGCTAGCACCCACAATGATCATAACACGTCGGAAACATATATTATCGATATGGATGGAGATGAAAAGTGCATGATCTGGGTCATCAGTTTAGTGGGGACAATTTCATTATCCGAGAAACTAAGGATAACAACCTGGTGAACAGGTGGAGGTGATGAGGTAGATGGAAATTTGGTGAGTGAGGCGATATGATGAGGTGTGATAATAGATGCTATAGGTGTGGGGTCATTAGGTAAAACCTCAATATATTGAAGGACCTCCATGAGGGCTTGATGATGTGACTTCGAGGTTTGGATGAGATCGTATAAGGACATTTTGAGGGGAGATTGGTGTAGTTGTTTGAGCATGGTGCGATGTGTGATGCCATTAGAAATGGAGTATGCAGGGCTGCGGATAGTTATTTTAGGTATGGGTGCAGATGGTATGTTGGGTATAGGATTGGTTGGTGGGTCAGTTGCTTTTTCTTTGCCCTTCTACGCACGTGTAGTGACGTGTACCATGTTGATTTGAGGGAAGTTGGAAAATGGAGAAGGTGTAGGGTAAGTGGTATAACGACACGACGGGCAAAAACCTACTGGAGGAGAAAAACCCTGTGAGGTGAGTTAGGCACAATGACATTTGGGTGGTGGCGTGGCCAGTTCTCTGATGCGAACCATGTTAACTTCAAATTTTGGAGATGGAAAGGAAGGTCATGGCGGTGAAGATGGAGGTTGTGGTATATGTGCAGGGGGAAGATGTGAAGAAGGTGGTGGGGGTGAAATAGGTTCATCATCTAGAAGGTCATCATCATTAAAATTAGGGTTGGAAGGACATAATCGAATGAGGGCAGCCTTTAGACCCTTACAGTTCTCAACATCATGTCCTGGCACATGATGGTAAGCACAAATTTTAGTATCATAAAACCCTTCTGGCTTATTTTTGAGAGGGTCGTAAGGTCTAAGAGGAGGAAGGGTGATAGCAGAGATTTCCAGGAGGTTAGCCAAGATGGTGGCGTATGATCCCGCCAGTGGATCACAATGCGAAGTGAAAGTAGGTTTTGTTGGAAGATTGGGTGGTTGTGGTGGTAGTTGAGGTAATGCAGTCTTGGATTTTGGTTGTAACTTCTTTGGTGTAGGTGCAGTAGCAGAAAGAGGGGTAGGTTTAACCCCCTCTTTTGAAATTACCGATTTTTTCAATTTTTGGTGTTCTTTCTTAAGTAGAGGTGTAGGGGGAGCACGTGATGTAGATGGAAAGGTAGATGGTGGGAGAGGATGAGTGACCCAAGGGGACAACTGAGGTGCAGTGGTAGGTGTTGGTCAAAGTCGAGAGAGGGTTATAGGTGAGGTGGAAGAAAATTTCATGGGCAGTGAAGGAGGTATAGAAGGTAATGGTGGTATAAGAGGCAAAGAAGTTATAGATGGTGTTGAAGTACGTAAGGTTCGCCTAGGTAGAGCTGAAGGCTATGGTAAAGGGGTCAAGGGATTTTTAGGTTTACCCTTGGAGAGCCTAGATTTTGTTAAGGTAGAGGGGTGAGGTCCTAAGATAGATGGTAAGGGTGAAGATGATAAAGGTATAGTTGGTGAGGTCGGTGTGTGTGGTTTAGAAGGTTGGGGTTTTTGTTTAGGTTTAGGGATTGGTCCAATAGGTATATGGGAAGATGTGGTCAAGTGTATCCTGACAGGAGGATGTTCAAGGTTTGATGTGGGTGTGGCCCTTAGAACACTAGTGGGTTTAGATACAAGAGATGATGTTGGAACACATCGGCTAGTAGGTAGAGAGGCGGGTATAGATGAGGATGATGCAGTAGAAGATGTATCGAGAGTTATGTTTATGTACGGTTTGGGTTGTTGAAACTTCTTTGGATAAATGGTAGAGGTGTCAGTGGAAGATGTTTGCATTTGGGTTGAGACCGGGAGTAAGAGATGCCCCCAAAGTGAAGCCCTATCAACATAGTCTAGGCGGTCAGCCAAATGTGAGAACGACACTATGGTAGATGAGGTAGATGTGGAGCGAGTGGTGATTCCCATAAAATATGTCTGAGAAATAGGGAATTCACTGGCTTCGGCCTCTATAGGTAAGAGAGCCGAAAGTAGGTCCACAGGATCTTGGGTAGTTGATGGAGAATGGTCACCGAGCGACAACGACAAATCTATTGGACCCTGAATAGGTGGTGAAGACGATGGGTACTCCTCTGTGTGTGGAGGAGGTATAATTACTAGTGGCTCACTGGGTGGGGATGCTGAAGGGGAAATGATATCAGTGCTAACACGAGACTCCTCCATAGGTGTACACGGAGGTGAAGCTCTATGGGTAGAGAAACAAAATAAAGTAGGTTCCTGTGCGGGTAGAGGATTTCGGGATAGAATTTCCTCGATGGAGGGGATAGGAGATATTTGGGAATCAAGTGGTAAGTCAGTAAAGATAACATGTACCTCTCGTGTATTACTTTCGTTGTGTGAGACATCACCAGTTTGATCATTAGATGGGGAATGGTTAGGGAATGTTTTCTTGAATATATGAAGGTCTTGATTGGCTGGTGCATTAGGGTTATCCAGGACTAACTTGCCACTCTCGAGCATTCCCTGAACAATGTTTTTAAAGGTGATACAATTACTTTCAGTATGACCATTTACGTAGTGATAGTTATAATAGTTATTTTCCTTGTACCAACCTGGTATGGGGTGAGAGGGGTCAAAAATAGTATGTGGTTTGATAGGAGGAAGGGCGATGGCATTAGCTTTAATAAGCTTTTCTAAAATAGATGAATATAGCTCCCCAATTGAGGTATATTTCTTTTGTTCTCATTTCAATTGGAAGGCTTGGACCGGTGATAGATTGGATGAAGGTTTAGCATGATTGGATGGATGAGCAGGGCCAGCCTTAAGTACCACTGCGTTGGCAGTTCCCTTGGCTTTGGAATAACTCATTTGAGGTTTTGAGGAAGAGAAAGTATCATGTGATTTAAACCAAGAGTTCTTGTTTCGTAATTATATCTTCTTCTCTTCGATGGCATGAATTTCGAGCTTATGTGCCATAGTGAAAGCCTCATAGAATGTGTAGAAGGTTTGCACCTGTAAGGTAGGTGAGATATGTCTAGCATAGGCTCGTGTGAAGAGAATCTATGAGTTCAGTTTGTGGTAATGGAAGTGAGTTGGTTGATTAGGCTATGCCAATGAGCGACAAAATCTGTGATAGATTCATCGTCATATTGACGTGTAGAATAAAGATCGGTCATGGTAACCTTCTTGATGACGTTAATCGAAAAATGATCCAAGAAGGCTTGGGCTATTTGGTTGAATGAGAAGATGGAATATCTAGGTAATCCACTATACCAGTCCAATGCTGGACCAGTTAGGGACATGGGAAAGGTTCGCAAAAGCAAAGCATCATCATGGGCAATTAAGTAACACCCATGTTTGAAAGATCAAAAATGCTGCTGCGGGTCTTCCTTACTGTTAAAGCGGTTAAACTTAGGCATCTCCCAATGTATGGGATATGGGTGAATGGGAATGGATGGGTGAATAGGCTTATTACAAATATTTTCATAGGTGAGAGAATTGCGGGCGCCTGAAACAAATGCTTCTAATGTCTGCATATTGTCCATGATTAACTTCATAATGTTGTTGTTGGGTTGTGAAGATTGGGTACCCCCCAGAATGAAAGGAGGTTGTCGTGGGACATATGAAGAATAGGGACATTATATAATATGTGGGATCAAATAAGGGAGGTGGGAATTGAGAGACATACTAGAGGGTATCTATCCAGACGGAATGACCGATGATTGGAAACAGGGGGCTGGCTGGTGGTCAGTAGGTATGTGAGGGTGGGACAATCGTAGTGCACCCCCCCCCCCCCACCCCACCCCCATGCAGAGATGGGAGGTAGGAGATAGGAATAGAAATGATGAAGTTTTGAAATGGGGGGGGCGTAGAGGTTACACGAAACCACGGCGTCCCATCGGTTAGCATTAAACATGTAGTATATGGAAAACAGTGTGGAGGAGTATGGCTGAGGTTGTAGTGGGTGTATGTAGGGTATGCTGGAGATCTAGGGTGGCATAGAGGTGGCAGATGGTTGGCAGATGTGGTGGTCAAAGCTGATGTGGGGACCCGTTTGAGACACAACTGGGGCTTTAAAACGGGTGAGGTCACCGTGGTAGGAGGTGGAGCCAAGGCACCAAAAAGAAAGAGCGATCATTAGGGATGGAGCGACGGATAAGGCAGCCATAGCTCAATGACCCGAGGCATCTCGAGTGAGGTTATGTTTAGGTAGTAGGTGACCTCAAAGCAGCAGATTCGAATTCCAGGAGGTGTGTAAACTACGAGCACCTATAGGAATGCTGATAGTTTGCTTGGGATCTAGGGATATGAGGAGATGGTAAAGGGTGTGTGAAGGACTAGGTGGTGAAGGGCTTAGGTGGGAGTGGTAGTGGATAGCGCAAAATACGAGGGAGCTCACCTGACTACGGGTAAACACCATGTGTGGGTAAGAACCGATTTGGAGAGAATATAGTAGTTTGAATGGCCCAGAACACAACAGAACTAGGAAATGGTCAATGGTGAATGGAATTAAGTCGGCTGGTGAGCTGGAAAAAACCCATAGAGTAACAGACGCCGGTTTAGGTAAAACGAGTGCCAGTCACGGTGAAAAAAACCTACAGTCTATTAAATGATGGGTCCCCAAACTGATAATTCTGCACAAGATGAGAATAAGGTGATGTGTTTGAAGTAATGACAATATGAAAAGGTGATAGAGCACCTTTTAGAAACTCAAAAAAGGTAAATAGGGTGTCTGTTGGATAAGATCAAAGAAGACTTCAGATTGAAGTCCGGTTGGGTTAAAACTAATGCCAGTTAAAGATACCGTAGCCGGGTTACTATGAACTTGAAACAGAGAATAAGAAAGATGGTTTTGATTTAAAATCTGGTGTTGAATCAATCCCAGAAGTCTGAGGAATGATGTATATGTGGTCCAGGAAACAACTAAGAAGAAGTTGAATACACGATTATGATTGGGAGTGTGCAAGGAAAGAAAAAAAGTGATGATCGAAAGCTCTCACCTCAAAAGCAAATCAAGCAGAAAACTAAGAAAGACATGTCCTTAGATCGCCTAGTCATATAAGGTTGTTTAAGCTATGCTATTGAATATTGGAAAGACTATTATGACAGAACAATAGAATTTATTGGTGAGGGAAGGCTTCATACGAAGAAGAATTCTAAGGTGTAGGTTTCAAGAATGTTATCGCGGGGTGGGCTTCAATCTGAAGTATGACGATAGATCAGCAAGTTGGGTGCCCACTGTATGTTGATCATGTGATCACCTACAACTTCTTCTAGTAGGAGGTGTCGTTTAAAATGTATTGTATTTTGAATTTTTGTGTGGTTTGGTAAGACTCAGAGAAAGAGAAGGGATAGAAGTGCTTGATATGATGCGTTTGGTACACCATAAGCTGGTCATGATTCCACCCTATTAAAGGGGGGGTTTGCCCTCAATTCATGTGAGTAATGAGCTAAATTAGAATGCCAATGCATTTTTTTAAAACCAAAATCGAAAGGCCCCATGAATCAATGACATCAAGAGATGAACAGGAAGAGGTGCTCTTCACTAAAATGTAGAAACACAAAGACGAAGAAGGTGTCCTTTTTAAACACAAAATTAAATGTGTCTTTGGGAGCAAAAAAGAAAGAGAGGACTGTTAACAAGGAGAAGGTGTATAATGAAGAATGCTGAGAATGGAAACAAACACACAATTTGTACTAGGAATGAAGGAGAAATATGAAACAAGGAACCCCGACATGGGTCCCCACCGTGGTTTGCCAAAGATGTTTCACTTGATTTCTTAGTTTTCTGAGAAGGACTAACGACCAGATGGGTAAAGGTCGGTAAGATGAATCCCTGGTTTGACGATGGTTGAAGGTGATGCTATGCGTAATAAATTTTGAGTCAAATTGATGGAGACCTCCTTGGCTAGGATGGGAACTACCTATATACGAATGCAAAGCAAGACCACCAAAGAGAGTTTTAAACAAATATGCAGTGGCACTACCTAGATATGCTGGATCTGAAGTGCGATACTTCCTAGGTGGCTGCTCAATCCCACTATTTAAATAAGCAATGCTAAAACAAGTTTAAATATTGTCTATGTAGTTGAATATGATTTAGTCATCTAATCAAACGCAATAGGCTAGATCTAATTAACAGGCTAGGCTAGAGGAGATCCAGGAGCCAAGTAGGTTGGTTATAGGGAATCTGAGCTAATATGACTAGGTAGGTACAAATCCTAAAGGTCAATAGGTGTTCAAGTAGGGTATATGCCAGAAAATAGGTTGTTATTCTGGTAGAGAGAGATCAGGCGACACAGAGACTGA